>VXBN01002715.1:83954-129589 GCA_013397395.1 Sinosuthora webbiana | reverse complement strand
GCGGGGCCACCTCGCCGCCCTCCTGGGCCACCTGCGGGACGCCGAGGCCGCCGGCGCCGAGCCGGTGACCGCCAGCGAGGTTGTCCCCGGCACAGACTGGAACCTGTGCACCGTGGCCGGGGTGCTGCTGGGCTACCCCGCCGTGTACACCTTCACCCCGGGCACCGAGAACTGCCTGGCGCTCACCCCGCTGAGAGTGTTCACGGCCCGGGCGTCCTGCCCGCGGATAAAGGACGGGCTCAGGGTGCAGATCTACTCCTTCAGCGTGCCGGAGAGCCTGTGCGCGGAGCTCGGGGACGTGCTGGATGCCTGGTGCCAGCAGCTCAGGGAGGCTTTCGGTGCCCAGAGTGACTTTGTGGATCTCTGCATTTCGAGCGAGGTCGTGTCTCTTCCGGCGGTTGCCTTGTAAAACACGAGCGTACTCGGACTTTTTACCCGCTCACTGCATCAGGGACCAAGGCAGAAGATCCAGTTCCTTGTGTGCGTTGTCCCCTGCGTCTCTCATGATCCTTGAACATTGAAGGCTGAATTGTGACAGTCACTGCAGGCCGGTGGCAAAACCAAGTACATGTTTTTTAAAAAAAACAAGTGTGTGGACTTGTGTGTTCCCAGCTGCTCTGCTGCCTCGGTCGTGCCTGCGTATCACACCCTGCAAAGTCAGTGTGTGTTTATTTGCAGTGGGCAGCTGAAGATGAATAAATGATGTGAACACCACAGTGCTTTGAATTACTGAGGTTTATTGTAGGCTGCACGTGTGTTTACTACGTGTATATTACATGTATATTTCAGGTCTATTTACTTCCCATGCGAGGTGTGTCATGGCCTGTGTGTCTGAGCCTGCACATGAATGAGGGGCAGGTGCTGCTGTAAAACCCGCACGGTGCAGCTGCAAAAGGGACTTCAAACCCCTGTCTGAGATGAATTCATGTGGTGCTGGCAGTGAAAGGGAAATCATCTCTCTTGGCTCTGGGGATGCTCGGCCACAAGGGAGGCTGCAGGAGTGGGATAGAACAGGGCCTGGTGGGAGTGAGGTGGGAGAATTGCTCAGGACACAGGAGGGGGCTGTGCTAAGGAGCCCCCCTGAGCTGGGTTTCTCTGTCAGGTAAGAGCAGAGATGGCCCAGGATGGGCACCTCCCATTTAGGGAGGCAATAAATACAGGAGGAGGACTTGGGGGGCACAAACCCCGGGCAGGCTGGATGCCAAGGGCACGGCATGCCCTGTCCCTTTCACCACGGCGAGCGGTGGCCAGAGGGGCTTTGTCCCTCAGAGCCTCGGGGACTGGGCAGTGCAGCCTCCGGCAGGAACACAGAGGTTAAAGCAGCTGAGGGAAGGGGTGATGTCCCCATGTCCGCTGGGAGTTGTGTGGAGTGAAACCAGCTCGGGATACAAACCCAGTGTGCACACACAGAACGGCAGACGGTGCGGTGAGGTCAGTTTTGGTGAAGCAGAGGTCAGTTCCCGCAGTGAGGTCAGTTCCCGCAGTGAGGTCAGTCACCACCGAGCTCCTTCACAGCTTGGAGCTCAGCAGGAAGGTGGCGATGGCCACTGCTGCCACTGCCACCAGGAGAGGGACCCAGGGGCCGCGCTGTCTCTGCCAGGAGAAGCTCGTGTTACAAGGAGAGTGCTGAGGGATGCCACTTCTCACCTCACCCCCAGCAAGCGTGTCACCCATCCCTCCGCATGGCACAGGGGAGGGGGGATCTGCCCCATGGCAGCGCTGGGGTGGGGACAGGGGCTCCCACCTGTGCCTGGCTGCCCTGGGAGCGGTTGAGCTCGTCGCGGCACTGGCGCAGCCGGGCCAGGCAGGACTGGTACTCCTCACTGAGCGCCTCCAGCTCCGCCCGCAGCTCCGAGCACTGCGGGCACAGCGAGGGGCTCTCGGCGGGGCGGGTCCCCTCGGCTCCGTGCACACCCGGGCTGGCCGGGCTGCTGCAGTGGCTGCAGCGCTTCAGCTGCACCGGGGCACGGCCCAGCTCTGCCGCCTGAGCGTCCTCGTGTTCCTGCAGGGACAGAGCGAGCCCAGCGTTACTGCAGCCTGGTGCTGGGCCTGCCACCCTCCCGCTCCTGCCTGGCTTTGCTGCCACAGCACCGGGGCAAAGGAGCATCCGTGGGTTTTGTGACTGCAGCAGTGTGCAGGTCAGGAAGATGTGGAATGCAGACTGCTGTCAGGGTTTGCCCCTCAGTGTGAAATCCCTTCTGCATTTCACTGATCCTGACAGCAATTCCTGACAGTCCTTTTAACCCTCTGAGAGATGGGACACATGGGGCAGGTGCCTTGGCTGTGCTGCACAGCCCCAAATCAGGGATGGCCCTTTTCCTGACCACCCAGACAGGGAGTTCTCCCTGACACTCTGATGGGCAGAGCATAGGAAGGAGCTGCCTGTGCCCAGAGGCTTCAGGAGAAAGTGAGGGCACCTGGTGTCTTGCCCCCCCCACTTCCTGAGAGTGTGCTTTATAAACCCCTCCCGGGAGCTCCTGGGCGATGCCTGATGGTGCCTTCAGCCCTGTGGGTTAGTGGGATAAACTCCTCTCTGGTGTGGCTCTCAGCTCTGCTACAGTAAGTTATAAATTATTTTTTATAAGTCCTTTTTGGTTAATCCTCGCTGGCTGTACACTGCTGTAAGAATTGAGGGGCTGTTGGTTGGCAGAAGGCTGGTTCGATGGCAAAGTGTGTGTGAAAGGCTGTAAAGCTTTGGTTGGTTGGGATTTTTTGCAGCCCAGTTGTACAGGCATTGCTTCTGTTAGCAGGCCCTTCCTGTTATTTTTGTTGTTATTGTTGCAAGCTTTTTCTTTTCCTCCTCCCCTTCCTTTATGCTGAGGGGCTCCGTTCTTAAAGTGTGGCTTTGGCCTTTCCCTGTGAGGCTGCTGAGGCTCTCCTGTCTGTGAGAGCAGGGGTGGGTTTGTGCAGGGAGAGCTCTGCTCCTGCAGCCCTGTCCTCGTGTGTGCTTCGCTGAGGATTCAGGCAAGGGTGACATCAGGATAAGAATTTAGGGCAGCTAATCCTTGCAGGAGCTTTGGTGTGTGGTGTTTCTGCTGGAGCTCTCGCACCAGCAACAACCGAGTGACTTCCTCACCTCGTTCTCCTCTGCTGGGAGCTGGGCTGTCCTTTTCTGCATCTCATCCTTCAGGCTTCCTGTTCCCTCCTCCTCCTCCTCGGGGTGCTCTAACAGAGCGTTTGGTTTCTCCTTGGCAGGAGTGAGAGGTGGGGTCTGTGTGGTGGAAACCTGGTCTAGAAAAGAGTCAGGCTTCTGATGAGAAACTGCTCCAGGCTCTGAGTTGGCCTTAGCTCTTGTTTACTCAGCACAGTTTAGGGATAATATTTGTGTGCTGTGCACAAAGCAGGAGACACAGGAGCTGACTTTGTTATCACAGGCCTGTCTCTGCTGTAGCTACAAGTTCATCACCTTAAGAGCAATTTTTCTAAGCAGTTGCCAGAAGTGGAGGGGAGGGAGAGTTAAAATGCCTTTTTTATTACTTTCTTTTTGTCAAGTACAGCTGTGATTGCAATTATAAACTGGAATGTGTTTTGTTTGGAAAAAAAAAATATGGCGTAGCCACTGAAGTAGAATTTGCACTGAAATTCATTTATTTTGTAAAGTGTTTGCCATCATAAATACATTTACGTTTTAATGTTAGCTAGCAGAACAACTCATTCTGTATGGCTCTAAAATAACCCTTCATTCTAAAGCACTGTAGACTTTTCCTAGGGTCAGGGCTATGCTCCTGTGTCCAGGGAGTGCTACGTGGGGGTTACAAAGTTTGCTGACCTTTCCTTTGCACCGTCACCTCCTGGCTCTTCCCTTGGTTGTTCTGGTTGTGGATCAAGTCTGGGAACACAAAAAGGATCATTGTTGTCGACAGCACTAAAGGAGGTCTCTAACTTTGTGCATTTCCGTGTTACTCACTCTGCAAGTGGCTGATTGTTTCCTCCAGTGTTACCTTCTGCTCTTGTTCTTTTTGCAATTTATCTGAAATAAGGACAGGAGGAAATCAGGGTTGGTGTAAATCTCTGTGTATCTTTAGGCAAGGGTGGTACTTTGCTGTTCTCCACGTGTGTAGAGTGGAGCAGACGTTGCTGCCTGCTCTGGACTTTCTCTGAAGGGATGTGATTTTTAGCTGTTTATTGCCCTTTCTTTTTTGGCAACTTTTTCCCCTCGTGCCTTGTGTTCAAGTCATTTATGGTTTATTTTAAAGCTGTTCACACAAGACCTGTTACGAGATGAGATTAGAACTGCAACCCACTTTCTCTTCCTCAATTATGTTTGAAGTAGCCATGTGTGAGTTTGAAATAACGTGTGTGAGTTTCCTGGCCTCTGTCTGAGCTGGTGCTTTGGGACATTGTCAGCTCTCTGTAATCCATCATCACACAGCGCCGGGGCTGCAGGGCTGTGCTGGATGGTCTGGCAAGGGGGAAAGTCCTGATTCAAACTGAGGGCACGTCTTAGACTTTTATTTCATTTCAGGTCCTCCATTACATCCTTTCCTCCAGCAAAACCACTTCTCTGCACTCTTTAATCTAGTCAGGAACAGCTTTTGGGGCACTTTGGCAACCAGGAGCTGTTGTGGCAAGCTGAGGCGCGCAGCACATTGGGAGCGAGCGGCTCTAAGCCCCGCGGCTTTGGGAGCGTTTCCCTTGTCCCCTCCGTGTCTTTGGGGGGCACAGCCCGCCCCGTTCCCGGCCCCGGGTACCTTGGATGTGTCGGATGTGCCCGGCCTGGCGGTCGTTGTCGCTGCGCAGGGCGCTGGCCGTGTGCAGCAGCTCCGTGCGCTCCTCCCGCAGCGCCCGCACCTCCCGGCTCAGCCGCTCGCTCTGCGCGTCCGCCCGCTGCCCGGGGGACACACGGTCACAGCCTGCTCGGCCTCGGGAGCACGTTCCTGCTCATCCCCGCCTGCCCCCGACCACCCTCCGCTGGCCCTGGTGCTCCCAGCCCCGTCCAGCCTTGGCCGCTCCAGGGATGGGGCAGCCACGGCGGCTCCGGGCGACCCGGCACCGGCAAAACCCCGCATTGCAGAGGGGGCTGCTCCCGCGGGCAGCCGGCCTACCTGGAGCTCGCTCTGGAGAGCCTGGAAGCTGTTTTTGAGCTCGGTGTGTGCCGCGGTCACCCTGGTCAGCTCGGCCTTGAGGGTGGCGTCGTGCTCTTTCCAGAAGGCCAGGTCCTCTCGTGTCTCTGCCAGGCTTCTCTGGAGGGGACACAGGGACCCGGGGGTGACCCAGGGGATGGTGCCAGCCTGCCCGGGGTGACACCAGCTGGGCCGTGCTGGCTGCCCCAGCACCAGGACACAGAAACTCGTGTGGGGCTGATGCCACCTGATGGACAGAGCCAACACGGGCAGCGTTCCCTCGGAGCACATTCCTGTGCCTGGGATAAAACTCACTCGTTTTTCTGCAAATACCAGTTACCCCGTGGGTCAAAGCGACTCGCTGCCTCTTGGGGAAAACCTGTTTTCGTATAAATGAGCAACTCCAGAAGAAACCAGCTCTGGAGGCCTGGTGCCCTGTGTCTGTGTGCAGAGCAGGGGGTGGTGGGGAGGAAGGGATTGCAATTCAGGCTGACAAACCCGAGTACAATTCCCCAGCCGTGAGCTGTGACTTGATGTGCAGCTCGTGCAGTGAGCACAGGTTGCATTAAAGCTGCTTTGGGCTTTGCTGAGTACCTAAAACATAATTTTTTTTAATCTTTGCTGCTGATCATGACCTTTCCCTGACATGTGGGTTTTCTTTGTCACAGTTGGACTAAGTTAAAGCCAAGCCAGCTGTAAGATGTGTTGCTCACCTGAAAGTTTTGCAGCTGCTGCTCTGTTTGGAGTTTGTCCTCCAGCATCTTCTGAAGAGCCTCTTTTGCCTTCTGCTCATAGGTCTGCTTCTGGTCCTCCATCTCTATCAGGATCTTCTTCACACACTCCTTTGAGTAACTCTTTAAAGAAAGGAAGTTTGAGGTGATTATCTGTCAGATCCCTGACCTTGCTAAACCTGAGCATTAGCAAACCCGGAGTGTGTAAATGCTACTGCTGAAGTGCTGTGAGGCATTGCTTCAGCCAAGAGTTAAGGTCCTTTTTGGACAGGTATCTAATCAGATTGATGTAGAAACTGAGACCCGACCCACTTACAAGGCCTGGGTTTTGTTTTCCTGCCTTTCCTGCCCTGTGTCTGTCAGTGGCTCAGGCATTACCTGGGTGCAGGCCTGCAGCTGGTTCTCCAGCACCCGTAGTTTGCACCTCAGTTTGTCTTCGTTCAGCTGACCCTGGGGAAAGAGCAACTGAAGTGAGATGTGGAATCATGAGCTGCACAGTGTGCCCCCGATGTTTTTTGTTGGGTTGTGTTTTGATTCATTTTCTCCCTTCATCTGCGATCAGATCAAAGTCTCTTCAGTGCTGAGAGCTCAAGTAAACCTTCCCAGCCCCAGAATAAATGGGATATGGGGGAAGTAAAACTTTTATGGATTGAAAACCTGTCCCGAGGCAGTTTCTCTGGTTACTGAGTGCAGGTGCTGGCAGTGACATGACAAGTTAGGAGCGAGGGGGTTTGGGGTTGTTCTGTCTGGCCTTGGCAGGAATGCAGCTGCTGCCTGTCCCCACGGATCCCCTGGTCTCTGCCTGTGCTCCCTCCCTGCCTCCAGCTGCTGGAAAGGTCTTGTCTCGCTCTTTTCCTTAGAAAATAGGTTGGGTCTGTGTTGCAACATCTGCAGTTGGGCAGGGGGATGGAGGGCACGGGTGATGATTCATTTTCCTCCCCATCTTGTCTCGGTGTTAGTCAGGCTGCTCGGGCTTTGTGGAAGCAGACTGCGAGCAAATTCAGATAACATTTCTAGCAAAGAGTTCACGTGGGCTGTTTTTCCACCAGCAGTACCGAGAACACCAATATCCTCTCTGCCCACTGCTGTTTGAAGTCACGACTCTGAAGAGAAACTCCTTGATGTTCCAGGAATAGCTGACAGACCCAAGCAAAACCAGACTCCCTGGTGTCTCAGCACTGTTTAAATTTGCACAGCAGGACGTTTGCAGTCCCAAAGACTAAATCTTCCCCGTTCAGTTGTTGGTGCAAGGAGCTAAAGGCTCTTAGCAAGTAGGTGGAATTTTGAAGAGCAATTTTAGATGTGCAATATCCTGCCTGGCTTTCCTCAGCTCTCCTCCTCTGCTGCCTGCGCAGGCTCCAGCTGCTGTGCACAGATGTGGCTGTGCCATGATCGAGGCAATCAGGCCCTTCCTGGGCTTTGGAGCAGAAACCATGGAAGGGTTTGGGTTGGAAGGGGCCTTGATCATAACAGGGACTCACTGAGCATCATCCTTCCTCTGGCAGCATTTCTGAATCAGCTGAGCAAGTTTTACAGCTTGGTGGGGGGGTTAAGGCACAGACCCGGGGTAGGAAGGTCTCTGACCTCCAGGTGAAGTTGTGGGAGGGGGAAGGAGCCAAATGCTTTTTTCCTGCAGTCTGAGCCCCCCATCCTCCTGCAGAGCCTTCCCTTGCCCCATGGAGCCACAGCCACCCATGGACAGCCCCTCAGGGATGTCCCTGTGGCCGTTCCAGGAGTCATTGCCGCATCATCCACAGGCATTCAGCAGCTCATCTTTGAAACCCAAACTGTTCGGGTTAAAAAAGCTGCTGCAACAAACATTTGGCATCTCACCCGAGGCTGGGAAGGGGCAGCCAACCCTCACTTTCCAACCCACACTTTCCACCCCTCCCTCCCTTTGCCAGCAGCCCCTGGAGAAGCCCCCCAGCCCCACCTGCCTCGTGGAATCCCCTCCGAGCAGCAGCATCTGCCTGTTGGCTCCGGCACCGAGGGGAGGTTATTTCAGGCTGATGAAAAGCTGATTTTCAGGCTGATGAACAGCGGCGTGCAGGAGGCAGCAGCAAAGTCTGTCCCGGGGCAGGGAGCAGCCAGGGGCACCCACCTGTGTGTCATCTGAGGTTTCCTGGCCACTTCCCGCCAGTGTGGCTGGCTGTTTTTTCCTGCTCACGTTGTATTGAAGGAGCGAGCGCAGGCGGAAGTTTCCGAGCACAGGATGTCTAACACGAGTTTTTGTTCCCCCTCACCCAATCACTCGCTTCTCTGCCCCAAGAGACCTTTCAAACCACTTTTTTTTTTTTTTTTAATGCCACAATGGTATGAATTATTTGATGTAATGATCCCATGAGAAAGCCTTGCTGTTGATCTGAAAGCAAAGGGCAGTTTGCGAGAATCTCTTGGGGCACAAAAGAGAAAAATTCAGGCCAAGTTCCCCCTTTTCTCCTGAGTTTGTCCCACCCTCCCTAAGCAGGGAGGTGACAGCGAGGCAGGGGAGGTGATGAGGGGTTCTGCAGCTCTCTGTACCTGCCAGGATTTCTCTGATGCCTGGAGCAGAGTGGACAGAAGCTCCTGTAAAATCACCATCTTCTGCTTGAGCAGCAGCTCGCGGTGCAGGGCCTCCTGTGGGCAGGGGGGACACGGTCAGTGGGGACAGCCCAGAGCCCCCCGGGCCCTGTGTGGGGCCTCCAGGACTTGGGGGTCTGTTGGCTTTTTTGGCCATGTTAAAATCGGGCCTTTAGCAATATTAATACTAATTTAAAAAGTATTATTCTTGATGCAAACCAGCTGTCCCAGTGGGTTCGGTACCTACCTTCAGGTAGTTGGAGAGCTGTACCATTTCCTGGAAGGGAAAGGGCAAATGTTTTAAAATAGGGTTGTTTCAGTTTATATACATGTTATGAACTTGCTATGAAAAATCTAAATATTTTTAAATGAAAGCAATTTAACAGCCTGTGTTTGGGTGGAGGAGGAGAGCCTGCCGGGGTCCATTGGGTTAGTTTTTGCAGGGAAGTGGAAATATTTCCACAGCAGTTTAACTTTCAGGAGTTACCTGTGCTTTCCTTACCTTATTCAAAACTGCTATTCCCCAGCTGAAACGAAAACCAAAGTGTGTTACTGAGGTGTCAGGGAGGCTCTTCAGCCTGGCCACCCCTCCCCAGCTGAGCTGTGAGTCTGTGCAGCAAACCTTGTTCCTTTTGGAGGGGGAGCCCTTGGGGGCTTGGGGAGCTGCTGCCCTGTGGGAATTCCAGGGGCAGGAGCTGCTTACTCTGTCTGCTGGCTGGAGTCCCTCACTGCTGAGCTTGGCTTTGGGAGGGTCTGGGTTCCTGTGGAAGCAAAGTGAGAGGGTGTGAGTGATCCCCCTGGGGGGCTCTGGGTGGTTTTTGTGAGGGTGTCAGTGATCCCCCTGGGGGGCTGTGGGTGGTTTTTGTGAGGGTGTCAGTGATCCCCCTGGGGGGCTCTGGGTGGTTTTTGTGAGGGTTTCCATCTCTGCTCCCATTGCTCCCAGCTTAAAGTGTCCAGTGACAGCTCAGTGGGCATGAGAGGCAAAGAAACCCCTGCTCTGGCGGACAGAGAAGCAGCATGGAAATTATCCTGCGGTGAAGTCACTCTTGGGACAGCAACAGGGCAGCCCTGGGGCAGAGCAGCTGGTGGTCAAGCTGTGGGCTGGTTTATCATTCCCCAGGATAAATATTCCTAATTCCTGCAGTCTGCAGGGAAAACTCAGACTGGGCTGGGGCGCTGCCAGCTGAGCCCAAACAGCTCCGTGGAGAGGTGAGGGTGGGAAGGGAATGTTGTGCTGGGGAAATCTGAGCATCCCTCACGTACCTTGGGTGTTGAGAGAGTCCCCTCGTCCCCGGGGGGTGCTGAGGCTCAGCGGGGACTGAGCAGGGGGGGATGTGGGGCAGCTCCTCGGGTGCTGGAACGAGAGGGCAGCTGGAGTCAGTGTCTCCCCAAAACAGGCTCAGGGCAGGGGCTGGAGGTCAGGGCAGCAAGGAGATGCCAAGGAGCCATGGCAGACCCGTGGGGATCTGCTGCTGTGGCAAATCCACGGGGATCTGCTGCTGTGGCTGCAGCAGCTGCAGAGCTTTGTGGCAAAGTGGGGAACAGCCTGGCTGCTGGGATGGGGGCAATGTCACCCCCAGAACGGGACAAGGTGGGCAGGAGCTGGGCCCTGGTGTGGGTCTCTGCTGCCTCAGAGCAGAGGTGCCAGTTGTGCTGCCCTGGGCTGGGGCCTGGGTAGCTCTGCCAGCTCAGCAGGAAAGGCCCCTGCATGTCAGTGCTTGTTGCAGATTCCTGGGGCTGGAGCCGCTGAACCAAGAGGCAGCAGGAGGTGGGTGATTGCTCTGCTCACTCTGGGGCTGTGCAGGGAGCTCGAGGTGTGTCTGTGTAAGTCACCTCGTGCTCTGCTGTCTCTGTTCACGCAGCTTTGTGAGCCCCCAGGGTGCACCAGGGAATTTTTACACAGAAATACATTTACAAGGAGATGTGTTTGGCTCTGCCTGGGGTGTTTTGCACCCCTCCAATGGTGTTCTTGAAGGCAGGGAGCCCTCTGGGTTCCTGTGTGGCACAGGGGGGTAATGAGTGCCAGGGAGTCTCCTGCCTCCTCCACCCTTCCTGCTCACGGCATGGGTGATGGAGGGAAGCCAGGTGGATGGAGCTCACTTATCAAGGGGAAAAATAATTTGTGTCAGTGTAAAACTGCAGCCTGGCAGCAAAAATGTGGAGTTGTACTGGGAGAAACGGCAGAAAAATCTCCCAGTGGTTCAGGGCCTGGCAAAAGGGAGAGGAGCAGGGGGGGTGTCCCCACGCCTGACTGCAGTTCTCAGGGAAATGCACATTTTTGTCTGTACAATCTGCATTTTGGCTGTGTCTTGACTCGGGCGCTGATGCTCTGGTGGTGGCTGGAGCAGGCTGAGCTCTGAGCTGCGGGGCAGGTGTTACCTGGAGCAGGCTGAGCTCTGAGCTGCGGGGCAGGTGTTACCTGGGGCAGGTGTTACATGGGGCAGATGTTACCTGGGGCAGGCAGAGCTCTGAGCTGTGGGGCAGGTGTTACCTGGGGCAGGTGTTACATGGGGCAGATGTTACCTGGGGCAGGCTGAGCTCTGAGCTGTGGGGCAGATGTTACCTGGGGCAGGCTGGGCTCTGAGCTGTGGGGCAGGTGTTCATTACCTGGAGGATGCTTGGGCTGGGCTCCACCCGCGAGGAGGGCTCCGGAGGGGTTTGCACCTCGGGCTCCTGTCCCGGCAGGGTCCCCCCGGCCTCGGCCGCCAGGTTCCTCCTCCTGAGGAACTCTGTTTGCCGGGGGCTGTGCTCTGGGCGCCGGGCGGGCCGGGCCGGGCGGCGGCAGGTGGTGACATTGTTCCTGCAGCGCAGCCGCTCCCGGGCCTCCTGCCGCCGCTCGCTCCGCTCCTCGTAGCTCTCCCCCGGCCGCCGCCCGGGCCGAGCCCTCCTGGGCATGCTGGCCTTGTCCCCTCGGGGGCTCTGCCCTGTGAGACCGGGGCAAGACACAGGCCCTGAGCGAAAACCAGCCGGTTTTAGGGTTTAATGGTTGTGGGGTGTCGGGCAGTGCTTCTGGGGTGCCGTTTATGTGCAGAATGTTTCCCTGCTTTTTAGTTTGTATTGAAATCGGCTCTGTAGTTCTTGTTAGCGTCCTCGTGGTAGCTGTGGGGTGCTCAAAGCTCCTTCCTGGTGCTATCTTTTACCCTAAGGGCTTCCTTTGAGGGTCAGCAGCATTTTTGGGGTGGGCAGCTCCTGCCCTGGGTGGGGAAGGTGCCCCCAAGCCCCAGCCAGGACACTGTTCCAAATGCTGAGCGTTTTCCAACTCATTTTGCTGTTTTAGAAAAGGCCCAGTTGTGTGTCCTGCTCAGTCTCACTCATCCATCTCTCCCCATCAGGAAAAGCTCAGCCCTCTCCCACCTGTGCTGCCTCTGGCCTGCCCAGCCTCTCCCAGGGCTGTGAAAGCCTCAGCTCACCAAAAATGCCCTGAAAATCAGGATAAAGCTTAAAGAAACCCAGTCCATTACTCACCCCGGGCTGAGCGAACCGTTGAGGCTTTCCTGACAAGCTAATTCTCTATTTCCTCTTTCTGTTACCCCAAATTACCTTCTCTAATTAAACACGTCCCCTATCTTTGCTTTCCGAGCTGTTACACTTCTTGCTTCAAGGGAAGCCAGAAGAAAACCTGTGCTCCTTGCTGGCTCACGTTACAGTTTCCCTGGGGAGGTTGTGTAGGCTGAAAGTGGGGTGAAAAAAGAAGGAAAAAAGGTGCCTGGTGCTGCTTTCAGCCCGTGCTGCCCTCCAGCCCCACCAGCGCGGTGCTGTGGGCGCTCCAGCACTTACCTGGTGCCAGGGTCCTGTCCTGCCCCTGGGGCGCCGTGCCGGGCCGGGTGTTATCGGGCGGGAACACGCCCCGGCTGCCCTCCTCGTGCCACCCACCTCATCTTGTGCTCTCCTTTTCTCTCTGTCAAACAGGAAACGGTGCAGCTGCGGCCGAGCCCCGGTTCCTGTGTGCGCTCACAGGCTTATCTCGGGAGCCCCGAGTGTCCAGCCTGGCCCTGGGCAGAGGCAGCAGTTATCTTCTGGGGCATCCCCCCTTGGCTGCTCTGTGACCCAGAGGCTGAGGGCTGGAACTGCTCGTGGCACTCGGGGATGGAGTTTCCCCGAGCGGCTTTGGGGCAGAGAAATCCAGCCTTAGGGAAGTACAGTAATGCTATTATTGTAAGGCTTCTTGCGGATTGGAAAGGGGAAAGAAAAAAAAAGTGTGTTTTGGCAGCTGAGGAGAGGTCAGGAATGGCAGAAATTCATTAAGGTCTTTAGAGAAGCGAAAGCTTCGTTAATGCAAATCGGGAGGAGGTCGGTTTAGCCAGCTGGGCACTGATAAGGGCGCCGTGCCCTGATAAGGGCTCCCTGCTTGTGCACGTGGGGAAGGAACACCCGGAAGAGCCGAGATCTCAGAGTAACACTGGATTTATTTTTACAAAGAATGGCGAAAAGTGGAAGGGAGGTGTGACAGAAGATCTCCAGATTCAGAGACTCTCTGGTGGCTCTGGGTGGTTTGTGCTGCTTGGCCCAAACCTTGGTTCTGGGCCCGGGCTCAGCTCAGCTGCCTCGCTGCCTTTCCAGAGGGAACAGTTTCTGCAGGTTGGGCAGGAATCCTGCTGCCGAGCAGGACACTGGCAGCAGGTGCTGCTGCAGGACTTCTCTGAAGTGCCTCCTGGTTGGAAAAATCCCTTTACAAGAGTCCATTACTAAAGAGGACATTTTTGTGCTGCGTTACACACTCCGGGAGCGTCCTGCCCCGGGGTGCCAGCACAGGGGTGCCCCAGCGGTGAGGAAAGGGTCACCCAGGTTAACCCCAGCTCCGTCCTGCGTGGCCCCAGGTGTCCCAGCACCGTGCAGGGATTACGTTCTCCGGACGTTCTCCAGGCGGTAGCTGCCGCGGATGAGGGAGTCGAGGAGCTCGGGGGCGAAGCTGCGGAGGAGGAGCATGGTGCCCACGGCCCGGGGCGGGTACAGCAGCTCCCGCCGGCGCAGCGCTCCCGCCCGGATGATCTCCAGGGCACACTCCTCCTTGGGGGCCGGCGTGTCCGGGATGACGTGGGACACGGCGCGCACGGCGCTCTCTGCGGGGGACGCGGATGGGTCAGGAGGGGACGCGGCCACAGGCACCATCAGCCCGCTCGGGGTGTCTGGGGCATCCTCAGCCCGACACACTCCGGGGGCCAGACCTGTTTAACCAGGCTTAGAACTGTGAAAATAACGATTGTAACAATCCTTCCCTTTCCTTCCCATCTCTTGAGCGGCCACGGGACCTCCCCTGAGTTCACTGCGAGGGTGGCAGAGCCAAAGGCCTCAGGCCAGCCCTGTCGGAGAGTTGGGGCCCTGCTTCTTCCAGAGCTGCACACACAGACACTGCAGGGGCAGGCTGGGGCCAGGGGTGGGTGCTGGGCTCAGCTCGGCAGGAATGCGCTGGGCCGCGGGGCCCCGCTGGGGCTGAGCTCACCTGTGTTGATGTAGCCCAGGATGCAGAGCGTGATGGAAACGTTGACCTTGTCTATGATGAGTTCCTGCCTCAAGGAGCTGAAAAATCCCTCCAAGGCGAACTTGGTTGCGGAGTAGGAAGCAGTAAAAGGGCCGGCAATTCTACCTGGATGGAGCAGGGACACAATGCTGGGGGGCAGGTGCTGGGCAGGACAGCTCTCCCTTCCTCCTGCCCTGTCAGTAGCCACAGTGTTGGGATTTAGGGTGTTGGAATAAGCTGTCATGGATGTTTGAGGGAAATAAACACAGGCAGGAATGTTTAAAATGTAACATACGGCACAAAGTGCCTTCCAGCCAAGTGATACTGCTCCCGTGTCCCTGCAGGGATGCCCACGTATTGCAAATGTGTGTTCAGTATGTGACCATGCCTGTGAAATCACCTGCACTGCAGCGTGTGAAGGTGATCAGAGGGTGCCAAGAGACCGACAGGACCAAGTATAAATTGCCTAGAGGGCTGGAGTTGTTCACCAAAGATCTAAATCATGCGCTGACCCCGAGTCCCAGCTCTCTGCGTGTGGCCCCTGCTCTGCCTTTTGGAGAAGAGCTGGGGCAGGGATCCCTGGCAGGCAGAGGAGGGGCTGTGGGCAGGGCCCCCCGGAGCTCACCTGCCACGGATGAAACCACCACGATGCTGCCCTCGCTCTCCTTCAGCATGGGCAGGGCGGCCGTGGCCAGGGCCACGTAGCTGACAAAGTTGGTCTCCATGAGCTGCCGGACGTGCCCCACGTCCCCGCTGAAGTAGCTGAAGCTGCTCTGGCCGATGTGGTTCAGGATGAGCATGTCCAGGCCACCTGGGGGCAGAGCAGGTTCGCCATCGCCCGGACCCGGCAGCCGGGCTGTGCTGCGGGGCCAGGAGGGGCACGGCACCTACCCCAGGTGTTCTCGGCCTCCCTGAGCACCTCCTCGGGCAGGCTGGGGCTGTCCATGGAGCCGCTGATGTAGCGGGCGGAGGCAGCGCCCAGCTCCAGGCATCGCTCCACAACCTGGGGGGACAGGACGGGCTTGGGGGGGCTCCCCTGCATGGAACCCCCAGGCCAGGCTGTTCCTGCCCTGGGCCAGGCAGGGTCCATGCTGGGGGGGCCCGGGGATGGATCTGGAGGGTGCCAGGTGTGCCCAGGCTGGGGTGAACATCCACCTCCCGCCCTGCTCGCCATTTACTTTCTGCAGCTTGGCCTCTGTGCGTGCCGTGAGCAGCAGGTGGGCCTCCATCCGTGCCAGGTGATAAGCCATCTGCTCCCCGATGCCCGTGCTGGCTCCCGTCACGATCACCCGCTTCCCCCGCAGCATCTCTGCAGAGGAGGGAGCAGAGCTCAGGGCTGGCACAGAGCTCAGGGCTGGCACAGCCCTGGCTGCCCCTCTGTGCGTGGGCAGGGGAAATCTGAGCAGTCCCTGCGGCTCCTCTCTGTCCCTGCCAGCCTTGTCAGACCCTGCTGGAGCCTGATCCCTGGTCCCAGTTTGGTGGGGAGCTCATGTGAGGCTCGAGCTGTGCACCCAGCCTGGCCAGGGACTGGTGAGAGCTGACCAAAAAGGTCTGAATGTTTAAAAGGATTGGATGTTTAAAGTGGGGAAATGGCTTATTTCCTCAACAAGTCATTTACAGAGGTCAGACACGTTGTCCCAGCTGTAGTTCCAGGAGTTTTCCCTGTGCTCTGACCCCGTGCCCAGGGGCTCTGTGCCCTCCCAGCCCTCCTGCTCTGGCTCTGCCAGGCTGTTCCAGGTCCCTGTGCAGGGCACACTCTGCCCTCCTGGCAGCAGCCTCGCTGTGCTTGTACAGCCTCTTTCTCCCAGGACTTACCTTCATTGAAGTTCTCGGGTGCTGAATAAAAATAAAAGGCCAGTGCTGCTCCCAACAAAGGGATGAGAACCTTCAGGAGCAATCCCATCCCTCTGCAGAGGTGAAGGTGGCTGGAGGCTTCAATTGGGGCTGGGAAGTTTTGAGCTGGGTCTTACACAAGTGTGCCGGTATCTGTTGGACCTTTTCTTTGCCCTGCCGGTGATTTAGCAAACATTAACCTAATGAAGCGTGTGGCTTTGGACTTTAGGCTGTGCCTTTGCACCCTTGGCCTGCCAGGACTGGCAGGTGAGCTTTTTGAGAGCTCTGAAGGGAAGGCACTGAGCAGTCCCAGCTCCACAGAGCGGTGGGTGTGTGGTTTGGGGGCTGTCCTGGGGCTGGGACAGCAGTGTCCCCTCAGCAGGCAGCTGTGGGATGAGTGGGGATCCCTCTCTCCCCACTCCACATCTAAACCAGGAGGAATCACTGGCTGCCACAGGGATTTACTGATCAGCACTCTGTTGTACAGCTTCAAAGCAGTATCTGGAGAGAGCAGGGCTGGCAAAGTTCCATTTCCCAACCATTACTGATGGTTCTGGTTTATCCTCTGGGATATCACCGTGGCTATAATACTGGCAGTTTGTTGGGTGGCTCTTACCCCTAAAAAAAATATCTGTGTGGAGGAATCCAGGGGTTGCAAACGGCAGTAAAAGAGCCAAGAGGATGAATAGGAGAATCTCCAGCCTTCCCAGTGCTGTGATGCTGCTCGGTGTCTGCTGGGCAAACGGGTTTGAGAGTGATTTGCTGGAAGTTTAAAGGGCAGAGCCCACTCTGTGTGAGCTGGTTTGTGTAGGTGATGTTGGGGTAAGAAGTGAAATTAGGAAGGAATTGTTCCCTGGGAGGGTGGGCAGGCCCTGGATCCCCGGCAGTGCCCGGTGGAGCTGTGCCCATGAACAGCTGAGAGAGGCGATAAAACCCCCCCAGCGCACGCGGAGCTGTCCGGTTAATACACTTTATTTAACAATTACCTTAATAACCAGCGTTCCGCGGCCGGGCGGGGCGGGCAGGGCACGGAGCCGCCTCTGCGGGCCCCGCTCCGTCCCTGCGGGCGCCGCCAGCGCATCACCGAGAGGCGGCGGCGACGCCGGGCGGGACCCGGGGGTGGCCGGGGGGACCCTCCCGGTGGCCGGGGACCCTCCCGGCGTCCGCGGCTCAGTGCGGCGGGCGGGGGGCTCCGGGGGGCGCGGGCAGGCGGTAGCGGCTCCGCACCAGGTAATCCAGGAGCTCCGCGGCGCAGTCCCGCAGCAGCAGCGGCAGCCGCGTGGAGCTGTAGCGGTAGTAGAGCTCCCTCCGGCGCAGCGCCGCGCCCTTGAGGATCTCCAGCGCGCACTCCTCCCGCGGCGCCGGCCGCTCCCGCAGCACCTCCGCGGCAGCGCGCACTGCGCGCTCTGCGGGCCGGGTCAGCGCCGGGGACCCCCGGGAGATGAGGGGAGAGCGGGGACCCCGAGAGGGGCACTGGGGGATGAGGGACCCCCGGAGGATGAGGGGAGAGCGGGGACACCTGAGAGGCGCACCGGGGGATGAGGGGACCCCCGGGAGATTAGGGGAGAGTGGGGACCCCGAGAGGCGCACCAGGGGATGAGGAGACCCCCGGGGGATGAGGAGAGAGTGAGGCCCCCGAGAGACGCACCGGGGGATGAAGGGAGAGTGGGGACCCCGAGAGGGGCACCGGGGGATGAGGGACCCCCGGAGGATGAGGGGAGAGCGGGGACCCCGAGAGGGGCACTGGGGGATGAGGGACCCCCAGGGGATGAGGGGAGATCAGGGATCCCCGGGGGATCAGGGGCCATCGAGGACCCCGAGGGGCGCACCGGGCGATGAGGGGAGAGAACACCTGAGGAGGTGTCGGGCTGTGCCGGCCTGTGTGCCGTGCCCGGCTTTATGTGGCATGGGGAAGTCAGTGACTTTTGAGGCTGTTTTTGGTGGCGGGGAGGTGGCGTCCCCCGGGAACGCTGAGGTGGCAGCAGAGGGACGGGGGCAGGAGGAGGAGGCGGGATGGGGACGCTCAGCCCCGGGCAGGGACAGGGCAGCACTGCTCTTACCCGTGTCGATGAAGCCGAGGATGCAGAGCGTGATGGAAACGTTAATGCTCTGAATGGCGAATTCCTGCCTCAGGGAGCTGAAAAATCCATCCAGGGCAAACTTAGTCGCAGAGTAGGGGACGGTAAAGGGAAACCCGACTTTACCTGGACACAGAGTGAAGTTCTGTGTTAGCACACGGGGCTGCTCTGCCTCAGCCTCTCTTTTGCCCTTCATCAGACAGTATTTTACCCAAAGGGAGGTTACAGTCAGTGGAGTGTCATCCTGGCCCCTGAACAGCAGCCTTACAAATATTCTTGTTGGCTTCCATCTCTTAAGGCCAAAGCCATAGGGCACATCTCTGCCCAGGGCATGGGCAACCCACAGGGACCACGAAACCCTCAGTGGGGGGAGATGGAGCAAAGTTGAAACTCTTGTCCCTGGTGGCTGAGCTGGTCACCAGAGCACTGACCAGCACAGCAGCCATGGGGTTTAATTGCAGTGCTGGTCAAAAAACAAAACAAGGCGATTGGATTGAGCAGAAAACAAATTCCATCAGGAGAACCCCAAACCCGTCTGGATTCGGGTGCTGGGGCTGGTTTTGGCAGGGTTTTAGTGTTAAGCTGACTCCTGTAGGGTGCCTGGTGTCTCTGTGTGCTGACGATCAGCCCAGGTGCCTTTGGGTGAGTCCCCTGTCACCAGGCTGGGGACACTGCCCACTCACCTGCCATGGATGAGACCACCACGATGCTGCCCTCGCTCTCCTTCAGCATGGGCAGGGCCGACGTGGTCATGGCCACGTAGCTGAGGAAGTTGATCTCCAGGAGCTTTCGGACGTGCTCAACGTCCCCATCAAAAAAGCCAAAGTAGGATGCACCGACGTGGTTAAGAATCAGCATGTCAAGGCCTCCTGCAGGCAGAGAAATGGGCATTAGTGCTGGGGGGGAGAGGCTGCAACCACCATTTCCAGGAGCGGAACAGTACCAGAACAACATTTCTAGGAGCGGAATAAGTGTAATCCAAGGAAACCAGGTTTTTGGGTCAGAGCTGTGGCCTGTTATCTCCAGAGCGGGGATACAGCCTGGATGGTGGCTGCCAGTAAATATTTTGTTGTGATATATTTTTTTTAGTTCAAAATGCAAATACCACGGCCCAAGGGAGATCACCCCTGAATTGTCTGTGGGCCGGGGAGGGAGAGGGAGTGCTCCACACGGAGCTGGGCTGGTGCATTTCTGAGCTGTGACCCATGGCCACAATGGCCAGGGCTGCTGGGTCTGCCAGACCCTGGCACTGGGCTGATGAAATCCAGGGCTGTGACACTGCAACAGAATGTCAGGAGGCCACAGAGCTGAAATCGAGAGCGCAGTTCAGTTTGAGGGGCAGCAGTGCAGCCAGAGGAGCAGGGCTGCAAAGGGCAGAGTTGGGGGAGAATTTTTCCCATTTCTCCCCCACTTTTTTTTCCTCGTGGCAAAGAGCAGGGCCAGGCCGAGATGCTGGCAGGGTGCAGAGCAGGCTGCAGACGTACCCAGGGAGGTCTGTGCCTCCCTCACCACATGCTGGGCGAAGGCTGTGTCCTCCATGGTGCCGCTGACGAACCGCGCCGAGGCCGCTCCCAGCTCCAGGCACCGCCGCACCACCTGCAGACAGCGCAGTCAGCAGCCCCCTCCCTGCCCCCGGAGCCCCCTGTGCCGTGGGAGTGGCTGCCTGAGCTCCCTGTGATGTGTCCCCACCTTAAACCGGCGGTTTGGAGTTGTGGGGGTGTGTTTGGAGCCTTGTGAGCTTCAAAGGGAGCCTGGAAAATGATTCCTTGTGTGAGCGCGTCACCCGGGGCAGTCTGGCTCCTTCTGCCGGGCTGGAAGTGCACGTGTGCAGGGGAGCGGGAGCCTGCCCAGCACCGCCGTGGAATGAGGGTGTGTGGGGATGTGTGCTCACTTCAGACACGGGAACGTGGAGTGCGGGGTGCTGTGCCTGCAGGAGGGGATGGCTGTGCCTGTGCAGAGCGCACAGCGGGCTGTCCCTGTGCCTGGCTGGGACCTGGGACTGCCTGGGACCTGTGGGTGTCCCCGTGCCCAGCTGGGACCTGTGGGTGTCCCCGTGCCCAGCTGGGACCTGTGGGTGTCCCCATGTCCAGCTGGGACCTGTGGGTGTCCCCGTGCCCAGCTGGGACCTGTGGGTGTCCCTGTGCCCAGCTGGGACCTGTGGGTGTCCCCGTGCCCAGCTGGGACCTGTGGGTGTCCCTGTGCCCAGCTGGGACCTGTGGGTGTCCCTGTGCCCAGCTGGGACCTGTGGGTGTCCCTGCTCCCGGCTGGGAGCTGTGCTGCTGTGGATGTTCCCGTGGCTGTGACAGCAGTCCCCTCCCCTCCCCGTGTCTGTGTGAGCCCTGCCGTGAACACGAGCGTGCCCCGGTTGTCATTTACGTTCTGCAGCCTGGCCTCTGTCCGTGCCGTGACGAGGATGTGGGAGCCCATCCGTGCCAGGTGATAAGCCATCTGCTCCCCGATGCCCGTGCTGGCTCCCGTCACGATCACCCGCTTCCCCCGCAGCATCTCTGCCACGGAGGCACAGCCATTTCAGTTAGCCAAATGCTATTAGGAAAAAAACCCTTAAAACTAGAAATAAAAAATCACTGAGTGCCCTTCGGAACCAGCAGTTAATTGGGAGGTAAAGGAGCCTGCGAGTGCAAAGCATCCGGCACCAGCAGGGCTCTCCCATCTCATGGAAAAAGCTGTGGAGCTGCTGCAGAATGCCACAGGGACAGCGCTGGGCTCTTCCAGCAGCTTTTTCCACAAGCCAGGGCACAATTTATCTACGCCCCGACTATTCTGTAACAAAAACAATCCACTGAGCGCGTGCTCCAGGCTTAAACTCTAACACTTACAAGCCCCGTTTATAAACAGTTTATAAACTGTTTTCCTGCACGCAGAACGCAGCACTCGGTGCCCTCTGCCTCTTGCCCCCTGCTTCACCTGCTCCCCCGGGAGGTTTCCCTGCACAGTCCTCATTCAGTTTGGTTTCAAATCTTTGTTAAAGCGACTCTCCAGCCTCCGCCACCACACAAAGGCTGGGACGTGGCTTGGTCCGAGCCCTGTCCGGTTTCTATGCAAAACACCCAAATGTGGCTTTTCTTTTTGTAGTTTTTTTTTTTTTCCTTAAAGACAGATTCACTTTGGATACTTACCCGGTTTGAAAGTGTCCCTCGCAGAATAGAACCAGAAGGCCAAAACCAATCCCAGCAAGGGAATGAGAATCTTTTGCAACCGACCCATCCCACTGTGGAGTCAGGAAATGCAGCATGAGAGAGAAGGAAGGAACAAAGAGCCCTCTGCAGAGCTGCTCCTCAGGGAAGCGGCAATGTGACCCTTTAAAAACCTGTCAGCGGAGGAGCTGCAGCTTCCAAAGCCCTGGAAAATCACGGGTGGGTGGATGGATGAGCCAAGCAAAGCCTTTGCTTTGCTCCCTGCTGCTCGGCCTGGCCAGCGGGGCTGTTTGGGTTCTGCCCACCTCTTTTCATATTTCCTGTCCTACGTTAAAATGCAGAATTTTGCACAACACCCTGGAAGAGGTGTGTCTTTGCTGAGCAGCATCAAGTTTCACTTGGAGAACATCAGAGGGAGCCCAGTGCAGGTGGTTAAACGTTGTCCTTTATTCCTGCAGGCCCCGGGTGGGATGTGGGGACACCCACGGCTGGTCCTGTGCTCCCCAGGCCGTGGCTGCTCCGTGCCCCAGAGCAGCTCCTGCCCCTGGGGTGCTGGTAGCAGGGGCTCAGCAGCACACTGTGCCCCAAACAGCCCCAGGAACGCTCTGCTGAGGCAGGGCTGAGTTTTTAATCTTTTTTCTTGTCTGTGAGCAGATGAGGGAGCAGGAGCTGAGCTGGACCCATCTGTGGGGCGCAGCCACCTCAGCCCAAGGGGCACAGGGAGCTTTGTAGGGAGACCCTGGATGTGTTTTCTGCAGAGAAATCAGTGGCCCTGTTGCCGTGGTTCCTCCTTTGGGTTTTGCAAGAGTTTTGTTCTGACTTTTAGATGGATATAATCTTGAGGAAAACCCACAGAATGCCCTGTAGCTCCCTGAGCCTCAGCAGCAGCAAATTCAGTGATGGATCTTGTGCCATGGGGATAAAGCATGTCCCAGCTTTAGTGTGGGGCTGGGATCTCCCTCCCACAGTACCAGTGATGGGGAAATGCTGTGGGAGCTCCTGGAACTGCCCTGCTGGGACAAATCTGTGTCTGCAGGACAGGAGCCTCATCTGAAGGGGAGCAGCTGCCCTGAGCTCTGATTTCTGTGGGCACAGCACTCTGCTTGCCTCTCTCTAACAGAACCAGACAGAACTGCTAAATGGATTTTTTTCTCTCATATTATATCTTTAAAATATATGGTGTGCCTGGTTGGGCAGTGTCGCTCTCTGGCCTTGCTACTCCTTTATGGGTGTCTCTTTCCTTTTCTGCCTTTCTACTCCAGTCTCAACTTTCCCTCTGATAAGGAGCACTGAGCCCACCCTTGGTCAGGTAACATCAGTGCAGCCACTCTGCTTTTCTTGCCTCCCTCTGCTTGGAGCCGGGGCTGTGATCGTGGGGCGACCGTTCCATTCCCTGGCTGAGGAAAAGGCAAGAAAATGAAGTGATAACCGTATCTCAGCTGGGATCTTGTCTGCGGCCGGCAGGGAGAGAGGCTCTACCCAAGATACTTTAGTTTATTAGTGGCATTAATAAAGCAATAACCAGCGACCTTTGTGTGCCATCTGCACGTGTGACAGGCGGGGACCGTGCCCTTTGCCCCGTGGTGGCACCAGGGGATGGAGGCACTGAGGGATTCCAACCCTGGCCTGCCTCGCCGCTGCTGATGAGAATTGTGGGGTTGGGTTGGGGTTTTGCGAAGCAGCTGATAATCAGGGACTGAAATATGGAATATTCTGGTCACGACTGTGTGCACTTTTCCTGTAGAAGCAGTTTTGGGGCCGTTTGGTGTGTGGAAGGGAGCGGGGCCGGGGCTGTGGTGGGATCTGGCCCCGCTGTGCTGCCCACGGGGTTTGTTCCCGGCCTCCCCTCCCTGCCAGGCTGCTGCTGCTCCTCACTCCCACTCGCGGCTTTTTCTGGCTTTGTTTTCCTCTGTGCTACTTAAGAACTTGTTTTTGACTTTTTCCCGGGGGCGGGGAGAGGGGGGCAGGAAAGGGCTGCCCGGGAAGGGTTTTCTGAGCCCGGCTGCTGCTGGAACCCCGGGCTGGGGTGGCCCTGGGTGGATTCCCTGGTGTGTCCCGTGTGTCTGAGCTGTGATTTCCCGGGGATGCTCCTGCCGTGCTGCTCCCGGGGGTTTCTCTGCTCGGTGCCACCGGGAGGAAATAATTGTGGGCAGGGAACTTGTCCTGACAACAAACCGGGAGAGGGGAGCTCGGAGAGCCCCTGCTGGGAGCGTTCCCGGGCACGGCTGAGGCTCGGGCAGGTCTGTGCAGGCAGCTCCAGCACTCACAAAACACTTGGCAGGAATTTGGATACCGCTTCTTTTTTTTTTTAATTTTTTTTTTTTTGAGTGATATTTGGCTTTTTTCAAATCATTATCAAATCTTGGTCAAATGCAGAGGATTTTCCTTTGTTTTTTTCTTTCCCCTTTTGCTTTCCTTTATCTCATAGACATTAAAATATTATTTTTCCTACCCAGCTGTCCCAGAGCCCTTTGCCATGGACACAGCTCCAATTCCTTTCTTTCCAGACAGATACCGAGGGCTGCCCTCAGTTCTGTTTCTCTACTTGCACATCCTGCAGAGCCCCATCCCCGTCAGGGCTGCACCACGGGAAATGCACCTCGGCCAGCCCCGAGGGAGATGAGAGGATTGTAGGATGGCTTTGGTTTGACATCACATTTCTCCACGCTGCTGGGTTACAGAAAATACTGTGATGTTTAAGTCATTTCCAAGCCCTGAATTTTTGTTCTTTCCGTGTGTGACCAAACTGGGAATTGCTGCCTTGAAAATTCATTGCTGGAACTGTGGCAGCTCTGAGCCTTGGCCGCTGTCCACGTTCCCAGTGCCCTTGGAGCCGAGGCTGATATTCTTATCTGCACCCCTAAATTTAGCCTGGCAGCCTCTGGAACATCCAGTGTCCACACTGCAAATAGCGAGTGAGTTCTCTCTGAAGACATGCAGCTCCTGCCTTTGAAGTGGCCGAGCTGTGAGGGGAGGGGGTGCTCCGTAGGATGAGGGGCTGGGTGACAGCTCCGGGCTGAAATCAGATCTTTGGGAAGATGGGCGCAGACAGACTCACCACATTTTGTGCCAGCTGCACTTTTCCTGAGGATTTAATGTACCAGGGAAGTGTCAGGCTCACAGGTTGGAATAAACCAGATTCAGACAAGTCTAAGAACAGCAGAAATCAGCCTCATGTGAGCCCAGCAGTGTAACAGCCCTGGGCCAACGTGTGGCTCTCCCCAGGGAGATCCCTCAGGATCTGGGTTTAACTGAGCCTTAAACGCTCCATCAGCTCTCCCCAGCGCTCCCCGGTCCTGTGTGTGTGCCTTACCCCGTCTGCTTTCTCTCGGCTCTGTCTCAGTGTTTATAACTCAGCGTCGTCTCTGCAATTTGCCCGGGGGCTGTGGGGCTGGTGCTGTGTGCTCCGGGCTGTGGGGCTGGTGCCGTGTGCTCCGGGCTGTGGTGATGCTGCTGAGCTGCAGCTTCTGTTGGGGTTTAAAGCTGAGCAAGGTTTGCTGCAGCCTTTCTCTCTGCCAGTCTGTCCCTGGTCACAGCTGGATCGGTGCCCAAGGGGTCACCGAGCCTCGTGCACCCTGAATTTATCGTGTGGTTTAAACGGGACTTTTTCGCGGTCGTTGTGGTAAAATCAGTGATTAATTCTGGTCTAACTGTCCCCTCTGCAGAGAGGCAGCGCTGCCTGGGGTCCCTGCAGTCCCCTGGGGAGGGGCAGGGCTGGCCTCCAGGCTGTCCGGGCAGGGTGAGCCGTGTCTGGGGACCATCCCTGCCCTGCAGGAGCCCGTCCCCGGCAGGAGCCCGTCCCCGGGGCGGCCGCCGGCCCAGGGCTGTGCTTTAGCCGTCTAATCCCGTGAGCTGTCTTAGCAGCAGCTATTTTGACTGTTCACAACCCTCTTTGCTCTAAGCTCATAACCGCGGGGCTGGAGCACGGGGACGAGGAGGGCAGGCACACCTGGAGTGGTGGGGGGCCGGCCTGGGGGGGCTCAGCGGGACCCCCCGCTCACCTCGGGGCCCAGGAGCTCCCTCTCCTCCCCCGGGCAGGATGAGAGCCCTGGGGCTGCCAGAGCAGCGCTGACCTGGGCACTGCGGGGTGAGCAGCTGCCCGGGGCCGTGACTCTCACCTCGGTTTAATCCCTGTGAGTGCCGCGCTCTGGCTGGTGCTGGTGCAGGACACACCAGACCTGGGAGCGCTTCCCTCCATCCCTGATGCAGCCACAGGAGGCAGCTCCCGGCTTTGTCCGTGCCCCAGGGAATTCCAGCCCCTGGGGCCCTGCTGGAAACTTAAAACCTCTTTAAAACTGGAATGGGGAGGACAATGACACTCCTCGGCTGATGGCTCCCCTCAGGCCTCAATTCTCCTGCTTTCCCGTGAAACTTGCAGTGGTATCAGTGAGGAGTGGGATTGTTCAGACTTGCCAGAGACAAAAGGGTTTGTTACAGACTAAATGAAGTAATTCTCAGAGGCTATTTAGATTAAAGTATACTTTTAATTGAGGAAAAGGTACTTTAAGGTTGATGTAAGGCTTGAGCAGAGTTTTTTTGTGCAGATGCTGGGTAGGATTCTTTCTCCACTCTTGTTTGTTTTGGTACCAGGCATCATTGTCAACAAAAGGAATTGTGGGTTATGTATTATGGAAATGAAGTGGTGAATTTTTTTTTTTTTTCAGCCACATTCTGGTATTTTCAGGTCCTGGTCTTACCTTGTGCAGCTCTGGGAGGAGCTGTGTGTTGGGCACTGAGGTCTGGCAGGGGTTTTTCATTTTCCATGATCCACTGTTTGGCTCAGTTGTTCTGTTTTTAGCTGGAGGTGGCTCCGTGCTGCTGCATCTCCCGGTTTGTGTGTGAGGTGTGTGCCCTGCTGCTCCCCCTGCCCTGAGGGTGTCTTTGAGCAGATAAAGGAGGATTTTCTGCCCTGCTCAGGACTGGCAGGGCCTCTTTGCCTGCCCTCCCCTCTGCAGTGTGGTCAGGATCACTCAGCTGTGGCTGCCTGGACACTTTATTTGGCTGACACGACACAGTCCCAAATGCAACCGATTCTTGCTAAGCCCCAGAGCATTTTTAAATAGGTGAAAGTCCTCTAATGATCCTGGCAGTGCTCTGAGTAGAGCCTGAAGCCTGGAACAGTTTCCCCACCCTCCAGACTGACTGTGCCATCTGCGGATTTTTCCATCTGTGACACCCTGTGGCACTGGAGCCAGCATTACCCTGCACAACCAGGTGCCTGTGGTGGCTTTGTGAAGGATCCCAGGAAAGGCAGAGAGGTTTTGGTTTTCCTTTTCAGATTTCTTGCTGTGCAGCAGCTGGAGCCTGTCGGGAGGTTTGCCAGGGCAAGAATTGGGTTTTGATTTATATTAAACCAGCTCTGTGCACACATGGCCGTGGCAGGGACAAATCTGTGCCATTGAACCCAGATAACCCCTGGAGTGCAGCCACACCTCCAGCTCGGGGCATGTGGCACCCGTGTGACACAAGTGCCACCTCCTCCTCCCCGGCTGGCCCTTGGGGAAGGAGCAGCTGCCAGAGGGACAGACCCCAGAGCAGCCCCACTGCGGGTTATGGGGAGGGGGCAGCCCCCTCCTCCGCTGTCCCCTGGGCCCCCCCTGCCCCACAAAACGAGCCAGAGCTGTGAGCAAAAACCTCTGCGAAAATCAGCACCGGAAGGCTTTGAAAACAAACGCAGCAAGAAGAGAGAGAGCGCTGGTACCATATAAAATATTTATTGATCTTGCAAAATGCTGTAAAATGCGTCCGTAAGAAAAAAAAATAAGAAACCGTGCTGTGCGTCGTGCACAGGTCTATACCAACAAAAGGTATTTTTCCCCCACTGCTGCACAGCAGCAAATAAAACCCTTCCCGTGCAGTCTCCTTCAGCCGAGCCTTCTCTCCGTGCTGGAACCCGCGGGCCGGGCGGAGTGTGTGGGCTCAGCCGGCCTAGGACGCGTGGTGCCGGGTCACCAGAGCCCTCTGCAGCGCCGGCGGCTCCTTGCCCTTGTCGGGCACCAAATCCTCCCGTTTCTGCGGCAGCCGCTGCTGCCGGGGCGCCGCCGGCTTGTTCCTGCCCTCCTCCTCCTCGTCCAGGCTGCCCTGGGAGCTGAAGGGGCTGCAGACGGTCTCCACCAGGCCGATGACCACCCCGAAGAAGGCCAGCACGCTGCCCAGCATGTACAGCTTCACCATCTTCCTGTTGGGCTTCTGGCTGAGCATTTCTTTGGCGAAGGGGATCAGCTCATGCATGGTTTCCATTTTTTTTTCGTTTAGCAGCAGCAGGTTTAGATGTCAGTTCTGGAAGAGGAGAGAGAGAGACGCGAGTTAAAATCCATCAGCTGCGGCGGCAGAGCGCTGCGGGCTCCCTGAGCTCCCCGGCTGTGCTTTAAACGGGGATCGGGGCTTTTTGCTGAAGGTTTGCTTCACCCACGGTGCCCCAGCGCAGAGCAGACCCTCCCCAGGACAGAGGCACCCTCCCCAGGCTGCGGTGAGGGGCGCACACCGCTGGCCCCACGCGTTTTGGGACCANGGCTGGCCCTTGGGGAAGGAGCAGCTGCCAGAGGGACAGACCCCAGAGCAGCCCCACTGCGGGTTATGGGGAGGGGGCAGCCCCCTCCTCCGCTGTCCCCTGGGCCCCCCCTGCCCCACAAAACGAGCCAGAGCTGTGAGCAAAAACCTCTGCGAAAATCAGCACCGGAAGGCTTTGAAAACAAACGCAGCAAGAAGAGAGAGAGCGCTGGTACCATATAAAATATTTATTGATCTTGCAAAATGCTGTAAAATGCGTCCGTAAGAAAAAAAAATAAGAAACCGTGCTGTGCGTCGTGCACAGGTCTATACCAACAAAAGGTATTTTTCCCCCACTGCTGCACAGCAGCAAATAAAACCCTTCCCGTGCAGTCTCCTTCAGCCGAGCCTTCTCTCCGTGCTGGAACCCGCGGGCCGGGCGGAGTGTGTGGGCTCAGCCGGCCTAGGACGCGTGGTGCCGGGTCACCAGAGCCCTCTGCAGCGCCGGCGGCTCCTTGCCCTTGTCGGGCACCAAATCCTCCCGTTTCTGCGGCAGCCGCTGCTGCCGGGGCGCCGCCGGCTTGTTCCTGCCCTCCTCCTCCTCGTCCAGGCTGCCCTGGGAGCTGAAGGGGCTGCAGACGGTCTCCACCAGGCCGATGACCACCCCGAAGAAGGCCAGCACGCTGCCCAGCATGTACAGCTTCACCATCTTCCTGTTGGGCTTCTGGCTGAGCATTTCTTTGGCGAAGGGGATCAGCTCATGCATGGTTTCCATTTTTTTTTCGTTTAGCAGCAGCAGGTTTAGATGTCAGTTCTGGAAGAGGAGAGAGAGAGACGCGAGTTAAAATCCATCAGCTGCGGCGGCAGAGCGCTGCGGGCTCCCTGAGCTCCCCGGCTGTGCTTTAAACGGGGATCGGGGCTTTTTGCTGAAGGTTTGCTTCACCCACGGTGCCCCAGCGCAGAGCAGACCCTCCCCAGGACAGAGGCACCCTCCCCAGGCTGCGGTGAGGGGCGCACACCGCTGGCCCCACGCGTTTTGGGACCAGCGGCATCCCCCATCCCGCGGCATCCCCATCCCGCGGCATCCCCCAGCCGCTCTCAGCCCTTACCGGCGCTGCTGCCGCGGGGCCGGGCTGTGCCGGGGTGAGCGCTGCGCTCTCGCTGCGGGGCTGTGCCGGGGCTGTTGTCGCTGTCGCGGCCGCTCCGCTGCAGCTGCTGCCCGGGGCCGGCGCCGCCGCCTTTTATCGCTGGCGGGGCGGGCGGGGGCCGGGCCGGGCGCGGGGCCGGAGCTCGGGCCAGCCGGGCCCCCCCGCCGCTTGGCAGCTCCTGCCCCTAATCCGGCCAGACGGANTTAAATAAACCCTTTCCTCCCCATCTCTGTAATTTTTTTTTATTCTTTTTATCTCCTCCTTCCATTCCTCATTCCGTTTCTTTCTCCTTGTGTTTTCCCATCTCTCCTTCCATTTCTCCTCTTTCTCTTGAAAAAACTTCTGGTTTTATCCTTTCAAACCTCACCCCCCGCAATTGTTTCAAAGTCTGATTCCCGAACTAGAGATCTGATGCTTGACTTGCTGTGCAGCCCTGTACCTGCTTCTGCAATCAATGTTTGATATGTTCATAGGAGCTTTGCTGGTTGTCTGGGAGGGAGGGACAGGGTCTGTATCCAAAGCTCCCAAATTCGGGCAGCGTTTGGATCCAGGGCTGGGGGCCGTGCGCGGCCGATTCGGCAGAATGTCCCTGCCTTGCTGCCCTTTCTCGGGGGAAATGGGGGAGAAAACGGCCCAGGGAAGCAGCGGGCCGGTGCCACCCCGGCCGAGGTGTGAAGTGTTTGTGGAAGGTTTCTGCAGGCGCCTCATGGCCAAGGGAACCACTGACAGGTGATTCTGCAGCCCCTGAGCTCCTGGGAGTGAGACGGTTTTTGGAAACGCCAAAGCTGGAGGAAGTTACACCAGCGTAAGACCCACTCCTCCCTTTTCCTGCACTTGGTGCCGAATCTCTGTCCCCCCCTCGGTGTCACTCCCTGTGCCACCTGCAGGACGGGGCTGTTTCCATCCCGGGCAGAAGCGGAGCTGCCGCTCTCCCTGCCTGGACTGCGGCCAGGAGTGTTGCACCAATAACCCCCGGCATTTCTGGTGATGCAAGAACGATTGCATCATCATCACCATCACCACCATCACCATCCTCTGCTGCGGCTGCAGGGTCCATCAGAGCACAGACTCCTCTCTGGCCGCAGGAATCCTCAGGATTCCGTGCACATCTCAGAGAGCTGCTAAAGCCTCGAGAAGTTGTTGGGATTTACAGCAGGTGGTGGACTCTGGGGTGGATTTCTTGGCTGATCCACGTGGCCAAGATGATGGGAATTGCTCTGCCAGTGTCCAGAAATTACAAGCTGATGTTGCAGCAGCAGTTTTAGGGGGAGGTTGGTGCCTGTGGAAGGAGGTGAAGCTCAGAGGGATCCTCCAAGGGATGCTGTGAAGGAGGTTGGATCTCAGGAGAGGCACAGCCCGGGGGTGGGCAGGCAGCCCCCAGAGCAGCTGGAGAGGAAAGGATGGGAGCAGGGAGGGAAGGAGGGGGTTCCCTTGGCCCTGTGGCTCAGGGGGTGTGGGTGCGATGCCCCTGAGCTGGGTTTGCCTCAGCCCACGCAGGGGAAACCTCTCCGTGATGTAAATAACTGGTGATGGGACAGCTGGTGCTGTGTCTGCCCTTCCTGCAGCCCTGCAGGTGACAATGTCCTCCCTTCCTTCCTCCCTCCCTTCCGTCCTCCTGCCCAGGCTTTGATGCCCCACGCACTGCTCTGTCCCTGCCCACGAGACCATGGGCGCTGCTGACCCGCCCTAAAAAGGGACACGGTCCTTGAACTGGTCGGGTTTTCCCCGTTCTGGCTGAGCTGTGCCTTGGGGGTGTGTGGGGCACTGAGTCAGCCCTGGCTGCTCACATCCCTCACATCCCGCACGTCCCGGGGCGGCGGAGCTGCCCCTGCCCCCGCGGCAGCCCAGCGCTCCAAGGAAACGCTGCTGCTGAAAACTTGGCCTTTTTTCGCTTTTTTTTTTTTTTTTCCCCCAAGTTTTGAGTCTGCTTAGGAAATTGTATTGCAAGACTGGCTGTAAAAGTTGCTAAAGACTTGTCTATCCCTCCTCAGCGTCTGGGGTTTTTTTACTTTAAATAAAGGGTCCTTATCTTCCCTGCCAACTTGGCAGCCGAGGTTGCAGCTGATTCCTGCTCTTCAGGCCGCGTTCTTTTTTTTTTTCCTCTTCTGCAACACTCAACAAAATGGCCACTGGAGAAAAGATAGCTAGAGGAGACAGCGGCCAGACAGGGGAAGGTCAAGGTCAGGGCTCCTCCCCCGGCTCTTTGGGGGTCACGGCGCTGACCCCTCCCAGGGAGAGGCGGGGGCTGCCCTGGCCCTGCTCAACCCCAGCGACACAAAGGTCACTGTGAACTGTTGGAATCGTGACTTTTCACCTCAAAAAGCGATTTTTGGGTTTTTTTCAGGCAGGGTTTTTGTTGCCTGCAGGACCTTACCTTAAGGAGTCCTTTCCTGAGGGCTGGGAAGGGTGTTTCTGTTCATTAAATGCTGATGGAGATGTCCGTGCTTTCCCAAAGTACTGAGAGCTGGAGCTTTTGGGACAACACAGAGCTCAGGGTAACTTTGAGCAATAACCAATCACCGATAACCATCTCTGGCAAACACTCCTCATAGCAGCACTCGGATTGTGTTGATCTAATTGAACAACGTTTAATTCAATTTTGATTTAGATTTCTGTAACAAAGTCTATGCCAGCTCGCTGTGTGGACATTTAAATTGAATTAAGCGCGGATAAAACGATTAATGATTAACACTAAATTAGACTAATTTTAGCTGTTCCAAATCTCATTTAGGACAGTCTGCACGAGGACGTTGTGGGGTTTAACCGCAACTTTGATTAAACCAGGCTTTGTGGCTGGGGCAGCGGCACGAGTTCAACGTCACTGGAGGGACGAGCTCTGCCCGAACTTCCAGAGCAACGTCAGCAGCCTCGGCTTAACCCAAATCCCGCGGGGAGGGGAGGCCGGGATGGGCGGCAGGGAGGGGATGATGCTCCTCAGCTCGTGGAAATCCGCCCGGGATGGCTCTGGAGGAGGGTGATGCTGAGCTGCAGCCGCTGCTGCCCCGGGGATCCTTTCCCAAAACTGGCTGTGACAAACAGAGTTCACTTTCCTGGGAAATTTTAAGAAATAGGTTTAGTAGCGAAAAAATAAGACAATTAGGAAATAGACTAAGTAAAAAGGAAGTATGGCTGGCCAGGTTGAAACAACAACTTGTTATTTCAGAGGCCTTCTTTAAGTACTGTTTTCTATGGCATTAGTTTTGTTGAATAGTTATTTTTTTTATAAACTAGTTTTTATATTTCAGGAGCCGTTTTGCATGGTCCCTCCTTGGGTTTGCCTTTTTAGAGCATGCATGTTTTCTGGTTGTGTTTTTATTATTACCTTTAGCTTGGGTCTTGCTTTATACTTTTTTTAAATGGTAGATGCTGATGGTTGGTATATCAATAGCAGGGTCTTTTTTATATGTTTACAGGATGTTATTCTGGCCAAACAGACAGTTTAAGTAACTACTGCATTAACTACTACTGCTATGCTTAATTTTCTTTATTAATAGCAGAAATAAAATCGTGTATCTTTACTACAAAGTTATTAACCATATAGTGCACATCTTGTGAAAAACCAACTTTATAATATACATTATAACACGGGTGTCCTGCTGGCGGGGCCGGCTCTGCACCGGGGTAACCTGGGGATGCTCTGGGGAACGGGGAGCGCTGCCCCGGCTGCGGGAGGAGCTGGATCAGGAGCTGCCGGCCCTGGGAGGGCTCCAGGTGGCTCAGCTCGGGTGTCACTGCCCCGGGGCTGGCACACTCCGTGCCGGGGCTGGCCGGGGGCGCGGCAGGCGCTGGCCATGCCGCAGGAGCGTGCTGGAGGCTCGGGGAGGAGGAGAAGTGCCCTGAAAGGGGCTGGGAGGGAGAGGGAGCTGCCCCTCCTGCCAGAACACCCCGTAGGAAGCTCCAGGAAATTTTCAGGACATCTGATCCATGCGTGCACAAGCTGCTGGAGGTGGTGTCACCCTGAAACGCTCGAGGGAATAAAGAGAGAAAAAGGAAAGGAAACCCTCAAGCCCAGCAAGGCACGTTAAAGGTCTGTCCTATCGAAAAAAAATAAAATAAGGCAGGTTTGGTTCCTCTAGCCTGGCTGGAGCCTCCCCCGGGCTGTGATGGACACAGGGTGAGGACAGCTCCGGCCACGTGGCCGGGCCGTGGTGACCTGGTCACCGTGGTGACCTGCTCTGCTGCAGGGTCTGAGGAGTGGCTGCTGCCCTGCACAGGTGACACAGCCACAGGGACAGGTGACACAGGCACAGCCATGGGGACTGGGCTCCTTGGTGCCCAGTCCTGTCCTGTTCTGTGGAAGGGACCTCGAGACAACCCTGGGCCAGCTGTGGGTGCCAGCTGTTGGGATGTGGCACGGCCCTGCCCTGGTGGGGCTGGCAGCAGCGTGAGGACAGGCCAGAGCTGTTGTCTCACCCCCCACACGGCCCTGAGGGCACAAGGGTTAGTCACACTGTCTGTGAGCAGTGTGAGTTCAGTGGCTGTGCCCAGCCCTCAGCCCAGCCAGGGAGGGCAGCAAAGGTGGGAACAGACTCTGTTTTACCTGGGCAGCTCAAACCTGGGCACAGCCAGGGCCTTGTTCCAATTCCAGCGTTTGGGAGAGGCCTGAGCTGCAAACAGCATGTCCTTGGTGTCACACACGGGGACAGTCTGTGGCTTAAAGGGGGCTCCTAAATGCCCCATTAATTTAAACTTCTGCCCTGGATGGTGCAGGGGGAGGCTGTGGGGGGTTTGCTGGCTGGCACCAGGGGTGCAGAGACCCCTCCATTCCTCTCCCTGGAAAAGCCAAAACCCTCCGGAGGGGAGCTGGACGCTTTCCTAATGGAATATTTTCCCGTTTAGAAAACGGGGACGTGACAAAAATAACGCTGCAAAGATAATTTTATCGAGGTCCCGGTGGGAAGTGGGGACAGTGCCAGGCTGTGCCCTGCCAGCTCTGCACAGTGTCCCTGTGTGCCGCCTCCTCTGTGGGGGATACTGGGCATACTGGGGCATACTGGGGGATCCTGTGCCGGGCCAGGGCACAGGGAACTCCCTGGGGTGGGGAAAAGAGCTGTGTGGAAAAGGAAAACGCTGTTTAAGGGCAAGTTCTGAGCCTTTGCTTGGCTGTACGAGGGGTGTTGAAGGGAACCTGAAAGGTGGCTGTGCTCAGGAGGGGTCGGTCTCTTTCTCCAGGCAGCACTGACAGAACCAGAGGACACAGCCCCAGGCTGTGCCAAGGGAAACACAGGCTGGATATCAGGGAAAGTGTTTTACAGAAAGGTGATAAAGCACTGGAATGGTCTGCCCGGGGAGGTGGTGGAGTCACCATCCCTGGAGGTGTTTAAGGAAAGTCTGGATGTGGCACTTGGTGCCAGGGTTGAGGTGTCAGGGTTAGGTTGGACTCCATGATCCTGGAGGTCTCTTCCAACCTGGTGATTCAGATTTGGGACACCAGCTCTGCTCCAGGGCTGGGTGTGGAGCAGGGCCTGAGCTCAGTGCTGGGCACAGCTGTCCCCTCCACTGGCTGTGCCCCAGCTGTGCCCACAGCTGGCACTGGGCAGGGGCTGCAGGGAGAGCCTGGGCTCACAGAGCTGCTGCACTTTGGAGCCAGCTCCCAGAGTTAGTGGAATTTAAACCTAAAGTAGGTCAGTGGCGTTTCGGTTCAAAGTTTTATTTGCTTTCAGAGCAGGTTTTCAGAACATGAATCGGAATTTCGTCAGGAATTCCTGAAATGCTGTTAAAGGAGATCATGGTAATTAGCAAAGGCAGTGATTTAAATCATCTCTGCTGGATTAAGGAGGTGGTTTGCTGGCCAGGTTTGACTTAAAATGGGACATGAAAAGATTAGGTGGAGGAAAAGCTCTTTTATTACTGGTATCGTTAATCTTGCAACTGAGAGAGTTGTCAAAAAGTTACAACGTGGGATTTAATTTCTTACCCCTGACAAAACCCTCCCAAGTTTTCCTCTTCCCCAGCAGCCTCAGCACTTCCAGCTCCGTGTCCCAGGACTCTTCCAGCTTTTTCCCACGAAGGCTGTGGGCACCTGACAGGACTCAGGCTGTGCCTGCCCGGTGGTGGGAGGTTTCATCCAGCTCTGGGCAGTCGGGGCTCTGCCCTCCCCCGTGCCCAGACCCTGCTCAGCGCACACAGATCATCCCCCTGCCTGGTTTTTTCCGTTGTGAAGCAGCTGCTCGAGCAGCAAAGGTGCTCTCAGCCTTCCTGGCCCTGCGAGCACCGCCGGGCTGGGACAGCGATCCCAGACCTCCGGCTGCTCCTGCGGGTGTCCCTGGGCATGGGGAGGCAGCGGCTGCCTCTGATCCGCTCCCGGAGAGGATTTCTGCAGAGCAATGTCCCCTGCTGCCTCGTCAGGGCAGGGATGGCCCGTGACTCAGAGCATCATTTCCTGCGGGAGTTCATGGTGTTTGTTTTCCAGGGAATGTCTGGCCCAGCCCTCTGAGGCGCAGGTGAGCACAGGCTGAGCTGGAGAGGAACTGGAGCCTGGTGAGCATCCCCCGTCTGTCCCACTGATCGCTCCAGTGCTCACCCATTATTTGCTTTTTTACCATCAGCTCCAATCTCCATCTGTAACATTCCCTCCCTGCTACCCAGGACAGCGCTGGACAGGGCGGCCTGGAGCTGTTCCAGCTTTTTGACTCCTGTCAGGGCCCTGGGCTCCCAGGGACCCCCTGCCCGGCCACGCTGCCCCTGAGCACCCACCCGTTCACAGCTGTTTTATTTTCCTTCCCCATTTTCATTGGTTTGCCGTGGATATTCTGCACACGAGCCTTTTCCTCGGTTTTGTTCTCGTTTGAACTTGTGGAGCCCGGGACTGCAGGTGATGTTTTACCTGGCTCTGGCAAATCTGCGGTCGGTGGGAGCACTTTACACGCACGAGGTTACACCGAGGGGTTGTGTCGGCAGCTCGGGGCACGTCTCATCCCTCCCCTTCTCTTTTAGACATTCCAGGTTTTTTTTCTCTCTTCCCTTGTGCCGCCAGCCGGGCTGGGGAGCAGGAATGCGGCGTGACCGCATTGCTGAGCCCGAGCAAGGCAGGCACGCCCAGGTGAGCCGCACCTCAGCCCGGCTTTACACGCTGTAGCCTCAGGGACAATATTTCTCTTTTTTCCCCCCCCCCAGCTCTGTGTGTAGCCCTGCTGGTCCTCGGCCTGACGTGCCTGTGTCACCCCGGGTGGGGCTGGGAGATGGGTGACACCAACGGCAAAACAACGGCAAGGGAGACCTGGAGTCACCTGCTGAGCCCCTCACAGGGTGGGACAGGAGGTGACTTCGGGGTTATTCCACTGAAGTAAATGGAAACGGCTCCATAAAGCTTTTCTGAGGATGAAAATCCGTTTTAGCTGAAATTCAGCGTGTGAGCAGTGCTGGGGTGGTGGTGGCTGCGCTCTCAGCCGCCTTTGCTGAGTCCTCACCCCAAACAGGTTACTAAAGTTTCTTACTTTGCCGCCACAGTAAAACAACGATAGTTATGCTGCTGTTTCCAATAATATGCTGCTGTTTCCATTGACACTTTAAACCACCGAGCCGAGGTGCTGGCGGTGGCACTGCCCCGTCACCTGGTGCTGAACAAACCCTGCCCGGGACGATGGGCGAGCCCTGGGCCGAGGGCTGAGCCCAGCAGCGGCTCCGGGGATCCACCGCAGCCCCAGGGGGGTTAAACGAGCCCCAGCCGGGCTTTTCACCGGGTTTTTCACCGGGTTTTTCACCCAGGCTGTTCCCTCTGCCCTGCCGTGCCCACTGTGTGTGCGCCGTGCCCGTCCGGGAGCTGTCATGAGTTATGCGCTAACAGAGCAGGGTGTGGATGTCTGGGGATCCCTGAATCACTCCTTTATCATCCTCGCTGCGCCCACAGGCACCTTCTCGGCAGGTGAGGCGGCTGCGCGTTAAAAGCCGGCGAGGCTCAGGCGGCGCTCAGAGCGCTGTCACGGCTGCCCGGGGGACACGGGGACAGCGCCGGGGACAGGGCAGGTGAGCTCTCGGGTTGCTGCGGGGGTGTGCCGGCAGCATTCCCTCCCCTGGGCCGTCCCACGGGGCTCCTTTCCCCACTGGAAACGCTCACGGGAGGTTTTTTTATGGATTTTTCCTTTTCCTGGAATGAGACTTTGGGGCACCGTGTGAGGGGTTTGGGTCTGGGACAGACTCTGGCAGTGTGGGGCGAGGGTGGGGCTGGAGCACGGAGAGCCTGGGACGGGGTGGCCGGGGCTGGAGGGGTGTGTGTGTGCACACTGCATCCCTTCCCTCCAGCCCCACATTCCCGCCTGGCACCAGCGGGGCTGGGGCTCATTGCGTTAGAGGCAAAATCACTTGGAGCATCTGATTTTCCTCTTCATTAGTCTTGATTTTTTCCCCCCATGTCATTCTGTGTAGATTAATTAAAAGTATCCCCCTGTAGAGTGAGAAGGAAGGAGGATCTGGACTGAGATTTTGAGCTGCCGTTTTCTGCTCTTTTCAGTCTCGCTGCAAACTCTTCCCCAGGTGTGTCCGTGCCCCAATGGAGCCTCGCTGGCAGCTGTGGCCGTGGGCAGTGCTTGTGCTGCTGGGTAAGGCTCCCAGGGGAACAGGATGTGGGGACAGGGGACACCACCAGGGCTGGTCAGTCCGATGGGCAAGGCACAGAGCATCCCTGTAGCCCAAACCCTGGGCCCAGGGCAAGGAAGTGTTTTGGAAGTAACTCTTAGAACAAAGCACTATTATTAAAAAATAAAGACACCTCAGGGATGAAATCTCTTCTCTTTGCTGGCACCTGCCCTGGGGGGTTGTCCCAAGGGTGGCTGGTTGGGTGCAGCAGCACACAGCTCCTGTCCTGTGGGTCTGGTCGGTGTCTGTGCCCCCCTGACACAGCCCTGATCCCTTTTCCCGCTGTTCCAGCTGCCCCACGGCCCCTGGGAGCGCAGGGAGCCTGTTCCCAGGGGGCCTGTTACCCTGTCCCCGGGGACCTGCTGCTGGGACGGGCCCCTCACCTGAGAGCCTCCTCCACCTGCGGCCTCAGCAAGCCCGAGACGTACTGCACCCCCCACGGACAGGTACAGCCCCTGCTCCTCCTGCTCCCAAAACCTCCCTGAGGCACTGGAGTGCCTTCATCCATCCCATCCTCCCCATCCCTGCTCTCTGACCTGCCTGAGGCACAGGAATGCCTTCATCCACCCCATCCTCCCCTCCTGCTGGCAGGGATGTGTGCAGGTCTGGGCTGGGCTGGTGGCAGTTGGCCCTGCCCGCGGCAGGGGGGTGGAATGGGATGAGCTTTAAGGTCCTTTCCAACCCAAATCATGCCGTGATCCCGGGATGTGTCCCCCTCCCAGCCGTGCTGGGTCACTGCAGATCCCCTGGAGCCCTTCTCTGCCACCCCCAGGGGTGAGGCGTGGGCCTGAGGGCAGGACAGGGCAGCAAAGCTCTGGCATGGAGCACTGTGGGCAAAATACCCTGAACCCTCCTGTCCCGGGACCTTTTAGTTACAAACTAAACTCCTGTTGTACTCATCATAAATGGGAACGTCTCTGGTCTGTCACAAAGCCTTGGAAAAGCTGCTAAAGTGAACAAACAGTTTCCACTGGCTGGTGGTGTGCGGGGGCAGCAGATCCTGCTGGGGGATAAGGCTTCATCCAGCCACAGATTCCCAGAGCTCCCACCGAGTCAGAGGGAGAGTTTAGGGATAAATCTGCTGGAGCAGAGCTCGGAGCCGCAGGGGTGATGTGTCCCTGGTGTGAGCACTTCCTGCAGCCTTCCCGGGGCTGCTGTTACCCCCTGAGTGCCTGGGGAGGAGCCCCGAGGGCTCAGGACAGGCAGGAGGGGTCTTGCTGCAGAGGGGAGGAGGTGGCGGCGCTCCAGCGGGGCGGTGATTCCTGCGCCGAATCCCGGCTCCAGTGAGTCAGCCTAGCTTTAACTGCCCTGCAGGCCAGGATGAGGCTGTGAGAGGATTTGCTGTGGAGCCAGTGATGTTCTGGCTGGGCTGGAGAGATTCCCACTGAGCTCAGAGAGGGGGCAGCTCCGGCCCGGAGGGGTGTGAGCAGCGGATCCTCCTGGATGCCGGCCTGGCTGCAGCATCTCCCCTCCCGAATCCTCCTGGATGCCGGCCTGGCTGCAGCATCTCCCCTCCCGCAGGGCCTTTCCTGGGCTGACAGTCACAGTCAGGCATTTCCTCCTCTCCCCTTTTCTGGAGCTCCTCTGCTGNAATCCTCCTGGATGCCGGCCTGGCTGCAGCATCTCCCCTCCCGAATCCTCCTGGATGCCGGCCTGGCTGCAGCATCTCCCCTCCCGCAGGGCCTTTCCTGGGCTGACAGTCACAGTCAGGCATTTCCTCCTCTCCCCTTTTCTGGAGCTCCTCTGCTGCTCCCAGGGACCAGGATTTGTGCTCACCACACCAAGAAAGCCCTGCTGCTTCCCGTGGCTGCATTAGTTTTTCCTTCCAATTTTCTGCTTATAGAGGAGGAAAATCGCTCGTTAATGTGGCTCTTCATTTAACAATGACTTTTGGCACTGACTTTTGTTTGAAAAGGGGGCGTGGGGGCCTTGTGCTTGGGAAGTGAGTGTGGACAAAACCTTGGTTAGGCTGCTCATCCTAACAGCAGCTGGAATGGGTGTCTGACCCGGGGAGCTCCTCCAAAGGGCATCACTCTGATCCCCTGCATCATTTGTAGTCTTTGGAGTGGAGCCGGGACACCTCTGCTGGAGCAGGAACGGGCTGGGTGCAGGATCAGGGAGTGAGGGCTCCTGGAGGAAGGCAGGGAGCAGGGCTGTAGGGAGCAGGGCTGCAGGGAGCAGGGCTGCAGTGATCCCTTCCAGGCTACAAATCCCCAAACTGCTCGGTTTTCACATCCCTCGTCCCTTGCCTTACCAGGTTAAAGGGGATGTGGAGTAATTAACGTTATGTTGAGTTGGATTCTCCAGTTGGAGCTCTGGGAATGGGCTCTCCACTTCCCTACATTTTGCTCCTTTCCTTTACTGAGATGAGAGATTCAGGGTTACTGAGAGCAAACCCCCGATTTGTGTTCTGCAGCTGTAGTTGCTGGTGGAGGTTTGATTGTACCAACCCTTCACTTGGGAGAAATCCCCACGGCTCCAGCATTTCCCAACTTTTCCCTCCCTTTCTCTGCTTCCCTAATTTAAGCAAAACTGGACCCTGTTCCCGTCCTATAAAAAGCAAGCACGTTTAATTTATAGACCCCTCGGAGGCTCTTTTTGGTTACAAGCCTTGCTCTTTTCCCTTGCCAAAGAGGTACAAATCCGGGGGCGGTTTTGCAGCCTCAGCAGAGGGCAGGGGACCAGGGGTGGCTGTCACTGCCGCGGTGCCCGCGGCTGCCAGCGCTGCCTGCCGGCCCCGGGGGCCCCTTTTGCAACTCTGGTGGTCACTGATCAACCTCAGCCTCTGCTCCATTGTCTGCCCCGGCTCCTCATCCCGCTAACCTTTATACTTTGCACTGCTGATTGCCCCATCGCTGCCCGGTGGAAGCCAAAAGGGACACTCAGCGCTGCCGTTTATAGCGCAGGGCAGGGGCCGAGCAGCGGTGGGAGGTGGAAGCGGGCAGGCCGATGGCCCGGCCTGGAAATCACCCAGCGCTGCCGGCAGCCGGGGAGGGAAGCGGAATAAAACAGGAAAATGAGCGAGGGTGGGTTTGGAGTCTGGGAGGCGCTGAGGGAAGGCTCGGTGTGAAAGGCTGTGATGGGCTGAGGTGTGACTCAAGCCTCAGTCAACACTCCTCTTCCTTTAACTAGAATATATGGAAATATGTATGGTATAAATGTAAATATAAATGTGCACGGGGCAGCTCCCACTGGCACCCCCAGCCAAGGGGAGGCACAGGGTGGCTTTCACAGACACCTTGAGCATCCCTGTGACATCCTGAGCCGGAGAGCAGGGGAGGAGGCAGGACAGGAGCAGGGCTGTGTCCCTGTGCTGGTGCTCCTGGAGCAGGTTGGGGGGAGTGACTGTGAGTCCTCACCCCCCAGCCCTGGCAGATATTGATATTTTGATATTTCAAATTGATATTTCGGTATTTAAAATGTTGTTTGCATGAGATTTTCTGCCTTTCCTCACCTGATCTTTGTGGGCACTAGGTGGATGTGAGGGGTGGGCAGTCACCTCTGCCACCTCTGGTGTCTGGAGCCATCCTTGGGGAGTGAGAGGAGGTTCCTGGTCCCCTGTGGGACCAGGGGAGGGGGATGTGAGCCCTGTGAGCTCCTGGCAGAGCACAGGGCTCCCCCCTGATGGATGGTGCCAGCTGCCTGGCAGGGCTGCTCTGCAGCATCGCTGGAGCTCAGCGCCGGCTCCTCTTCGGCTGCTTCCAGAAATACCATCCAGCGTCTGCCAGGAGGGAGGTGCCAGACGGGTCTGGAGCCCTGCTGGGGCTGGCTGTGCTTACATCTGCGGGGCCACCTGCCTGAGCCCCCCAGGGAGCCCCCCCAGCAGCCTGGGGCAGGGAGCCTCTGCCTCCCTGCTCACTTTACCTCCAGCCCCACAGCGAGTTTTCACAGTGACAACGCACCCACAAAACCATGGGATAGCTGGGGCTGGATGGGACCAAAGCATGGCTCCTAATCTGGGTTTTTCTTCCTCAAGTCAGGGCTTTGCACTGAATACTTTGTGCTCCTGAGGGGTTGGAGGTAAGGCAGCAGCACAGGCTGCTGCTCAGGGCTTATCTCACCCAGGCATTCGGGCACGCCCTGCCCGTTGCCGCAGGGATGTGCCCCGACCTGCCCAAGAAAAAAACCCTATTTCCCATTATTTTTCTCTCTTCCCTTCGCTGTATCTCGGTTTTTTTGGCCTCGGGGCTGCGGATTGACACATGCTGGGAGACACCTCGTCGCTGCCTCGCTGCAGGACGTGTGTGGGGTGTGGGATAAGCTGGTGCAGTTTGGGGTTTGCAGCCTGTCAAATCGTCCTGGCAGATCTGAGATGGAGTTTTGCTGATGTGAGAACAGATGGGGTGAGGAAAACAGCACCCACGTGCTTGCTTTTAAGGGAAAGGGACTTCATTTCCTCAAACCTCATCCCTGGGATGTTTGTCCAGCTCGTGGCTTTAGCCCATCTCTGCTGCCCCCTCTGAAAAACCAAGCTGGGGGGCAGAGCCCTCTCTCTGTGTTTTGAGCAGAACCCCAGAGCTCCTTTTCAGTGTCATTTCCAACCAGCCAGGCAAGGAAGTGACACTGATGTCACAGCAGAGAGAATCTCAGGCCCAGGCTGGGATTTTGGGGCTGGGAACTGGACCCAGTGATCCCTTTCAGCTCCGTGATTCTGTGACAGATCTGTGCTCCAAAATTGGATCCCAGGCCGGTTTAGTGACACCAGCTGCTCACTGGGAAGTTTAACCACGGTGACAGAGCCATGGGAGCCTCTGCTGCCTTTCCCCTGGCAAATGTACGGGTTTTTTCACAGGCCTGGCGAGCCCTGCCCCACGAGGCTGGCCCAGCCCTGCCCTGCAGATAACAGTGTTGCAGCAGAGAGCTGCCCTGCAGAAAATGGGCTGGGACTGGGAATTACACCTCTTGGCTCAGCCCTTGTCCCCCAGGTGGCTGCTGCCCACCCCGTTGTTTAATACCCCCAATCTCTGTACGAATTCCCAGATTGGTCCCAGATAAAACTGGAATGGTGATCGCTGTCCCTGTGGAACACTGGCTGGGCAAGAGCTCCTGAGTGCCAGGAGCTGAGTGACACAGTGCTCTCTCCCTGCCACCAGCCGGGTCACATGTGGGACCCCCGAGGTCCCCACAGCTATGGGAGGTCTCTGCTCCCAGCTCAGCTTCCCTTTCTGCTGAGGAATAAGTGCAGTTTATTTCGGGCTGTGCTCCTGTGCCAGGTGGTTTTCATTTCAAGGGCTCTCTGCTCGTGTTAAAATGGCAGCAGCAGCTCCTGAAATAACTTTGGGGCCACCAGGTTAAATCTGAGTGAGGTTTGCTGCCCCTGCACGAGCTGAGAGGCTGCTCAGGAGCTGGGTCACGAGCTCAGGGCAGGAGGAGAGCAGCACAAACCTGCTCAGCTGCCACGCTTGGGCATTTTCAAGTTGTTCTTTGTGGACTTTTCCTCCCTTCCATTCATTTCTGAGGCATGGCTTCATCTAGTCTGAGCACAGCGGTTTTCCCTCTCACACAACTGTGCTGTGAATTGTCTTTCAAGAGCCTGGGATGAATTTCCCTGGACACCAGAACCTCCTTAAGCCACACTTTGGGTGACCCTGGAGTAGCCTGGAGGCGCAGAGGGTGAGAAGTGATCGACCCAGAACCTCTTTTACCTTCCTAAAATGTCCCTGGCAGCCCCCACCCCTTCCCAGACACCGCCCAGTGCTCTGCCGGGCACGGAGGGGAGGACAGGCTGAGAGCCAGCGCTGCCCCGGGGTCACTGACCCGGAGTGGATCCCAAAACCTCCCTGGTCATTTATCCCAAAACCTCCCTGGTCATTTATCCCAAAACCTCCTGGTCATTTATCCCAACACCTCCCTTGTCATTTATCCCAAAACCTCCCTTGTCATTTGTCACATGGAGCTGCAGCCCTGGTGTGATCCCGGCCCAGCTCCCAGGGATCCACCGAGCCTGCTTAAAAAAAATAAAACAAAAGGGGAAGAGCTGGGAAAAGGTACGTGCTGGTGAAGCTCTCCTCGCTCTGGGCTGTCATTTTTGGTAATTCCCTCTGTCCCCAGGAACTTTGAGACACATAGTCACAGCTGGTAAGAGCAAACCCTGCTGTTGTGCAATGCAGGGCTTTCACAATTTACTCCGAGGACGCGAAATGAATTTGGCTTCCAGCGTTAATTTTAGTCTTAATTAAAAAACTGAGGAAAAAAGAAAGAAAACCAGATTTTTTTTTTGCACCCAGCACAGCCCTGGGCTGCCTGGGAAGGGTTTGTCTCACACGGCTGCAGCTCCATTTTGACTCAGCCCCAGGTTTGGGACGGGGCTGCAGCTGCAGAGCAGCGCTGGCCCCGGCTCCGTGAATGAGCTCATGAGTATGCACGAGTCACTCCTAATGAATAATTCAGCCGAGATTAACCTTTCCCCTTGCAGGAAAACTTCCTTCCTCCTTTGCTAAGCACAGTCAGAACTGGTGGGAAGTTTAATCACCGTTGGCAATTGCTCAGTAGATTATTTCTGTGGATAATTCCTGCAGCTCCCTGACAATTTGCTGCTCCTGGCCATTATCTGAGATGAGTTCTGCCTAGTCCTGATTCAATTATCTGTGATCCTCACTGGTACAGCTGGGGAAATTGCACCATTATACATTTTCAGTGCTATGTTTGCTTACTTTGTGATATTGTCATAAATATTGTAGTTTGCCAACTCCTGTGCTGGGGTATTTATAGACAGAGAACATAAAGATTGTGGAAAATATGGAAACAGATGGGTTACAGTGAGGGTGTCACTGTGCACCCAGCTGGGGAAGGGCTCCCAGGCTGGGACAGAGCAGACTCAGCTCTGGGCTGTGTTAGGAATGAAAGCACAGGTTAATTTTTATAAACCACCAATTAATTTCTAAAGGGGAAACCAGAAGTTGTGGTGTCACCGTGGCCCCGTGGCTGCCAGCTCCTGCTGCCCTCCCGAGCACAGACCTGTCCCTTCCCTGTGAGGGGCCCTATTTTGGGTTTGGGTTGGATTTGACTCCTGTTTTCAGCATCCCATGGAAGGTTTTACACGGGGGTGGCTGTGGAGTGCTGCTTGTCACTTGTCACCCCACGTCCCTGCTCAGGCACTGAAAGTTGATTCCCTGCTGGGGTCCCAGCCTGCCCGTGCCTCTGGTGTCACCCAAAGCCACTCAGCCCTGCAGGGGTGTCTCATTGCCTTCCCCGTGCCAGCTGTGCCCCTGCCAGCCCCAGACCCGCTCTGCACCAGGGTGACCTTTGTGAGCCCTCAGGGCTGGCTCCTGCCCTCTCTGCTGATCCTCCCTGATCCCCTGGGCTGTGCTGTGTGACAGACGTGTCCCACTGCTCCCTTTGGGGGCTCCTCTGCTGCTCTGACAGCTCAGAACCCCGCACGGTTTGGCTGCAGGAGGTGATGCAGGTCTGTGCCCTGTCATGGGACACCTCCCGCTGTCCCAGGGCGCTCCGAGCCCCATCCAGCCCGGCCTCGGGCACTGCCAGGGGTGGGGCAGCCACAGTTCCTCTGGAGGACCCGTTTCCCACCAGGCTGGGGGTGCTGAGCCCACCATTCCCTGCCCTGAGCAGCATCTTTCCCCTCCCGGTGGTCTCTGCAGTCCCTGGCGTTTGCTCCGCTCCAAGTGCTTCAGTCCCCCCGTGTGCCCTGGGGATGCTGCTGTGGGCATCTCCTAATTAATTCCCCATCTCCTAATTAATTCCCCATCTCCTAATTAACCCCCCAGACCCTGCCCTTCCCCACCCTGGCCTCACCCGGCTGTCTCCATCCCACATTCCCGGTGGTCCTCGCCCACCCTGCTGTCCCACCCCGTGCCTGCCTCTCCCCCCGGCTGCTGCCCAGCCCTGCCCCACTCCCGGCTCTTTCCCGCTGCTTCCTGCCCCATTCCAGCCGGCTCAGGAGCCCCGCGGTGGCGGCTGCTGGTGCCTGCAGGGAGCGTTGCCTGCTTGGTGACATTTTGGGTGTTTGTTTGCTCCCGGGGGACGCTTTTCTCCCGTCCCCACATTTCCCCGTGCTTAAATCTCTGTTTACTCCTTGGGTCACTTGCTCAAGTGAAGGGCTGAACTTTGAGCCACTCGACTTCCCACCCCCTGGCTTCTCACCCACTGTTTGCTCCTGCTCTGCTCCTGGGGGAGAGCCCTTGGACGGGAGAGAAAGGCCCTTGTGTCCACAGACAGCCCCTCGGCAGTGTGGAAAGGGCAAACCGGTCCTGAAAAGCTGCAAAGGGCTTTCTACCAAGTGCTGGTGCTGTGGAAACCAGGGGGGGTTGTTTAAAAAAACCGCAGTGATGATGGCTGCCCAAAAATCTGTGTTAGTCAGAAGCGTTTTGGGTTTAGTTTTCAGTCCGTAAAACCTTGAGTTGTGGTTTTTACCAAGGTGTGGAGGGGAGATCTTGAGGCCTGTGTGGGGTCAGCCGTGCTGATCGTGGTCCTTCAGCTCTCCCTGAACGAGCCGTGCTGACACTCTTTGGTCCTTGACGAACCCACCGTGCCCTCCTTCCTCAGCCCTGTGCCTTCCCTCCTCACCCCTGTCTGTGCCTTCCCTCCTCA
>VXBN01002715.1:64098-81111 GCA_013397395.1 Sinosuthora webbiana | reverse complement strand
AAATCCTGTCCAGACAGTGCCCCCCACCCCAAATCCTGCCCTGCCAGAAGCCCCCACCCCAAATCCTGCCCAGACAGAGCCCCCTGCCCCAAACCCTGCCCTGCCAGTGCCCCCCACCCCAAACCCTGCCCTGCCAGAGCCCTGACCCCCTGCCCTGGGGCTCTGTGGGGTTGGGTGGTGACACGGTGTCTCCTTTGCCTCTCGTGGGCTGCACCAGTGCCCAGCCCCAGTGGGGTTGTCACCGGGTGTCACACAGGAGCCTTGGGCACCCTCTAGTGCCAATGCTGCTGGTGCCGGAGGGGTTTGCACTGTGCCAGCTCCAGCTGAGCCGTTTTCTGGGATTTTTCAGGCTGTGACTGCAATGGTCACTCGTCCTCGTGTCACTTTGACCCCGAGCTGTACCGGGCCAGCGGCGGGGCCAGCGGGGGGGTGTGTGACAACTGCCAGCACAACACCGAGGGCAACAACTGCGAGCGCTGCAAAACCAACTATTTCCGCAACCCTCGGCAGGAGCTGAGCCACCCCGAGGCCTGTCTGCGTGAGTGACACCCCAAACCCCCCCTGGGCACCTTCCCCGGGGCCTGCCCCCCTCAGCTGGGACGTTTCTTGCCCGTTGGCAGCCTGTGAGTGTGACCCGGATGGCACCGTGCCCGGCTCCGCCTGTGACCCGGGGACAGGGCACTGTGTCTGCAAGGACAACGTGCAGGGCCACCGCTGCCACCTCTGCAAGCCAGGCTTTGCCCAGCTGGCCGGGGCCAACCCCGCTGGGTGCCGCAGTGAGTACCCCTGGCACCCCCTGCCCCCGGGGTGCCCCCTCCCCAAGGGACCCGGGTCCTGCCCAGCTTTGGTTTGGGGTTTTCAAGCCAAGAGCCCGTTTTGGAAAGGTTTATAAAAGCCCCTTGTTCAGTCTGGGGGTGGCTTCACATGTAGGTTTAGCAAAAAGCACAGGGCAGGTGGGTTTGGGGGCCTGAGTGCCCCCAGGGCTCAGGGGGGGATGCCATGCAGAGGGTAGGGCAGCTGTGGGTCAGGGCAGTGTCCCCAGGGCTCAGGGGCTGATGCCATGCAGAGGGTAGGGCAGCTGTGGGTCAGGGCACTGTCCCCAGGGCTCAGGGGGGGATGCTCTGCTGGGCAGCTGTGGGTCAGGGCACTGGGCTGGGGGATGCTGAGGCTCCTGGGGCTCCAATTCCCGCTGCAGGATTTGCGGGGGGCTGTCAGAGCCAGGTACGGACCTCCCGAGCTCAGGTGGGAAGGGACAGAGGGAAAGGCCCTCTCGGGGCGGCTGCGGCTCCTCCGGGCGGCCGCTCCCGGCACAGCCAGCCCCTCCCTGTTGCAGGGTGCGCCTGCAACGCCCTGGGGACGCGGCAGGACACGGTGCCCTGTGACGGCGACAGCGGGAGCTGCTCCTGCCTGCCCAACGTGGTGGGCACCGACTGCGGGCAGTGCGCGGCCGGGCACTGGGGGCTGGACAGCGGGCAGGGCTGCCGGCCCTGCGCCTGCCACCCCCGCGGCTCCCGCAGCCCCCACTGCAACCAGGTACCCGCCGGGCAGCCTCGGGCTGGCTCCTCTTCCCGCAGCGGCGTTTCCTTTCCGTTCCCCTGGGCTTGTTCCTTTCCTGACTCCTCGTTGTTCCTGTGAGCGGCTCTCGGGGGCTGAGCCGCACAGACCAGGGTGTCACGGCCATGGCTCAGTGTCCCCTCGCTGGGGACCTGTCAGGGCATCAAACCCACCTCCTTTGTCCTGCCCCGTCCATAGGAACCTTCACCAAAAGATCTGCGTGTTCCCCGGCGCATCCCACTCCTATTTTCCCTTCTCCTGATTCTTAGAAAACACCACGACAGGCTATTCAGGAAAATGAAAGAAGGTGGTAATTATTGAGGCAAGATTAAGTCACTTTAACGAGGCTGATATTTATCAAGGAAGTCCTAATAAGACATCTTCATAGAGGCGAGGGAAGTTAATTACGCTCATTTGTCAATGAAAAGCGTGTGTGCCACTTCAGGCTGAAGAGGCAACTGGGAAAATTAAACGTAAAAAAAACCCCAAACCATGACAAATTCTAAGAGCCTCAGATAGGTTCCAAAGGAGCTCAGAGTGGGGAGGAGACCTGAGACAGCAAAGCAGCTGCTCGTGGGCGGTTGCTTTGTTTTTGACACAAGGCTGAACATCCTCCTCGTGCTGCCGGGGCTGCCTGGAGCCTCTTGGCGTCCTGTGCCTGAGCTGGGCCTGCCACGGGCCCCTCGGGCACGGGCTGAGAGGAGGAAACGGCCCCTGTGCTGGTTTTGGTGGGCAGAGCTCTGCCAGGAAGGCGCCCAGCCGTGGGTGTCCCTGACGTGGTCCCCTCTCAGTTCACAGGACAGTGTCCCTGCAGGGACGGCTTCACGGGACAGACGTGCTCGGCCCTGGGGCTGCAGCAGTGCCCGCCCAGGCACTACAGGGATCCACGGGGAGGGTGCACAGGTACTGCTTTGCCTTGGTCAGGGCTTCCTGTGTCAGATCAGGGATCATCTGGGGAAAGGGGCAGCTGGCCCATGTCCTGGCACCCCTGTTCCCATGGGGTCTGGCAAGAGAGATTTCCCCTCTGGAGCAGCCTCCCAGTCTATCCCCAGTATCCGCCAGTGCCCCCCCAGCAGCCGTGGGTGAACCGTGCTGGGCTGGCCCTGTCGGGTCAGGGGCTGTGCCAGCTCCTGGGGCTCTGCCTGTGCCACCTTTGTCCCACTGGGGAGGGGATGTCAGGCTGGGACCTCCCAGCCTGGTAGGCCTGGTAATGAGGTTGGGACCTCATTAACCCTAATTAAGAGCTGGTTTCATGCAGATATAAAATCATTCACCACCACCCTGTCTCTCCCTCCCCCTTTGCTGTCCCAGAGTGCGACTGCGACTTCCAGGGCACGGAGGAGCCGGGCTGTGACAGGGCCACGGGCCGCTGCCTGTGCCGCGCCGGGGTCACCGGGCCCCGCTGTGACCAGTGCCAGCAGGGCCACTGCGGCCCCTACCCCGGCTGCCACCTGTGCCACCCCTGCTTCCACACCCACCATGGGGACATCGAGCGGCTGCGGCAGCGCCGCGCCGGCCTGGCCAACGCCACAGCGCTGCTGTCCCCGGGCTTGGGGGGCTCCCAGCTGGGCCCCCGCCTCGCACAGGCACAGGGGGACCTGCGGCAGGCACAGGGCGTCCTCGGCCACCCCGCTGTCACACCGCAGGGCCTGGCACAGGCGGCCAGCGCGCTCGCTGCCATCAGGTGAGGGACGGTGCTGCCCATGGGGGTTTCTCTGGGAGCTGCTTGCACGGCTTCTGCTTTGTTTCTGTCCTTGCCACGCCTGGCTCTGCTCGTGAGGGGAGCAGGGAAGCATTTCCCTGTGTGCCTGTCCCCTGCACAATGTCCCCGAGGCAGGAGGAGCGTGGGCAGCCTGTGGGGTGGCACTCAGGGCTGCATGGTGGCACCCTCAGGGATGCATGGTGACATTCTCAGGGCTGTGTGGTGACATTCTCAGGGCTGCCTGGTGGCACTCTCAGGGAACATCTGGCGTCCTGCTCCCTGCGTGGGCACAGCCCTGCTGTGGAGGGGCTGCAGCCCAGCCCCTGTCTCTGCAAACCTGCAGGGCCCTGGCGTGTCCTCGGCCGTCTCTGGGCTCAGCAGTGCCCCTTTGCCAGGTGCTGGCAGTGCCCCAGCACAGGTGGCCCTCTCGGTCCTGCTCTCTGTCTGCAGGTGCTTTGCTCTCTACCCAATTCACATTTTGTTCTTTTTCTCTCCCAGGGAGCAGGTCCGGGGCATAAATCCCGACCTTCATTTCCTGGGTGACACTGCCTCTCTGTCGAGGGAGCTCGAAGCCCTCAACAGCAGCTTGGTTGTCACCAGCTCCCAGTACCAGAGCAAGAGGAGCCAGTTTGACAGCAGCCGCAGCACAGACCTGTCAGGTAGAGCTCTGCAGCTCCAACTTCTCTTCATTTGCACTCATTCATTTGCCTCAGTGTAACTGCCTGGGGTTCCCCCTGGCCGGGTGGATGAGAAGGGGCTTTTTACCTGCTGTCAGCCCCAGAACAGCAAACAGATCTCCCCTCCCGTGCAGCCTGGTCCGGGGCCTGGGCTGTCACACTGTGGGGTGTTTGCTCTGCTGTCCTGGGGCTGGCAGCTCATTCCGGGCTCCTGTTCCCCACCAGCACAGTGTCTGCTGCCAGGAGGGGTGGGGAGGGGACAGCCCTGCAGGGGGTGTCCCTGAATGCAGGAGGCACCGGGAGACTGGAGGGGATGGAGGGTGGGGAAGAGAACCAGAGAGCCAGGCACCTGTCGGCACTGGGGAGGAGAAGAGCTAATTCAGCCCTGTGACGATGATGGTGGTGGCTGCCACGAGTCCCTGCTCCGGCTCCTGANGGGGAAGAGAGCCAGGCACCTGTCGGCACTGGGGAGGAGAAGAGCTAATTCAGCCCTGTGACGATGATGGTGGTGGCTGCCACGAGTCCCTGCTCCGGCTCCTGATCCCGCTGTCCCCTCCCCGCTGTCCCCTCCCCGCCACAGCACACAGCTCGGGGACGTGCCAGTCGTGCCCGTTGGCACCAGGGCAGTTCCCTCTGCACCTCTGTCCACTCAGAGCTCCGTGTCCTGGCCTCCCTCCTTCCAGCCTGTGCTGGAGGGGAATGATGGAGCTGCTGGGGAGCTGGGACAGGCTCTGCAATCAGCCCTGCCCTGCTAAAACCCAGATCAGCGTGTGTGCCTTGGCTGCCTTCAGCCTTTTAACCCCAGCCCTGAGTTCAGTCCTGCACGAGACCCGAGCTGGCTGAGGGAATGGCCGAAAGGTGTTTTGGAGCTAAAGGGAGTTTCTGGTGATGCTCCGGTGACTAATCCCCGGCTGCGCCCTCTCCTGCGCGCCCCGCGGGGCTGAGGCGGTGCCTCCCCGAGGGGCCGAGCGGCGTTTCTCAGTCCTTTGTGCCTTTTATCGTTCCCGCAGGAGCCTTCCAGACCATCCGCTCTGCCTACCAGAGCTCCGGCAGCGCCAGCAGCCTGGCCGCGGGTGCCCCGGCGCTGCTGGCCCAGGCCAGGGAGAGCCGGCGGAGCGCCGCGGGGCTGCAGGGGGACCTGCCCGGGGACACGGCCACGCTGCTGGCCCTGAAGGGCGAGCTGGCCTCAGCCCCCGACCTCACCCCCGTCATCAACCAGGTGAAGATGCAGAGCGGGTTTTTCAGCTCCCCACGGGCTGTCTCTGGTTTTCAGGGGCGCCCTGTGCAGCTCAGGGGTCTCGCCCTGCAGCTCCCCAGGCACGGCAGGACCGGGGCTCTGTCCGGGCACACTGGGATGGTGAATTGCCCGGGGGACCACAGATCCCACAGCCCTGCCCTCCACCCTCCCAGCCCTGTGCTTTTCCCTCCGGGGACTCTCTCCTGTCACTTCTTGTATCTCCAAGACCCATTTAATTTCTGGACGAGGTTTCCCTCGTTTCTCCTTCGCCGCTCTATTGCCATGGAGATCCATCCCGGTGTCTGTTGCTGTGGAGACCACCAGGCTCTCCCCTCTCTGCTGCCGGGGGCACCAGCACGTTCTGAGCCACCAGCCTGGCCTGGCTGTGCTCGTCCCCTGCTGCAGTGACAGTCTGGGGCTGACTCTGCCAGGGCCAGGGCTCTAACTGCTGCTGCTCTGCAGGGACTTCTCATCCTGCTCTCCCCCAAAGCAAACAGGGCACGGGGGTTGTTGTGCAGGGAGGTTTGCCCCACGCAGATGTGCTGTTACTGTGAGCCACTGCGCCTTGGCTCCTCTTTCTGCTCCAGCTCGGGCTGGTGAGGCTGTGCTGACCTGGTGTCACTGGCTCAGGTGACAGCTCTGGCTGCCCTTCTCTGCTGGTGGCACATCTCCAGTGCTTTGGGCTGTGCCACCTGTGTCACTGTACCACCTGTGTCACTGCCAGCCCTCTGAGCTCCCTCCTGTGCCCACACAGACCCTGCAGTGTGAGCTCAGCTGTGCCACCTGTGTCACCGTGTCACCTGTGTCACTGCCAGCCCTCTGAGCTCCCTCCTGTGCCCACACAGACCCTGCAGTGTGAGCTCAGCTGTGCCACCTGTGTCACCGTGTCACCTGTGTCACTGCCAGCCCACTTAGCCCCCTCCCATGCCCACCCTTGGCAGGACCTGCCATCCCCGTGTTTCTGTGTTTTCCTCCCCGTGGGCACCCAGGCGTGTCCAGCCCGACTCCAGCTGTTCTCTCCCTGCCCAGGTGTGCGGAGGGGCCCGAGTGGAGCCGTGCACCCCTGCCCGCTGCCAGGGGCTGCTGTGCCCTCGGGACAACAGCTCTGTCTGTGGGGCCGGCCGGCCCTGCCACGGCCTCTTCCCTCTGGCCAGAGGGGCCCTGGCTGCGGCCGGGCAGGCGGCCAGGGAGTTCAGCAGCCTGAGCGCCCGGCTCCAGGACACGGCACAGCTGGTGAGTGTGGGCACTGCCCATCCCCTGCTCTGACCTCTGCTGACCGCAGCACAGGGTGAGGAATACCCACCTCAAACTCTGCTTGAGGCTTGATCCCTTGGGCAGCTTCAGAAACCCGGGAATTTGGGGCTGGGAGGCTCCTTTAGAGCCCTGGCCCGGTGAGAACAGGGAATATCACGGTGCCTGGCCCGGGGCAGGGCTGGGGCAGGGCTGGGGCAGGCCCGTGGGCTCTGGCTGCAGCAGAGGCACCACCAGGCCGTTGCTGTGTGCAGATCGAGAGCACGGAGCTGTCGGCCAGCCAGATCCAGAGCAGCGTGCGGCGGCTGGCGGAGCAGCTGGGGCTCGGCAGGACGCAGATCCAGGGCGACGTGCGGCGCCTGCGGCAGCTCCTGCAGCGCCTGCGGAGCTTCCTGGCAGGTACCCCCGGCGTGGGGCTGCCCTGGGCATTGTTTGTGGGGATCAGGGGATCACCGAGCTGGGAAAAGGCCCCCAGGGTCACCCAGGCCCAGCTGTGCCCGATCCCCGCCTTGTCCCCAGCCCAGAGCACTGAGTGCCACGTCCCGGTGTTCCCTGGACGTTCCAGGGATGGGGATTTGCAGCCAGCAGTGACCTGGGACAGGGAGGTTTTTTCTGGCCACGCTCACTGATGCACAGACAGACAGATGACCCTTCTCTGGAGCAGGCAGTTAATCAGATGAGAATTCCTTGTTGTCCTACAAACTGATGGGATGAGTTATTGTTCACAGACAGATTGTAATAACATAATGAGCCTCCTGAGCATTAGCTGAATAAGAAAATCAGGTCATTTGGTGCTGCCCGGTGTTAATGATGAGTGAAGATATTTCTGAGCTAATCGCTGGGCTAATGTCCCTTGGGCTCTGCCTGCTTCTGATTTATTCACTTTTATTGGTGAAATGAAAAAAGGCTTGTCTTGAAACGCACCCTCATCTGCTCAGTGAGGGCTGCCTGACTGCTCTGGGCTCAGCCACGGCGTTATTGTTGCCAAATTCAAGGTATCAGCTCAGCTGTTTCCTGGAAGTTTTGCTGGTGTGAATGAGAATTGCACGGGATTCAAGGAGATTAATTCAGGAGGGATCCTGGCTGGAATGAGCTGTCTGGAACGAGGAGATGTGTGTGAGATGTGCACGGGTGTCTGCCTTCCTCCTCCCTGCACTCCCACCTTCCCTGACGCCGCCTGTGTGCCGTCTGTGCAGACAAGGACACGGATCCTGCCTCCATCCAGGAAATCAGTGAGTCAGTCCTGTCCCTGCGCCTCCCCACGGACGCTGCTGCAGTCCGCAGGAGGATGACCGAGATCCAAAAGCTGGCGGCCGAGCTGCAGTGCCCCGAGGACATCCTTGCTCAGACAGCCCAGGACATCGCCAGGGCCAAGAGGCTGCAGCAGGAGGCAGAGCAGGCCAGGTCGGTGGGGGTTCAGTGCCCTCGGCTGGGGTGGAACTGCTGCTTCTCAGCCGGGTTCAAATCTCGCTCTGCCCGAGCTGCCCTGACTTGCACAATCTGAAGTTTTAGGCCAGGATCCTCTGTGTCCATCCAGCGCCTAAAAGAACGAGTCTGCAATCTCCAGACGCCTCCCTGGGGCCCCAGTGCGAACAAATCTCCCAAGAATAGTTCCTGTTGTAGATACCAGGACAAGGAGGGCTTTATCAGAAGCAGTGGAGGCTTTTCTCTTATCTCGAGTGCCTGTGCTGGGAGATGACAGCGCTGCCCTGGTATTAGCTGATATTGGTGACCTACATCCTAATTGCACAAGAGAGCACGGGGAGAGTCAAGGGGCGATTTGTTTTCTGGGTGAAAGTTGGGAGGATTATTCCACGGTCCCTTAAAAAGTAATTACAGGGTGCCCTTGCCAATTTGGAGCATCTGCTTTGTCACAAGTTGACTTGCAGCAATACCCCAGCAAGAAGGTCGGCAGGATAAACCTGTAAACTCCTTGGCAGTGTCTGACACCTGCTTAAGCTGCTGGAAGTGATGAGACAGGGGGGCCTGGCTTTCTCCAGAGCTCTGTCACCCGGCCTGAGCAGTCCCACTGTGAGCAGAAAACTGTTCACTGGAACTGCTTCCCTGGTTACTGCTCTCCCTTTGATACCTTGTCATGCACCGTGAAATAAACGTTTCTGACTAGTTTGAAGGAAGGTGAAAATCTCCCCTCCTTAGTTTGCCTCCTCTGCTCGAGGCTGTGAAGTGGAACTGATGTTCCTCTCACAAGGAAACCTGCTGGAGTCCAGACGTGTGGGTTTTGGGGGTGGGGGGTTGCAGCCTTCCCAGCAGCAATCCTCTCTGGCTTCTTGATTTTCCCTCTGTGCCCTGGACCCGCAGTCCGTGCCCTTATCCACACTCACTCCTGGCTGCTTCCCACTTTTTCACAGGAACCGGGCGAAGGCCGTGGAGGGCGGCGTGGAGGAGGTGCTGGGGACCCTGCAGAGAGCCAACACCGTGCTGCTGGAGGCCCAGGGGCACCTCAGGGGCTCGGGCTCCTCGCTGCGCTTCATCCAGGAGCGTGTGGATGAGGTGAGGGGTGCCCAGAGCCCCGGTCCTTGTCCCCTGTGTGTCCTGGTCCCTGCACGGAGGGGTTTGGGGTCACTGCCCTGCTGACGGGGTATTGATGATTGATAGGGCGATGGGAAGGCTGACTCGGTGATCAGAATTCCATTTTACTCAGGTTTCCCAAAAGCTTGTATACCATTTCAGGAAGGTTAATAATTTTCCACCACAATAATCAGGTTAAAAGATCATACAGACAGCTCATACATTTATAACATCTTTTGCTTGCAGAGGGTTGATTGAATCTCTTCTCTTCCCATAAGAAGGTTTAATCCCACCTCCTGTAATCTCCAGAGCTCTGTTTGTTCCTGGCATCTTGGCTATCAAAGCAGCCATGCTAACTAAGTCTGGTTTGCTCTTTGTCCTGTGTATTCCCACGATGGGGGTCCCTGTGCCCGCAGATCGAGGCTGTCCTGGGGCCAGCTGAGAGCAGCCTGGGGGCCGTGGGGGCCGGGCTGGCCGAGCTGGCCCAGCGCCTGCAGCGGCTGCAGAGCGGAGCTGACCAGAACCTCCTGAGGGCCGGGGACACGAGGGACACGGCGGGGACAGCGGCACAGAGGGCCAGCAGCGCCCAGCAGGTACGGGCTGAGGTCTGGGGCTGTGCCCAGCACTGCACTGTGGGCCTGGCATTTCTGGGTCTGGGAGATTTGTAGCCTGCTGGCAGCTGCTGACTTTTCCCCGAGGGAAAAATTTCTCCAGAAAGCTTCTTCTCCAAACAATCTTGGCAAACAGCTCTCCTTCCTCAAAGCAATCCTTCTCCAGGTGGTTTTTGCTGTTTCTCCAGTTAAACCAATGGGATCAGAGAGGTGTCGTTCCTGTTCACCAATCATGTTAAGTCTGTATGGGAACACCTTAGAAAAGGCAGTAAGAATTAGACAAAAAAAGCCTTTTTTCTGTGCTCTTTGCCTTCTGAAATATTTGGTCTCTCATCTTTCTTTCGTGTCCTACAACGACACAGCACATCACAGCACTGCCAGCTGTGCCCCGGCTCTGGAGACGCTCCAGTGCGGGTCACGGCTGTCACATCACAGCATCCTCCCACTGCTGGATTTCTCCAGAGTCATTCCCAGTCCTCACACCCTTGGCTGGGAACTCATTTCTGGTCTGTCCTGCCTGAGGCAGAGCAGCTCGTGGAGCTGTCTGTCAGTCTTGGGGTGCATCACCGACTGTCACACGTTTGGTGACAGGGACAAAGCTCCGGTGCAGTATTTAATATCCAAACAGGATTCAAGTCTGGAAATGCTCCCTCTCCACAGCCTGCTGGATCTTACCTGCAGTGTTTGCTTGCTTTTCCCCAGGCTTTTGCCCAGGTGAAGGAGCTGTACTCGGAGCTGCAGGGCAGGATGGGGCAGGGCCTGGAGCTGGGCGAGCAGGGCAGGAGGGTGCAGAGCATCGGCCGGGAGGCGCAGGCTCTCTTCCAGGAGACCATGGGCATGGTGCTCAGGATGCAAAGTAAGGCTCTCACCGTGCCCTGGGGAAGGGCTTGGGCTGCTGTGGTGTGAGGGGAGGGAGTGGTGAGGAGGACAGTGCACCTTGGGCGGGGACAGGGTGGGGTTTGGGCTGTAGCTGGTGGTGCTGTGCCGGGAAATCCAGAGTTTTCCAGGGTGCCACCGTGAAGGGAAGGCCTGCCTGCAGTGCCACTGTGCTGCCCTTTTCCTCCACACCCTCACCTCTGTTTGTTGGCATCGAAAACTAATGGGGGTGGTGTTTTGGGGGCTGTTTAGAGGGTGGGGAGCACAGGGAGTGCAGGATCTTGGTTTTCTTGCCCCTTCAGAGCTGTGCAGGAGTGAGGTGGAGGCTCAGCCCAACCCCACCACATAACCTTCCCCTTCCCTGCCCTCTCTCCTCAGCTTTAGAGTCAGAAATTCAGGAAGGCAACAAGGCCCTGGTGTCCAGGATGTCCCGGCTGTCGGGGCTGGAGGAGCAGGTGGGAAGGATCCGGGACACCATCAAGAGGAAAGTCGCCTACTACGAGAGCTGCTCGTGAGCTGCCCCGGGGCAGGGCTGCCTCCTCTGCACACACAGACTGCTGCCCTCGCTCCCATCTGCCCGCTGGAGTTCTCCTGTGCCCAATAGCCCTATTTTTAGCAAGTTAATTTTCCATACCTCTGGAAAATAGCTGCACTGGAGTGAAGGAGCAGCCCCGTGGAGTGGGTTGGACTGGCCGAAGCTGCCCAGTGGTTGGAGGAGAAAGGGGCAGAGACATCAGGCTCCCATGGCAAATAAACATCCCCAGGTTGTTATTTCCAGAGGGCTTCATAAACCAGGAAATTATTTTTTTCTCCTTTTAGCCGATTCAAGCTCTTTAAGCTGAATTTCACTGTTCAAATTAAAGCCCTCCTGTGGGGTCTTCTAAAGCTTTTTATCTGTGCTGCAGTTAATTCTTCAAACATGCCGTGGCTTCAGTACTTCCCTCTGAGATCCTCCTTCAAATAAGCAGATCAGAGACATGGAGAATTTTATTTGCCTCTGTACAACATACCTATATTTATGCAAATCAGAGAAACACAGGCTCATAGTGGAAGGTGAAGTCAGATGTCTTGTTTGATTCTCTGCCACAATCTGCTTTCTATTTACCACAGAACATTTTGCCAGAAAAACACCAGCGGGAGCAGGTCTGGGATGCACAGGGAAAGCTTTAGGAGGGACTTACCAGACCGTTTCCACCTCAGATTTCTATGAATAACAAAGAGGCACTCTACGAAACAAATCTCAGCTTTATTAGGCAAGTGTTCATTGTGCAATTACAGCCTTGGAAGCGGAGCTCAGGCCTTGCTGTGTTACTGTCAGACACGGGGAGGTTTCTAGCAGGTTCTGTCTCCTGTTGCAGCTGCAGTGAGGGCTGGGCAGCTGAACTCCAGAGTGCCAAAGCCTGGGACAAGCCCGAGGAGAGGGTGAGGGTTGTAAAACCAACTGAGCTGCCACGGGAGTGAAGCTCTGCGCGGCTTCGGTTTGTGGCGCTGCTCTTGTGCATTGACAGCTAAACAGGGAACAGAAAACAAGCTCACAGCACGATGATGCCCTATGGTAATGTACACTGGGTGTGGGAGCAGGAGCCTCAGGCCTTCCCTGGCCTCCTCCCGGCTGGAATGGTCCAGAAACACCCCGAGCTCGGTGCAGCGCGGGACCCTGGCAGTGCTGTGGCCCCGTCCCCGGCCGGGCGCTGCTCTCAGCGCCGCTGGCGGGGCAGATCCTCCTTTCCTGCTCGCACCGGCGGCCTCCGGCTCTGGAGCGCAGGAAAGAGTAAAAGAGCCCTTCTGGTTCTGCAAGAGAGAGGATTCCAGGTGACTTTCGGGCTTTGTTCCGCTGCCCTGCTGCCGGCAGAGCGGGCTGCTAATGAGGTGCGGTGCTGGGCTCCCTCTGTGGGCTCTTACAAAGGGGAAGGTTTTATCCCCAAATCCCCTTTTTGGGCTCTTACAAAGGGTTGCCACAGCCCTGATCTTTGGAATGGGCCTCTCTGGAGCCTGTGGCGCCTCTAACTCGCGTTTGTCTCTGCTGTTAATCCTTTGTGCGTCGCGGTCCTGTCCGAACACCCTCAGCAGCAGAGGCTGGCACAGGATGTGAGAGGAGGGAGCTGCTTGATGTCGCTTTTGAGGAGAGCTCTGGCAGCAGGCGCTGACCTTTGGGACATTCCTTAGGGCAGGATCCAACAGCAAAGCTTCCCACTGCTCACACACAGGGCGGTGCAAAAGGTAACAGGGTCTGCTCTCTGGTCAAACAGCGCCGAACTCGCGTTGTTTTACTCGGCTTTACAAAACGAGCATCTCTGGGCTCTGCTCACAAAGACATCCCAGCCTGCCTGGGCCAAATCTGGGAAAGAGACGTGCTGCCTGTGCTGAGCCTGGCCCTGCAGCCCCTGTCAGCCCTCTGCTCGTGGCCACAGCTGGGTCACAGCTGGACAGCCCTAACCCAGCTGAGGGACAGGCTGGCAGCGGCGTTTTTCCCCGTGAATAGCTTGAAATCACTGTAGAGTTTGGTATGACAAACCCGTGCTTGGCTTCCTCTCTCCCGTTCCTGGGCAACCTCGTTGTGATGTAAAAGTTGGATTCAGTGCCCTGGCCCCGGTGGGAGCTGAGTCACTGCTGGAGAAGTGAAAGGATTTTTCTCTTGCAAAAAACCCTGGGCTGGTTTATTTCGTGTACAACCACCGTGCTATTTGTGCCTTTCCCCTTTGCCTGCCCTAACTGGATTAATTAAGGGCGGATAATGATTGGATTGCAGGGCACTCACCTCTGAGCCCACGGCTGCCTCCATCACATGATCAAACACACTCCGGTTGGCCCAGTGCCGCAGTGAGACGAGTGTTTACTGGTTTTCACTGGGACAAGAACCTCTGACTTGAAATGGCTGGTTGGGGATGGGTGAAAGGGAACAGAAAGAAGAGAAATAGCAATTATTTAGGGTCATTCTGTGGGAGAATTGTGGTGTCAACGTACAGAACATCAGCTGTGAGGGCAGAGCAGGGCTGGCTGCAGTGTGCAGTGCTCCAGCCAGCCTGGGCATCCTGCTCACCCCGGACACACACAGGGGAGCCGGGCTGGGCACAGCTTCCAGCCAAACAGCCCCATCCCTCCCCTTCTCCCTCCAGCTGCCCGCAGCTCCTGGGCCGGGCCCCTCCCTCCAGGGATGCTCATTCCCGCACCATTGGCTGGGATTTAACGGGAATGACCCGGGTACCTACTGGGACTTGGAAGACCTTTTGAGCAGCGCAGTCTCGGAGCAGGAGGACGCCTTTGTCTTCTCATGGCCCACACAGGAGGGGCTGCAGCCACAGGAGCTCCTGCCCGGGGGGCTGTGGGTGTCCGGCAGGGCCAGGTTATTGTCCCCAGGCTGGGGTCCCTCCTCTGGGGGGCTGTGGGTGTCCGGCAGGGCCAGGCTGCTGTCCCCAGGCTGGGGTCCCTCCTCTGGGGGGCTGTGGGTGTCCGGCAGGGCCAGGCTGCTGTCCCCAGGGCTGTGGATGTCCGGCAGGGCCAGGCTGCTGTCCCCAGGCTGGGGTCCCTCCTCTGGGGGGCTGTGGGTGTCTGGCAGGGCCAGGCTGCTGTCCCCAGGCTGGGGTCCCTCCTCTGGGGGGCTTGGCAGGTTTTCCTCCCCCATTCCCGTGTCCTGCTCGGGCTCGGTGGCTTTGGGAGGGTTTGGGTGCCCCTGTGCTGTGTCCTTGTCGTGGCCTGGCGCTGCTGGCAGAGGGGTCCCCGTGGGGCTGCTGGGCCTGGGGGGCTCTGAGGGCTCTGGGACAGGGACAGAGCCCTCGGCTGCCCCGTGGCCGCTCATGTGCAGCTTCCTCATGTGGTGCACCACGGCCGCGGCGTTGAAGGCTTGCTGGGGAGGGAGACAAAACCTGGGTGAGCAGCTGGTGATGGCAGGACACGGTGTCCCCCCATCCAGGTGACACCAGGACACGGTGTCCCCCCACCCAGGTGACACCAGCACAGCGCTGCCAGCACTGGCTGTTTGGGGTGGCCATAAACATCCAGTGCAAGCTGCTGATGGTTTGGAGTTCACGGCTGCTTCCAGCCCAGGAAAATGGGGAACAGCTGGGAATGACCCCCTGCCCTCCCTGCAGCTCCGTGTTTGTGGGGAATGTCCCAGCTCACTTTGAATGTTGCTCCAAACACCCTGGAAACATCGACTGCAGGCAGTCNGGGAATGTCCCAGCTCACTTTGAATATTGCTCCATCGACTGCAGGCAGTCCCGCCTTTGGAGGATCCAGGTTTGGAGGATCCAGGTTTTGGGTGCTCACCCCCCCCAGCTGCAGCCCTGCTCGGTGCTGGCTGACAGCAACTGGTGTTTGCTGGTGAAATGGCTGCGGGCTCCCGGCAGCAGCCGCTTACCCTCCATTTGCTCTTTGCAAAGTTCTTCTGGATCTGAGCGCTGACAGATGGGTAGATGTCACGGTGAAGGGCTGTATTTCCATTAATCCTGCAGATGGGGAGAGGAGGAAACGGGCTCGTAGGCAGATGGCATTTGTGAGGCATTCCGCACTCCGGAGGCGCTGAACTGCTTTGTACGCTCAATCAGCAATAATTAAACCCAAAGGAGAAACAGCAACAAAATGTAACACAAACACACACTTCAAAGCCTGGGGAGGCTCGGGCTGGGACTTCTCCTCTGCCTCTGTTTGTGGAGGCAAATATGCACAAATTGCGTCTTTAATTATTCATCCTTTGCTTTCTTTGCACACGGGAAGGAGCCAGTGAGGGGGAGGCGGTGACGTTAGTGACGGGGTGGGGGACACTGCTGCTCCTGGGGACGTTCCTGGGGACACTCCCGCTCCTGGGGACACTCCTGTTCTGGGGACACTCCTGCTCCTGGGGACACTCCTGGGGACACTCCTGCTCCCTAGGACACTCCTGTTCATGGGGACACTTCTGTTCTGGGGACACTCCTGGGGTCACTCCTGTTCTGGGGACACTCCTGGGGACATTCCTGCTCCCAGGGACTCTCCTGTCCCCTCTCCCAGGGAGCACACGGAGCACAGAGCAGAACCTGGGGGCTGCAGTCCCCCCAGCCTCACCAGGGGTGCCTCAGGGCCTCCTCACAGGTGAACCTGGCGCTGGGGTTCTTCTCCAGCAGGTGTCGGATGAAGTCCTTGGCTGTTTGGGAAAAGGGGAAAAGCAGAGACAAAAGGTTATTGTCTCCTTCCTCCTGTCCCGGCAGCACACGGCAAATCTGCTGGATGGACACCACAGGGGTCAGCCCTGAGGGAAGGGCTGGTGTCACCACACCAGGGCAGGCTCAGGTCGGACACTGGGAGAAGTTCCCTCACTGGAAGAGCGGTGAGGCAATGGAGGGGCTGCCCGGGGCACCGGTGGGGTCACCAGCCCTGGAGGGGCTCAGGGGGTGAGCGGATGGTGCTGGCTGATGTGGTTTGCTGGGCGTGGTGGGGTCCAGTCAGAGGCTGGACTTGACCTTGGGGATCTTTTCCAACCTTAACAATTCTGTGATTACTCCAGTAAAGGGAGATTCTTATAGTGACAGACTTCAAATGAAAAATATTAACTCTGGGTGTACCAAACTTCACCCTCAGATGGTGTGAATTGGAGCTTAACTATTCACCTGAAAAATAATTCTAAAAACCACGAGGTGCAAACTGAGCAGATTTAGAGGTTGCCCTGAAGAGCTCTTCCATCCCTGCCCTTTTTATTCCCTTCGTTTTTCTTGCAGGAAGGGCTGTGCTGTTTGTTATTAAAGCCCAGCTCGCCCCCTGCCAGGTCTGTTTGTTTGTGTAAAAGATTGATGTTGAAATAAGCCGTGAGGGTGGTGCCTGCAGTGAGCTGTGCACGGGGGAGCAGCCTGGGCTGACAGGACAGAGGGAAAAAATGGGGAATAAACCCCCAGAATTTCCCAGAATCACAGAATGGTTTGGGTTGGAAGGAGATTTGGGGATTTGGTGTGGGAGCCTGCGGGAGGGGGTGTGTGCAGCTCCCCAGCCCCAGGGATTTGGGGATTTGGTGTGGGAGCCTGCGGGAGGGGGTGTGTGCAGCTCCCCAGCCCCGGAGCTTCACCTGACTCGGAGATATCGTCCCAAAACGGAGACTCGAACTCGTAGTAGCCTTCCTTAATCTTTTCAAAGAGTTTGGATTCGGTCTCTTCGTAGAAAGGAGGGTACCCACAGAGCCTGGAACAGAGCAGAGAGCCGGGGGCCCTTCAGTGCCACCACAAAACGGGGACAGGCTCCTCCGGAGGCCACACGGTGAGGAGGGACAGCAGGGACAGAGGAGCTGCTCTGCCCACTCCGCTGTCCCTCTCGGCTCGGGGCACCAGCAAAGCTGCACAAAAGAGTTAAAAACTTCACTGCAGCAGCGAGGGGACAAAGCCACAGCTGGTACCGAGCTGAGCAGTGTGGGAGGAAACGAGACAAAAAGTACCCGGGAAGATGGAACGGTATTTGTAGGGAATGGGAAAAAAAACAAAGCACAGGATGAGACACAGAACAGAGAAATGTGATTCCTTTCATCTCCGCTCCTGCTCCTGATTCCCTTTAACAGGAACAGGGGGGGTCTGGCATCGCCCCCGCCCCGCAGAGCCCCGGGGATGGGGGAGCCCCAGG
>VXBN01002715.1:15186-64078 GCA_013397395.1 Sinosuthora webbiana | reverse complement strand
GGATGGGGGAGCTCCGGGGATGGGGGAGCCCCGGGGATGGGGGAGCCCCGGGGATGGGGGAGCTCCGGGAAAGCAGCGGGGTGTGCTGTGTACTCACAGGATGTAGGTGATGACCCCGATGGACCAGCAGTCCACGGCTTTGCTGTACGGCTTCTGCGCCAGCACCTCGGGGGCTGCAGGGCAGCAAAAGCAAAGGGGGATTGTGAGTGATAATGAATTATCCAGCGCTGGGGGAGGCAGGAGTTTAAGGCAGTGGCAGCCCCATTTCCCAGCTGAGTTGGTCTGTGGTTTTTGTATCCTTTTTCTGCCATTATATAGAAACAACCACAGTCTCTGCCTGCGTGCTGAGGTTTAACCAGGTTTAACCAGGCCCAATGCAGTCTGGTGGGAATGACACAAAATCCCATTGCGTTAAAATAATTTTCATAATTTTTTCAACAAATATATTACCCTGTTCTTTGCATTTTTAAAATATTGAGATTTTTCAGTCCCTACACTCGTTTAGAGGGTCTGTGGAGTGCATCTGTGAGCCCTGTGTTGTTACCAACACACTGATGTATTTCTTTCCCTTCTTCCAGGCAATGTCCTGGATGTGCACAACCTTTTTTTCCCCTTTTTTTTCCACCAGCACGAGGCCACTCCTGCCCCTGGGCTCACCCACGTATCCTGGAGTCCCGCAGGCCGTGGACATGATCCCGTTCTGCTCCATTTTGGACAAGCCGAAATCCGTGATCATGATTTTGGAGTTCTCCTCGGGGGTGAGGTACAGCAGGTTCTCGGGCTGTGAACGCGGGGTGGTGGGGCTGGTCAGAGGGCGGGATCTGGGGCAGGAAAAGGGCCAGGAGGAGCGGGGGGAGGTGGGGCAGGGCAGGTGAGGCGTCCCCAGGGGCTCACCTTCAGGTCCCGGTGCACGATGCCGTTCTCGTGCAGGTATTTGACAGCCGTCAGCACCTGGTGGATCACCAGGCTGGCGTCCTTCTCCGTGTACACGCCGCGCTCCAGGATCCGGTCAAACAGCTCTCCCCCGGACACCCTGCGGAGACGGCGGCTCAGGGAGAGAACAGGACTGGGGAAAACACGAGCAAAGCCTTCGTGTGGGGCCGGCTGAGCTCGTGGTCCTCTCACAGCCGTTTCTGGGAGGCGGATGGACGCTCCTGGCTGCGGCTCCGCTGAGGATTGCTGGCACACCTGGGCACTTTGGGGGAGGCTGTGGGGCAAGTCCCGGTGGGGCTGAGCTGCAGGGACCCAGCCCTGCCTCAGGCTCCACTCCACAAGTGGTTTCAGGGTTTTGTTCTTTCCCGAACTGCAGTAAAGCAGCAGCAGCAGCAGCAGCCGGGTGCTCAGAGCTCTCTCTCTGCTGCTGACACGGTGCCCATTCCATTTCTAGCAACCCTGCGTGGCACAGCTTTAATTAGAAATGCTTCTGTCTCTGCCCTGCTAAACTGTGAGGAATTAATTTGCATAAACAGATCCAAATCGTGGTTCAGAAAGTTGCTGTTCGAGTGGGGATGGGCCAGGGGGACACGAGGAGTGTCCGGGGTGGTTCCAGCCTCACCTCTGAGGGTGTTTGGAGGGACCCTTGAGGGACCCCGGGGTGCTGAAATCCCACACACCACCCTGCTCCTGCCCTCCCTGCCCCTGTGGGCCCAGGGAAAGGGCCCTGCTGGTACTCACAGCTGCATCACCAGGTAGAAGTGGGTTGTGCTCTCATAAATATCCTCTAAAGTCACAATGTTTTCGTGCTTTATTCTGCAAAGGGAGATGCGGGTCAGAAACAAATCCTGGCAAGGGCAGGAGGGGCTTCTGAGGTGGAAAACCTCACAAATCATCTTGCTTTAATCACCAGCGAGAGTCCCCCGGGTGTTCTGGGGCTGCTGTCCCTCCCCTGCGTGGCACAGGATCACTGCTGCCCATCAATTCCTTTTGGAGCCCCAGGCACCATCAGAGTGGGGAGCAGACCCTTCATGAAGCACCCAGCACATCAGGGGTGCTCCCTGGGGTGTCACACTCACTTTTTCAGCACGGCTATTTCGTTCTCCAAGCTGCTGTCCCTGTTGAGAGGAGACTTCTTGATGCATTTCAGGGCAAAGAGCTTCCCAGTGCTCTTCTGCTTCACCAGGAAAACTTCTGAGAAGGCGCCTCTGCAGAGAGGGGGGGGACAAGCTGCACTTCAGAGGGTGCTGAGAAATACCACGGGGAAAACAACATGGTGGGAACTTTCTGTGGGTGCTGATCCTAAAGCTGGAACTGTCCTGGAGCAGCCCCAGACTGAGGATGCTCAAGGCAAGGTTCAGTGTGAATAGAACCCCACAGGGTGTTCCAGGTGAGGTTCAGTGTAAATAGAACCCCACAGGATGGTTGAGGCAAGGTTCAGTGTAAATAGAACCCCACAGGGTGTTCCAGGTGAGGTTCAGTGTGAATAGAACCCCACAGGGTGTTCCAGGGAAGGTTCAGGGTGAATAGAACCCCACAGGATGTTCCAGGGAAGGTTCAGGGTGAATAGAACCCCAAGGATGTTCCAGGGAAGGTTCAGGGTGAATAGAACCCCACAGGATGTTCCAGGCAATGGAAATAGAACCCCCCCAAAAATACGATTTTTTTTTTCTGCAGAGCAAATGTTAGTTCTGCACAGCCTGCCAGGGAGCTGCAGTCTGGGTTGGTGTCACCCCACATTCTGCAGGTCTAAAATGTGAAACAGCAGGAGGACCCCAGTGAATCTTTAAATTCAGCCTCTGGTTGTTCTCCTGCCCGCAGAGGCTGCTGCTCCCCGTGTCCCCCGGGTGACAGAGTGACAGTGAGTGTCTGCCCACCCCGAGCAGCAGGAGCAGGTATTTATAACCTGCCTAAACCCCAATCCTGTTAGGGCTTTGTCCCGGGGAGCTGAGCACGGGGCTCGGGGCAGTGACAGTGACACGGGGCCGGGTCAGTCCTCGTTAATCCTCATCAAACCAGCAGCTCGTTAATTGGGGGTCATTAAATGGGTCTTGCTCTGAGCCTGCAAAGCCCTGCAGGGAGCTGAGGGCAGGGCAGGAAGGGCAGTGCTGTGGGCCCTGGGGGAAGGTGATAACAACTTTGAGGTGCTTTTAATCCCAGGTCTTCATTTCAGTTCTTCAGAGAGCTGAAGCATGTGGGGGGGAAAAAAAAAATCCCAATTTCTAATGCTAATTTTTCCTATTAAATCAATAGTAGGAAATGAACAACCTACAAATCAGCTGCTGGGGCATCTGTTCTACATCTCTGTCCCAAACAGTTTATAATAATTATGCCCCTTATTAAAAATGATGAATCAACAAGTGGGCTGGGAGAGAACAAAGCTTTTTCCAACCTCATTCCTCTAGCGAAAGCTGCTGGATAATTCAATTAATCTCTGAGGCTGACAAGGCACAGAATTTGGAGTAGCTGCTTCTTTGGGAGCTTTGTCGTGGGCTCGGAAGTCACAGGAAACTTGTCCGTGACAGAACTCGCTGGTGGAGGTAATTCAATTCCTCCCCCACCACCTTGGAGATGTTTTGTTGTCTCATCCCCATGAATAGGCAAATCAAGCTGTTAACAGCACCGGGAAGGATTGTACAACTCCGACATCCTTGTTTTTGTTTCGTTCCCCGACTGAGTCAGGGTTCCTGAGCTAAATATACGACCTGTTATTGCAATTCCTCTGCCTGCGCCAGCCCCTGACCTTGCAGCAGCAGGAGGGGCGGGAGTGGGGCAAAAACCTCCCCGGGCAAGGCAAAGCTCCTGGAGGGGCTGCGGGGACGGGCAGGGGCACCGGGGGCTGTGCCTGGGGCTGTGCCCGGGGCTTTTTGTGAAGAGCTCCCAAGAATGGGACCACCAGCAGCAGCAGCACCCTGGGCACCCCCTCCCCTGTCCCTGTCCCAGAGGGAAGAGTGCCAAGGATCCCTGGGACATTTTTCCAGGGCCAGGAGGGTTTGGGAGCCGGGTGTGGCCGCTCCTGCCCCGGGGACAGCCCGTGGGTACTCACGATCCCAGCGCCTCCATGAAGATGAAGGTTTTGCGGATGTTGCTGGTCTGCTTCTTCCAGGAGCCGCTGCCTTCCTCCTCCTTGCGCCCCATCTCGTCCAGAGTGGAAGCAGGGAGCGCTGTCAGGGCGGGGACGGAGGTCACCGGGGTGGTTGGGGCTGGTGGGCAGCCCTGGGCCCCCCAGGTACGGCCAGAACCGGAGCTGGGAGGGGCGAGGTGCTCCACAAACCCCTCAGCGCTCCTGAGGAGCGGAGGGACGCTGGAAGGTGAGAGGGGAACCTGGACACAAGGGGAAAATAGATACAAAAATAGTTATAAAAATAGATATAAAATAGATATAAAAGTGGCCCTGGGCAGGAGGGGCACGGGCAGCATCCCTGGGTATGTGCAGCATCCCCTTCCCCGGAGCCAGAGGCCGTGGGACACAGCTGAGCCTGCGGAAGGCAAAGCAAAAGCTTTCGTGGGTGTTTTCTATCCCTTTGGAGAAGGCAGAAGTATTAAAGCAGAGGAAAAAAGCTGAAAGGTCTTTTTTCATGAGAGACAGCTTAGATATTGGATTCCTGCTGAACCTACTTTATCTCCTTAATTAGCACGTTTGCAGGGTTTTCAGCTCCTTGACACAATTTTTAAAGGTTAATTTAACATTATTGAAACCAAAATTGACTCGGTTGTAAACAGTTGAAGGCTTCAGTCCATAAAATCACCAAAGGCCTCATGAACTTGACCTTTATTTACCCCCTGGTTTCTGATGCCCGTGTAACTCACAGAAATACAGCTCCTTCTGGAACCCAGCCTTGTCTTGCTGTTTGAAATCAGGGAGTTCCTCCACAGAGGTGCTGATCAGTCAGCACAAACCTTTCTGCCAATTATTTTAAGTCCCTAATTAATTTTTTTTCTTTTTCTTTGCAGTCATCTGCCCATCCCAAATCTGCAGATCTGGAATATCACAGGAAGAGAACTGGCTGGCAGAGACGTCCAGCTGGTGATGGCAGGTGAGTTTTATCCACTTGAAATAAATGTCAGAGCTGGCAGGGCGGTGCTGAGTGACAGGGAGAGCTGAGAGGAACTCTCCATTCCTCTCCCAGGCTGCTGTCAGCCTGAGAATATGAGGTGAAAAAAGAGAAAAAAAAACCCCTCAAGTAGGTCAGCCTGGCCCTGGGGACAAGTGGCATTTTGGGCTCCTGTGCTGAGGCACGTCCTGGTTGGGAGCAGCTCCATGGGACAGAGGGAACAGGGCAGAGAAACCCTCCTGCACTGGGCAGAGGTGACTGTCCCCACCGCTGGGGCACAGTGGGGTGATGCACACTCACTTCTGACACCCTTGGCCCAGTCAAGGGTGAAATTTGCCCAATCCTGCCTCGTTTCAGCTCCATTCCCGGAGTATTTTGATGTTTAATCCCTTGTGAATTCAACAAGTTCCCTGTTTTAAAGGGGAGTTTGCTCCCGGGGAAGGTGGTCTCGTGTTTCCCTGTGGATCCCTGGCTGGTCCCAGAGCTGCTGCTCTCCCCGGCCGTGGGCAGTGCTGGGGACGGGCTGCACCCGCAGCCCTGGCTCCCTGACAGGGATTTGATTTCCTGCTTTCTCAGCTCCTCTGTGCCATCCCCAGCAAAGTCATTTCCTGCGAGGAAGGGGAGCAAAGGCTGCTGCTCTGAGAACGAAATAATGGAAAGTTGGAGTTCCTGAGATGTGAAGCTGCATGTGGCAGGGGGTGGAAGGGAAGGGTCTTTGAGGTCCCTTCCAACCCAGACCATCCTGTGACTCCAGAGGTGCTCAGGTGACGGGACCTGCCCCCTTTGCTCCTGTTGGATCACATCCTTCCCCATGGATTTTCCCCCTTTGGTTCCAGGGGAAGGGTTTGCCAAGGGCTTGGTGCAGCACACAGCGGCCTCAGCCCAGCCACGACTGTGGGATCAGGAGAATGAGAATCCCCCGAGTCTCTGGGAGCTCACCTTTGTCTCCCACTCTGCTTAAATCACCTGTTGCACCCTCAGCAGTTGGTCACAATGCAACGTTTGATGGATTTGTTGTTTGCCTTTTGTTATTTATTCGAGCTCTGGTGCAACAATCCCAAAACCCCAAATGGTTTGGGTGGGAAGGGACCTTAAAGCCCGTCCAGTGCCACCCCTGCCATGGCAGGGCCACCTCCCACTGTCCCAGGGTGCTCCAGCCTGGCCTTGGGCACTGCCAGGGATCCAGGGGCAGCCACAGCTGCTCTGTGCTCTTCCCAGTGCCCTCACCTTTCCCACTGTTGTTCCCCAAACGTGGGTTTATGGATGGACTCACTCAGCTGGAGAAACTTCCCACAGCAGTGAGAACGTGGCACAAGTTGGGCGAACTCCTGGTGCTGGGGCTGGCAGCTTTTCCTGCCCTGCTCCGTGTCCCTCTGCCCATTCTGTGTCCCTCTGCCCATTCTGTGTCCCTCAGCACCCTCCCACCCCTGTCGTGCCCTTCTTCCCCTGCCAGCTCCACCGTGACCCCGTGCAGGTGTTCCCGGGGACAGCTCCCAGCCCCACAGTGGGCTGCACACAGAGGGAACTTGGAATTCCCATTATTTTAAGCCCTGACCCCGGGCAGGGCTGCAGTGCCCTCTGGCCCGGTCACCTCCCGGCCGTGCAGGCACCCCGGTGTGCCACGGTTGCATAATGAGCTTGGAAAGCTCATTAACCAAGGCAGGTGAGAACCTCTGGAGCCGAGAATGGAGCCCACAACGCGGCTCCCACTTGTGCAGCTTCCCCCTTCCCCAGCAGAGCAGCCACAGCAGCACCAGGGCTTCAGCTCAGTTGATATTGTAGGCAGAGGATGATAAACAATTCGATGTTAATGTCTGACCTTTGGGCTCTCCTGCAGCCTGAGCCAACCGAGCTCTGCTCCGTCTGATCCGGCGCTGCTCAGGGTGCAGGGGATGTTATTGTGACCTTGCTCAAACCTTTCCCGAGGAAATTTGTTCTGCTTCCCACATCCCACAGCAACAAATCCATCTGCAGGCGGCCCCTGCCCCTGAATGGATGCTCTGCATTAGCAGGATGATCGTAAGTCATGATTAATGGTCTCGTGACAAACTTCCATGTGCAGGGGGAACGGGCGTGCAGCTTCCAGGGGGCTGCCTTTGGAATTGGAAGTTTATAGGGGAAAAAAAGGAGAACACTGATTCAAAGGGCTTTGATTTTAAACAGGAATACAGCGAAGCAAGCAAATCTGCGTGTGAATGAATGAAAGGATGAATGAATGGAGTGCCAGGGCAGCCTCCGTGCTCAGGGACAAAAGAACAAGGAATTGAAACCACGAGCTCGCCATTAAAAACAAACCCACGTCAAAGCTCCCATATTGCCCCCACACGCCATCCATTCCCAGGCAACTTGGGGAACACTTGCAGGATCTCCATTTTCCCTGTAAACATCCCGGGTTCCCTGAAACCCGTTGGACGTGAAATGTCAGGGACAGCTTTCTATGAAATTGCCGAACACAACGCGAGTGCTGGCGGATACTACGGGGGAGAATCCCTCCGGCATTCCCTTGCCACGGGATTTATCCCATTTTAAAGCCAAGCAGGGGCGCGGGGATCCCACCTGCTTCCCCTGCAGGAGCAGGAGCAGCAAATGGCTCGTGAGGAAAGAATATTTCGCTTACCCAAGTCAGCGCAGACAAAGCAACTCCCGTTGGCTGCTGTTGCTCAGCTCCGGCTCTGCGGGGATTAGAGCTCCACGAGGAGGAGGAGGAGGAGGAGGAGGAGGAGGAGATGGAGCCCCGCGATGGTAACCAGGGAGTCACCAGGGGCTGATGCAGCGGGGCTGGGAGTCCCGGCTGCCGGCAGGGATGGAGCGGGGCGTGCAGCGCGGCTCCTCTCCTCGCCGCTGCTGGCTGTGGTGCTGATCCATCCCCGGGCACGGTGCGAATGGGATCTGCCTTCCTCCAACCACTCCTCGGGCTTTGGAAACCGCCCCGTTCCCCTCGGGATGGAGCTGGGGGCTCTGTGGGGCCGCTCTGGGACAGGCTCCCCCAGCAGCAGCTCCTGCACTGCCAGGGGGATGCTCCTCTCCCTCCTCACCCTCTTTAAACGGCTCAGGGGATGCTCCTCTCCCTCCTTAAACGGCTCAAGGGATGCTCCTCACCCTCCTCGCCCTCTTTAAACGGCTCAGGGGATGCTCCTCTCCCTCCTTAAACGGCTCAAGGGATGCTCCTCACCCTCCTCGCCCTCTTTAAACGGCTCAGGGGATGCTCCTCTCCCTCCTTAAACGGCTCAAGGGATGCTCCTCACCCTCCTCGCCCTCTTTAAATGGCTCAGGGGATGCTCCTCTTCATCTTTAAACGGCTCAGGGGATGCTCCTCACCCTCCTCTCCCTCTTTAAATGGTTCAGGGGATGCTCCTCACCCTCCTCACCCTGCTCAAACGGCTCAGGGGATGCTCCTCACCCTCCTCTCCCTCTTTAAATGGCTCAGGGGATGCTCCTCACCCTCCTCAAACGGCTCAGGCGATGCTCCTCACCCTCCTCACCATCTTTAAACGACTCAGAGGATGATCCTTTCCCTCCTCACCCTCTTTGAGCGGCTCAGGGGATGCTCCTCACCCTCTTTAAAGGTCTCAAACTTACTAGAGAACAATCACTGAGCAGAGGTTAACCCCCATGCCCCGAATTTGGGCTGTTTTACCCCACACAATGGCCCTGGTTTGACTTCCAGAACCTCCCTGTGAGTGCCTGCTCCGTTTGAATAGAGGAAATATTAATAATCCTTTGAGTCTTTTCTGCAGTGTGGGGTTTTTAGAGCTGGCAATAACAACTTTACTGACTGCGCCCTCGGTTGATTTACACTGCCATCTAGAATAATGCATGGAGAAAGTCCACATCATTGGGAAGTTTAGTTTTATGTCGGGGATAAATCAGCTCTGAGGAAATATGTGGAAATCACATTCTTTTTCTCGGCATGTTTCCCCTCAGGAGTTTGGTTCCAAGAGACTCCTCGGTGTTGTTCCTTCCTTTGCTGCTCGGGCTCCGTCACTGGGGGTTTTGGGATTGTGGTCAGGACTCCCGGGTGTGGGTTTGAAGGTGCAGGGTTCCCTTAGGGCAAGGTTTTGGTGGAATTTCCATGGATTTTCCACTGTGAGGCCCCGCCTGTGGAGTGAGGGGGAGCCAGCCCCACTGCTGGGGGAGACACCGGGGTCACAGGGGTGGGAGAGGCTGGATTTGGGGGCTTCTTGGGGGGTTTCTTGGGCTTATTAGGGGGTTTATTAGGGGAGTTTACTGGAGGGTTTATTAGGGGTTTCTTGGGAGGTTTATTAGAGAGGTATATTAGGGGGTTTATTAGGGGGGTTTATTGGGTTTTATTAGGGGGGTTATTAGGGGAGTTTATAGGGGTTCATTAGGGAGGTTTATTAGGTGAGTTTATTAGGGTTTATTAGGTTTTATTGGGGGGTTTATTAGGGGGTTTATTCGGGTTTTTTCGGGGGGGTCTATTAGGGGGTTCACAGCCACCCTGGGATGGTTTGGGGGAGTTCAAGGCAGGGGTGAGGAGCACAGGGGGAAGCTCTGCCCGTGCCCCAGCCCTGGGACTGTTTGCAGGGGAGGTGACAGTGACAGGGACAGTGCTGGGTGCCCACACCTGGCCTTGCCCTCGCAGAACTCCCTGCAAACGTGCCATAAATCCACGGCCCTGCAGGGGATGGCCAGCAGCTGGAGTAGGAGGAAACATTCCTGAAAAAGAAAAGGAAGGAGAGCAGAGCTCTTGAGCTGCAGCGTTCCCACATCACCTGAGTTCAGAGCTCGGCCTTCAGCAGCACTCAGAGAAAAACACCAACAGCCTGCAGGAGTGAGGAGTGAGGAGTGAGGAGTGAGGAGTGAGGGGAAGGGCTCCCCCGAGGGCTCTGCTGAGCAGGAATCCATGGAGATGGTGGCTCCTGACCTTGCCTGGTGGAAATCTGGGACAGCAGCAGCGCAGCTCGGGGACTCGGGCTGAGCTCTCCGTGGGCCGGAGCTAAAATAGCCAAAATAGCCAAAATAGCCCAAATAGCTTTATTCACCAGAGGCAGCGGGGAGAGCAGCACTGCTGGAGTGAATCAGAGTGAGGGGGCGGGAGGGAACCTGCAGGATGTTCACAGCACAGCAGCCCCTCTGCACAGGGGGAGGTGCTGGTACCCCAGCCCTGGGGAGAGGCACCTGGAACACCCTGGGAGGTTTTATAAAGAATTAAAGAAAAAAAAAAAATCTCCTGAGTGTCACAAAAAAGATGGAGAGNCCTGGGAGGTTTGCAAAGAATGAGGAAAGAAAAAAATATCTCCTGAGCGTCATAAAAAAGATGGAGATGGAGTTTTTACAGAGGCAGCAGGTGAGAGGACAGGGAGGAGTGGTTTTAGAGTAAAAGAGAGGAGATTGAGGTGGGATGTTGGGAGGGAATTCCTCCCTGTGACGTGATCCAGGGGCTGTGGCTGCCCCTGGGTCCCTGGGAGTGTCCAAGGCCAGGCTGGACAGGGCTGGGAGCGGCCTAGGATGGTGGAATTGGAAATGGATGATCTTTAACATGTTAATTGAATGATCAATTAACATTGAAATGATTCCTGCCCACCCACACCCTCTGTGAGAGGGGAGCAGGACCCTGTGTCACAGGGGGCTCCCTGGCAGGACCTGTGTGCCCGGGGGGTTCCAGGTGGAGAATTTTGGGTCAGGACACCCTTGGGCTCCTGGTGGCTGTGGCTGGGGAATGTTGGATTCGATCTTCCCGAGGGTTTTTCCCAGTCTAACCCTTTCTGTGGCCGTGGCAGTGCCGGGGAATGTTGGATTCGATCTTCCCGAGGGTTTTTCCCAGTCTAACCCTTTCCGTGGCCGTGTCCGGGGTCTGGGCCGGCCGTGCTCAGCTGGAGCATCCCCGGAGCTCCGGGCTGGTGCCAGCAGAGAGCACTGCAGCACAGCCGATGCAGCCACCTGGCCTCGGAGCAGGAGGAAACCCGCGAGGAAAAGTCCTCACTCACATTGGTCAGAGCAGAGGGACAGCAAGGAGAAGTCCCTCCCAGGGAAAGGAAGGAATAACAAAGGTACAAAAACATTTCTCCTGTTTACAGAAAATTCCCTGGGAAAAGAATTTCAGAAAACCAAAACACCTCAGGCAGGAATCCAGGCTACATCCTCCCCTCGGGGCTGCTGTGCCTGCACCAAGGGCAGCTCCCAGCACTTGGAATTCCCTGGAAACCTCACTTGGGGCCAGGAGCACGGTGGGGATGGAACCTCAGCACCTCCAGGGAGGTGTTTGCTCTGCCTGGGCCCCAACACCTCCGACACTTCCCTGCCCTGTGGTCCCACAGGGATGAGCCTCAATACTCCAACTGACAAAGAAGGCAACAGGAGCAATGGAATTGGGAATTCCCAGGGCCATCCCTTTCACACCTTGTGATTGCTGTTAAACCCAGACTATTAAGGCATTCCCAGCAGAAGAAATCTTTGAGGAGGCTGAAATCTGCCTGGAAAGACTTTTCCTGGAGCGGTTTTTTCTTTGTCAGCTCACTGCTGTGAGCAGTAAATAATCAAGGAGATAACTGTACTGCAGAATTTGGTTTGGGGAAGGATGCAGTTAGGTTTCTCTGGGCTTGTCTCGTACAGGATTATGTGTGTTTAACTTCAGGGTTTTTCCTCGCGGGCCACAGGCAGCTTTAAATCACTTTTTCTGTTTTATCTGTGATTACAGGCTTAAGAACACGAGGAGAAGGCCCCTCCTGTAAGTGATGCACCAACACTATCTTGATCTCTGGTGCTTCTCAGCGGGTTCTGAAGGATCTGGGACGAGGAGCAGAGGAGCCCTGGTCCCTGGGGAGCAGGAGCAGAGCAGCAGGACCAGGGCTGGCTCCTGCAGCAGCTCAAGTGTTTGTTTTGCTTTCCGGGCGATGACAAGCGAGGAAACGAGAGCTGAGTTTCACATCTGCTCCCAAGGCTCCTCTTACTCCCTGCAAGTAGCCAAAACATATCAGGAGTTGGGCAGGCGACACGTCGGAGGGGTTTGTGCTTTTTTTCCAGCAGCTCGCGGGGAGAGCGGAGGAGAGATGACAAAACATTTCAGGAGCAGCCACAGTCCTTCCCCTGTGTGGGAGGGCTGGGAAATGGGCTTTCCCCAGGGCTGAGTCCTGCTCAGCCACAGTGGCCCCTGTGCCCCACAGACCTCAGGGTGGCTGCAAAATATTTCCCCCCTGAGCAGAGGATTGGCCACGGGATGGGTTTTGGCTGAGGGGAGGATAAAGGGAGGGTGTCCTGGGGTGCTGAGGGGACTGTGCAGAGCCTGGGCTGGCCCCGTGCTCATCCCCAGCCCCCCTGCAGCACATCCTGCCCCTGAAATCCTGCTCATCAGCAAAGGTTCCTTGGGACACTCATAATCTGGGGGGCTATTTCAGGAGCAGCCACTCTCCCTGTGCTGCACAAACCCACACTCGCTGCTCCCCTCAGGAAAAACAAATTAAAAGAGCAGGAAGAGAAAACCAGACCGTTTTCCCGAGGCCACAGGATTTCTCAGATACCCATTTCAAGGTGTTTATTGCAGCCTTTCATCCCCCTCCCCGAGTGCTGAGCCTGAATTCCCTGCCTGGCAACAGAGGGGGAGACCAAAGTATTTTTAGCAATTTTTTTTTTGCTTTGATGGAGCCCTTAAACACCACCCTGCTTTTCTGGGCTGGAATCACCTCGGGGGCTGGCAGGGTGGGCTGAACTCTGCGCAGGAAATTCAGGAGAGGAGCTCCTGGTGCTGGGGAACCATCCCAGCTCCACGGAAAGGGTTGGATTTCTCACCCCGGGGCCTGGGCTGTGTTGGAACCTGAGTTATCAATCTGATTTTACACCGAGGCCCCCTCAGTGGGGGCTGCAGGAGTGTCCTGACCCTGACTTCTCCATGGATCCTACAGAGGTCACGGAAATGCCTCAAAGAGCCCCAAAACGGGCCCGTCACCCCCGTGTGCGCAGCCCCTGCACACAACGGGCTCATTCTTTGCTCAAATCACCCTCTGAGGCACAGAGAGCTGCTGGAGACCCCTCCTCTGGTGTGGCCCCACAAATGGCTTCTAACAATGAAGTGTGCTGGAGGAGCTCTGACTGGATTCCTCGCTCAGATGGTTAATTAGGTGTTTCTAAATAAGTCACAAAATGTGTTCCTCCGGACTCCATTCCTTTTGCTTTATCCAAACTAAAATGCACTGTTCTCCAGAGAGTTCCTGTTTGAGAATCGACTGAGGATAATTATTTCAGATAATTAAGATCACCGAGGAAAGTAATTTAATTTTCTTCCCTGCCTCTCCCTCCCTCCAAGAAATGTAAATGTCCATGGAGGATCTGATCGATGAAAGAACATTTCCAAAGGTTAAACTTGGCCAAGTGTGTTGTTGAGCTGGGAGAGACCAGCACGGAGAGAAATCCAGCAGAGATGTTTGCAAAAGCACTGAGATTTCCTGTAGAATTATTCTCCCCGCCAAGATTTTTTTTTCTGAGTTTGTTTTTTGATTTCCGTGGGGTTCGTTTGTTTGTTTGTTTTTTGGTGTTTTTGTTTTTAATTCTTCATCTTGTCCAATGGCAGAGCAGGGACAAAGGGCCAAACCTCTATGTCCAAATGATTTCCAAATGATTTTATAGAAATCTGCTCGGGGCAGACCCAGCAGGCGAAGGGGATGCAGGTGATGATGAGGGGAAGGTGAATTGTGTCCAGACGGGGAGTTCACTGAGCAAACCTCCTTTGGCAAAGCCTGTGCTGGGACAGCAGCAGAGAAATGGAACTCGGGGCTGGGGGAGGACTGGAGCAGCTGCCTGAGAAAAGGTACTGGAGGCTTTTACTTTCTTTTTCCCTCTTGTTTTCTTGCTTTTTTTTCCTTCTCTGGTTGCTGCCCAGGTGGAAGGGGTGGTGAGGGGGGTCTGCCCTCCCAGTGCCCCGAGGGGTTTGTGCAGGGGCTTGGGGGTATTTATACAACCCCATCTTTTCCTGTGCCCTTTCCCTGTAACCTGCGAGTGGAGAAAGTGCTCACCTCTCATCACAGACGAGCCAGAAATAGCCCTGCTCAGCCTTAAGCAGCTTTTGGGATTTCAGCCTTGGGGATTTCAGTCCTGGCTGCTGGGCTGTGCCCTGGGCTCTGAGCTGCCCTCAGGGGGGTTTCACCTGCCCCACCTGGGGCTGCAGGAGGGGCTGGGGGAGCAGGGCCAGCCCTGCCCAGGGTGAGCTGTGGGCAGGGGAGAGACCTCTCATGCTGCTGACACCTGGCTGAGAATGTGCTTCTAAATACTGAATATTGAATACTGAGTACTAAATACTGAGTACTGAATACTGAGTATTGAATACTAAATACTGAGTACTGAATATTAGATACTGAATACTGAATACTAAATACTGAATACTAGGTACTAATACTAGATCCTGAACACTAAATATTGAATGCTACATACTAGATGTTGAATACTAAATACTGAACGTGAAATACTGAATATGAAATACTGAATATTAAACCCCCGGGTCTGTGTCCGTGTGAAATCCTCCCAAACCCCCTCAGCCCCGGCAGGACAGAATCCCTGCTCCTGTGTTTCCCTGGCACTCCTCAGGCTCTCCTGCAGTGGTTGCTGCAGGTCTGGGGGAAGCTCAGCTCGGGGTGTGTCAGTGTGGGAAGGGCAGGGCTGCACAGAGCATCCCTGCGGAGTGTCTGGGAGCAGGGCCTGCTCCCACAGCCCCGGCCTGGGGGTTTCCCAAAGCTGAACCTGGGTTTTTTTAACCCAAATCCACTTGCTAATGGCTGCACACTTCCCTGAGAGCTTCCCGTGGTGTGCTCATTACGATTTCTGTTTTACAAGGGCCACTCACCAACAGCACAAACACTTCAGTGCCCCGTCAGTGCTGGGCTTTGAAGCTGCTGGGGAGGTGAATCCCAAAGATCTGCTGTCTTAATTAGTACAAGAGGTTACAGGGATGTTAATACCTGATCTTGCAGGGCTGCCAGAAAGGATTAGAGGCTGTGGAATCAGATGCCTGTGGAGCAGAGGGTTCTGGATGCTGTGGGGATTCTCCCTGAGCTCACATTCCCAGGCTGTGGCTTCCCTTTCCTGGCTGGAGGAGCTGCTGGTGCTGGGCTGTGCCTGGGACAGGGACAGGAGCAGCCAGGAGGGTGGGAATTCCAGAATTCCCCCAGCTCTGCAGGCAGGAGGCTCTGGGCCCTTCAGGGTGTCTGTGTGTGACAAGTTACGCTCAACCCGTCTCAAGGAGGCGAAAATCTTGCAGCGATTAATTAACTTGTTGTATTTGACGATGTTTGCGGTGCCTCCTCGGCACCCAGAGGATCCCAGCTCTTTGATCCGCAGGGTGTGATTTATTGGGCAATTACACATCCCCACACCATCACTCAGGCCGGGAAAGAGGTGCTGTGATCTCATCAGTCTGGGGGAACGTGACATGGAAGGGCTTTTATCAAACGGAGGGGGGCTGATGGATGGAGCGGTCAGGCAGGTATTGATTCCAGCCAATATATTATTTTCTACATTAATATGGTGCAGACAGGGGCAGACAGAGACCCTGCACTGGTGCTGGTGCTCCCTCCACGATGAGGAACTGCCCTCCTGTGCAGTTCCAGTGCAGTGAGGGATGGTTCTCTGGGACATTCCATGACTTCCGAGGGAAACGTTTTGCTCTTTAGTTATGAGAAGAAAGAGGCAAAAGGCACAACTGTTTTCCCTGTGCTATCAGGCAGAAACGACGTGAGAGGAATCCTCTGGGGATGTGCAGCTCCCTGTGGGTGCTGCCGTGTTTTGGGGTGCCTCAGGGGCCCTGCTCAGCCCTTTCCTGGGCTCCTGTGGGACTGCTGGGAGCGAGCACAGCCAGGGCAGCCCGTGGCTGGTTTTTTGTCTCTCCAAGTTCCAGCAGCTCCCAGGAGCTCCTCCAGGTGCTGGAAAAGCAGCAGTGAGTGGCTGGGGCGTCACTGGGAGATAAACATCCCTGCAGGCCCTGGTGGCTGCGAAAGGTGAGATCAGGAGAAGATTTCCAGCCCTGGTTTGGTTTAGTCCTGGTGCCTGTCGCGGCTCAGGCCCAGAGCAGGCGTGCCAGGACCCAGAGCAGGCGTGCCAGGACGTGGCTTTTCCCTCTGTTTCCTGCAGTTCCAAGGTCATGCCTGGGAGCTGAGCAGAGCTCTGCTGTGTGACTGATGTGCTCCCCCTGCTCCCTGTTCTGGGTGTAATCCTGCCTTTATTAATGGAGCACCGCGGCTCTGCCCACACTCATCAGCGCCAGATGGAGATAAGGGGGACTCGTGGTTTAAAAATCACCGTCCTCCTTCTCTTCTGGCCTCCACCAGCGACGGGAAGGGGAGGATTAATCTCAGACTAAAAGTCTTCGGTTCTTGGCTGGCTCATTAGGAGATAACCAGGAATGAGGCTGAGCCGAGAGCCCCTGGCTGGTGGTGACTGATGACACGGTGAAGAACCCGCAGAATTTTGGGCCTGGCTGGGCTCAGGCAGCTCTGTCCAAAGTCCTGCTGTCCAGGCAGGGAAGATTTTCACTTGAATTTCTGTATCAGAGGGACGGGGGTGAGTTTGAGCTGCTTCAATCAAAACCAAGGGAGGTTTTCTGGGAGCTCTGTTTGTCCATCCGGAGGCAGGAGGATCCAGGTGCTGCCCCGGGCCCCGCTGGGATGCAGGAAATGCAGGAATTGCAGGAATTGCAGGAAATGCAGGAAATGCAGGAAATGCAGGAAATGCATCCCCAGCTCGGGGGGCTGCAGGGTCGCTGTATTCTCGCCGGTCCCCACTGGAGGTCACTGGAACATTGTTTACCATTGTCCCCGCAACAAAGGAGCCGCCGAACCGACGTTCGGCGAAATTAACGTCCGAAAAATTCGGAGATTTTTATCAGGTTCACGTATGAAAATAAATCTCCAAATTGCTCATAATCCCTGTGTGCAATGGGTATTTTATAAACACTTCTCGTGCCCCGAGGAGGCATCAACAGAGGCTTTATTTTGCCAAAGTGTGACTCAACTGCCAGGAATTTTGAGCAAAGCTCCTCTAAGGGGTTCTCTGCGCCCCAGCTCTCTTTGTCACACCCTAATGGATGTGTCAGGAGTTCTCAAACACGCCTGAAGCCACGCCGTGGTTACCTAAAAGCAGGAAACCTAAAAGTTGCCGTGGCCGGTCACGGCTTTGCGCTTGTGCTGTTAAAAATGCTGAGGAGAGGATGAGCAGCTGCGGTTTTGCAGAGGTCATTGTGTAAAAATTAGTTCAGGTCATGGAAGCAAAACTTTTGTTATTTCCTTTCCCCTCTGTCCCGCTGCAGGCAGCTGTCCCTGCCCACCCAGATTTTTGGGAAGGCTGCTCAGATCCCCCCTGGCATGAGCAGCCCCCAGCACTTGGTGATGAACTCAGCTGATCCGAGCTCATTATCAGCAGTAAGAAAAGTTTGGCAACTCCGTCACAGGCTCATCGGCGCAAACCAAATCCGCTCCTCAACCCGTCTATCAAAGTGCAGTTGCTGTTAATGATAGACTGAATAATAATTAGTATTAACTGAAAGGATCCCTCTCCGTCTCCCAGCGATATTTAAAGCCAAGCAACAGCCTCCTGGCTTTGGGTGAGATCCAGGTTCGATATAGCTCTGGGATTTACATTTCAGTCTTTGGGTGTAAAGTGAATTTGCGCAACGTCTGAGCCGGTGGCAGACCCGGCGCCGTTCCCCGGGATGCAGCCGGTGCCGGGGGAGCGTGGGAGGAGCTGGGGGTTTCCGTGTGGGAGCTCCTGGGACTGTGTTCCCACACAGGGCTGATGGATCCTGCCGGGGCAGGGCTCAGGCAGACACGGGGGAGCGGGAGGGATCTCGGGGTGCAGCGCTCACAGTCGGGATCACGGTCATTAGGTTGGAAGAGACCTCGAGGATCATCGAGTCCAGCCCAACCCCAACACCTCAACTAAACCTGGCACCAAGTGCCACATCCAGGCTTTCCTTAAACACCTCCAGGGATGGTGACTCCACCACCTCCCCGGGCAGACCATTCCAGTGCTTTCTCACCTTTCTGTAAAGGACTTTTTCCTGGTATCCAGCCTGTGTTTCCCTTGGCACAGCCTGGGGCTGTGTCCTCTGGTTCTGGCAGTCACTGATGTTTCCGTTAGAGAAGCACGAGTTCATGGAATCATCAATCCCACAGGGCTCTGGCCTGGTTAGAGATTGTTCAGTCCACCCCCTGCCATGGGCAGGGACGCCTTCCACCGCCCCGGGGTGCTCCAAGGCCAGTCCAGCCTGTGGGAGGGCTCTGGGAGCTGCTGGGGTTTGAAGGAGCCTCTCACAGACCAAAAATGCTCAAATTGCTCTGCTGGCCTGCCTGGGGGGGTCTGTCTGCAGTGAAAGTCTCACTGGGGACTGTTGAGGTCCCCCTGCCCCTGCCCCAGGCCAGGGAGCTGCTCTGAGCCCTGCAGGAGCTGCCTGGGCTCAGCCAGGGACAGCCCAGCACAGGAACCCTGACTGTGTTTGGTCCTCTCTGAACCCAGGGATGCCTCACCTCACACTGCTGAGGAGCACGGGGGGCTCAGCCCTGAGCTGGGAGCTTCGATTAACACATTGCAGTCATGAGGGGCTGGGGGAGTGAGAATGTCCCTGGCTGGGAGCTCTGAGTGCCGGGGAAATGCAGGAGTTGTGTCAGCACTGAGGGCTGTGCATTTGTACAGATCATCTGTACAAACCTGTACATCTGAGGTCTGTGCATTCCCACAGGGCAGGAGATGCTGGTTCTGAGTGTTCAGTGCAGGGTTTGTGTCAGCACTGAGGTCTGTGTGTCCCCACAGGGCAGGAGATGCTGGTTCTGGGTGTTCAATCCAGTATTTGTGTCAGCACTGAGGTCTGTACATCCCCACAGGGCAGGAGATGCTGGTTCTGGGTGTTCAGTGCAGGATTTGTGTCAGCACTGAGGTCTGTGCATCCCCACAGGGCAGGAGATGCTGGTTCTGGGTGTTCAATCCTAGAGATGATGGTGCTGCCCTCCTCAGAAGCTTTTGGCAGGTGTGGGGGACAAGGAAGGTGGTAGGTTATCCAAAAATGTGCCCCAAACCATCCCTCGGTTTGTCCCGGAGGTTTAAAAGGGCCCCGTGGGATGTGCAGGTGTCCCAGCCAGCCTGGAGAGGAGCCTGGCCTGGCTCTGGGGCTGAACTGCTGCTTCATTTCAAAGCTCATCCTTAAATGTTTGCTCCAAAGCCCTGGAGCCCCAAGAAAAGAAGATGCAAATAACTTGACTCTTTTCCCATGGAAGCAATTAAGGAACTGTGTTAATAAGAAATGAAGTTGTTTGTAAATTTTAATGGTTTAAAAGATGCCCCAGGGAAATCACAGACAAATAGGAGCTGTTTGGTGCAGGGCCAGTTGAGCCAAAGCTCCACCTCCGTGGTGGATGTGATCAATTAAAAATTATCAGGAGGAAAATGACACATTCTTTTTAATTTCATGCCTTTGGCCAGATGGATTTTCTAACATAATGATTTGGGCTAGGAGGGGGGTGTTGCTTTATTTCCTCCCCCCGGGGTCAAAAAAATAGCCCCAAAGGAAGAAAAAAAAAAAATAAAACAACCAAAAACAAACAAAACAAAACCAAAGCAACTCTACCAAACCCCCAAGACAACCCCATGAAAACGTCTAAATACGTTTTTGGTTGTTTTCTTTTTTTTTTTAATTCTGTGACTGCAAAGCCCATCCCATCACTCCGAGGCCCCAGCCCAGCTCTCAGGACTGTGGGCATTGGCAGCATTGGCACTGCTGGGGTTTGGACACGGCCCAGGAGCTCCCCTGAGCTCCCCAGGAGCTGTGGGGTCCATCCTGCCTGGGAAATGCCAGCCAGGAACGGGCACAGCTGGGCAGGGACAGTGCTTGGGGCAGGGAGAGATGGGCAGGAATGGTTTGGGGCAGGGAGAGGTGACCAGGGCTGGTTTGGGGCAGGGAGAGGTGACCAGGGATGGTGTTTGGGGGCAAGGAGAGCTGGGCAGGAATGGTTTGGGGCAGGGAGAGATGACCAGGGCTGGTGTTTGGGTCAGTGACCGCTGGGCAAGGCTGGTTTGGGGCAAGAAGAGCTGGGCAGGGCTGGTTTGGGGCAGTGAGAACTGACCAGGGCTGGTTTGGGGCAGGGAGAGGTGACCAGGGATGGTGTTTGGGGGCAAGGAGAGCTGGGCAGGAATGGTTTTGGGGCAGGGAGAGGTGACCAGGACTGGTTTGGGGCAGGGAAAGGTGACCAGGAATGGTTTTGGGACAGGGAGAGGTGACCAGGAATGGTCTGGGGCAGTGAGAACTGACCAGGGCTGGTGTGGGGCAGTGACCGAGTGACCCCTGGCGCTGCAGGGTGTGCGGCACTGAGGGTCCCCAGAGGCCGGAGGGATCCAGGAGGGATCCAGGAGGAATCCCGGGCTGTGCCGCTGCTCCAGGACAGCCCGGGCTGAGGGAACGTGTCCCTGCTGCTGTGACAGCCCCTCCCGGCCGCCCCGCCTGTGATTAGCGCAATTTGTACCCCCCGGAATTCCTGTACGGCTTGACAAGACACCAAAGTTCTGGGGAGTTACACAAAGGCCTCCTTTGCATATTAAAGACTCCGTGTTGTCACTTGACTAAATTTGGGAGCAGCATCCACCACTGTGAGTGTCATCAGAGCTGAGATGAATTCCAGCGCTCATTACGGGCTGCTGTGACAAAGAGGCGCAGGGAGGACTGCAAAGTGGCGCTGTGCTTTTCTCCCCAAAGCCCTGTCGAGGCTCATTTTCCCTCTTCCCATCTCCAGCACTCTCAATCCCTTGATAATAAATGCAGCTCACATAGGAACTACCCCCCGGACTGATTCCTTTCCACTGCAAGAAGTGATTTAAAAGAAGACGAGAAAAGACATTGAATGTGTTCATTATTGATAATCTTAAAGATTTACTGCGGGCTTTCAGAAAAGCTGCTGCCTTAAAGCAAACTGCTTTTATCTCCTTTTTGTTTGCTTAGTTGGCTTTTGTGGGTTTTGTGTCTTTTCCTTCACTAGCTCATGTAGGTAGGAGCTTGAATTATTTTATTTTTTTTTTTTTTTCCTGAGGGGGGATTTGCCAGCCCCTGGCAGCGGTGGGAGAGCTCAGTGGGAGCTGCAGGAGGAGGTTCCTGGAGGCTGCAGCGCTGTGTGGGCTGCAGCCCACCTGCCCTGGGGGCCTGGCCACTGACAGCAGCAGGTTTGTGCCCGTTTTGGGGAAGGTCGGGGTGTCCAGCACAGCAGCGCCGTGCCCGGATCCCTGGGGAGAGCTGGGACCCTGCCCTCGGGCACTGCAGCTCCTTTAGAGCATTTTGGAATAGAAATCAATGGTAAATATTTAGAAGATGAGCCAAAAACCCCCACTTTGAGCAGATTTCCTCATGACTCTGCCAGCAATTGCAGCTGTGTGCAGGCTCTTCCTCCTGAGCCGCTGCTCTGGGTGTGCTCTCCTGGCCCAGCCCCTGGGGACGGGATCCATGGGATCCATGGGATGGGATGGATGGGATGGGATCCATGGGATCCATGGGATGGGATGGATGGGATGGATGGGATGGGATCCATGGGATCCATGGGATGGGATGGATGGGATGGGATCCATAGGATGGGATCCATGGGATCCATGGGATGGGATGGATGGGATGGGATCCATGGGATGGGGTGGGACCCATGGAATGGGATGGGGATGGGATCCATGGGATGGGATGGGATGGGATGGGATCCATGGGATGGGACGGGATGGGTGATGCCTTCCCCTCCTGGCATCTGCCCCTGCACCAGGGGATTCCCCAGAGGTCTGGAGCGTGAGTAGCTCCATTTCACCCGCAGAGGTCACCCCACAGAAGATGCCGGAACACGGGGATCACAGAACACAGAGCAAAGCCACGTGCTCCAGCCCTGCCATCAGCCCACAGGCGGTTAACATCGTCCTTCACCAATCAGAATAATTAAACAGCCTCGTTATTTTAAATATTCATTGGGTCCAGATTCCATGTTTGGCTTTCTTGGTCAATTTGGTTCTTGCTAATCTGGGGGAAGGAAAGAATGTTCTCTAGTGCTTAATTTGCATTAAAAACACTATAATTTGTAAGTAAATTGGAAAGCTTTTAAGTGAAGAGGGAACATCAGTGACTTGACAGTCAAAGCTCTCCTTTGTTTTTCAAGCATAATGTTCCAGAAAGATGCTCTTCCTTTCTTGGAATTACATGGCAGGGAGAATGAAGCCTTGTAATTGTTCATTAATCCACGGTCATTAGGAGACCCGGGTAAAGGAGGCACCAGAAATGAAAAAAAAACCAAATCCAAAGCAGGCAGAGCTCGACCAGAAGGGTGATTTTAAATTTCTGAAGTCGCTGCAGGAGGGTAAATCCTCAGGAGAGCTGTTTGCTGCTGGAGGCTGGGGAGGAGCAGGGACGCTGCTGCCTCTCTCCAAAGGGTTTTCCAGAGGAAATCCTCTCCCTGCCCGCTCCTGGGTCTCGTTCCTTGGCTCTGAGTGTTCTCCTTTGCCTTCTCCCAGCGCTGGGACCTTTCCCCTTCCTGGGGAGCTGAGAAAGGCCCCAAGGAGCGGGAGCTGAATCCTGGTGGCCGTGAAGGATGTAAAGATCCGTCAGTGTAAAGATCAGCCCCCCAGGGGACTTTGCTCCTTATCGACCAGCTGGCACCAAGAACCCAACTGAACCTCTCTGGCTTTTAAGGGACACCCAAGGAGCCAGGCTCCGTTTTCTTCCCTTTTTTTGGAGTGTCTGATTATGCGGATGTTCCTTAAAAACCCCCTTTGCTCTCTTGTGTTCGAGATGTTGCTTCCTTTGTTGCTCCCACCTCTTGATTTAGGAGGAGGAGGAGGGGAGAGGAGGGATAAAGGCAGCAGAGGAGCTGATTTCAATGCAAATCTATTGTTCATAATTGCAGTTTTAAAATCTTCCCAACCTTCAGCTGAACAATGATAAAAGAATAATGGCTGTGAATTATTAGCTGTTCCACTTCCCTTCAAAATAGTTCCTCCACTGTTGTGATACTTGGCTGTATTTATTATTGCACTTCTTTTTCCTTTTGTAATGAGCTTGTGCTTCCTGTGGCCTCCGTTTTCCTTTCGGACCTCTGCTCGTTCTGCATCTGTATTTTTGTTAGGGCTAAAATCAATTTAAAATCTCTTCCACGCTTCCAGAGCAATTAGATCCATTTCCCCACTATTCTGTTTCCAGGCCTGCCTGGTTAAGGTAACAAACATCAATATAAAAATGGAGCAAAGCAGGAAAATTGGAGAGTTTTGTGTTTCTCTGCTGGAGGTGTTTGCACACAGGTGGGCTCGATCCTGGGCTGAGAAGTTCCTCGTGGCTCTGGAATCCAAATTCCTGCCAACTGTGGCTGTCACACTGAGCACAGAGAGCAGCTGGACTGGGGGGCAATGTTTCACTCCCTTTGTACAGCATTTCACCCCCTTTATGCAGCATTTTACCCCTTTGTGCAGCATTTCACCCCCTATTTCTGTTTTCTGCCCAGAAATGGCCCCAAGCCTGGGATGAAGGGAATCCATCCCCAGGGACTCTCACCTTCTGTATGCAAATATCCGAGAGTCTGGGTAAACTCTCAGTGCAGAGGGAATTCTTCATTTTTATTTGATTTTTTTTTTTTTGGAAGCGTTTTGAGATTTAAAGGCGGCCATGAAAACCTCTCAGAAGGAAAAGGAGAGATCTGACTTGCAGTAAATAATAACAGAGGGAGCTGAGGCTCCTAAATCTGCTCAAACCCCCTGAAGCCCCCGGCTTTGCTTTCCGCAGACTGAGCGTTGAGCACCTTCCCCTGCCCAGGTGATGGTTGTGTTCATCTGCTGTGGCCCAGGATGGGGCTGGATGTGCCTGAACCTGCCCAAAATGACAATTTATCCCCTAATCCCTGATGGGTCTGTTGGCTGGAGTGGGTGAGCAAAGGTGGTTTTGCGCTGGGAGGGGTTTATGAGGCGTCAGCCACCAAGCCCAACATCTCATTATGGTGGACACCAAGCCCAACATCTCATTATGCTAATTAATGTCCCGTGTGGCAGCCTGGGACCCCGGCAGGAGTGTGGGATCAGGGAATGCCCGGCCCTGGCTCGGTCCCTGGTGCAGAGACACGTCCTGGGAGCAGAACAGGCTGAGGGGATCCATTAGCCCAGGGGGAGTGCGGGGTTATTCTGGTTGTTCCGCCGCCGTGCCTGGAGGTGGCTCTTGCTGTGGTAAATTCCCTGTGAACCATGGAATTATGGCCCAGGATAGTCAGCGCTGTCTGGTTCAGGTGGGGGATTCTCCCTTCCCTCCCCCTAAAAAAGGCACTGTGGGTTTTCCCCTGGGAGTACCGCAGGACAAGGACGTGGAGCTTTCCCCAGCAAGCGAGAGGAGTTCTGGAGAGCGCCGCTGAGGACAGAGACGTGTCATTAATGACTCATTAGCGTCACTAATAACTCCAGAGTGGCTTAAGGACAGAGTTAATGACACGCAGGTGGAGGGAGCTCTCTGAGACGCCTTCAGCACTTCCCAGAGGAGCAGAGAAAAGTCTCATCCCCATCCCGAGGCAGCCCCAGACTGCACAGGGGTCAATAGGGAGGTGATTTATCCACGTGTGGAGCAGGATCCCCTCCTGGAGCCCCGTGGTTCGGCTTGTCCTCCTCCCTGAACCCTTTAACCAGCCCGGGATGGAGCTAGGCTCGGCAGAGAGGGAGAAAAGCCTGGCTCATCCTGGAGGGAGGATCCCACACCCGGGAAATCCCGGCTCCTCTGCGGGAAGCTGCTGCTGGCAGCCGTTATCCATAACTCTGGGACAAACGTTGGGTTCTGAGGACAAACACGGAGCTGCCGAGGGTTTGGCTGCTGTTCCTCAGCTGCCTGAGGAGTGTCAGAACCTATTGGTTGTGACAACGCGCCTCAATTAGGCCTTAAAATCAGTCCTACACGCTCTGGGAAACCGCAGCAGTGTGGTGGATTCCTCGGAGGACTGAGCTGCTCGATTTCAGCTCAAGGATGATGTTCCTGCACAAGGGAGTCACCAGTCACAATAATTACATTGCTGTCTTCTCATAATATGATTTATTTAGATGTTGCCGTATGAATTAATTCTCTCTAATTGCTGCTCTTCTCACTCTAAATCAAAGTTTCTTGCTTTCTGGAGAGTAGTGAACATGATCCTACACTGAAGTAATTAGTCCAATTAGAAAGGAAAGCAGATGTGGAAAACCAATTACTTTCAGGGATGTGTCTGCTCCTCTGTAGTCCAAACGCCGTTCAATCAAAGTGTAATCGTGGTTTAATAAAACATTGTTTTATTCATAAACTCCATCCAGCGGTGAGACTCCACCTGCTCTTTTGGAGGAGCCACTTTTTGAGGCTGGGGAGGTTCTCCAGACCTGCTCCTGGTTTACACAGCTCCGGGGAGGGAACAGAGTGGTCAGCAGGAGATCATCGTGTCCTGATCCCAGTCACTGAAGAGCTGCTGCTAAAAGAGAAGGCAGAAGAGGAATTGTGAATTCTGGTGCGTGCCAGCAGGGATTGTTCCAATTACAAGCCAGAGCAGCGAGGTTCCCCCAGTCCCTCCTGCTCAGAGGAGCTGTTAAATCAGCTCTTGTGTTGTGAGGAGCTCCCCGTGCTTCTCACAGAGAACAGGCTGCAGGGATTTAACCTGGCAGCTCACAGAGCTTTGTTCTGACAGGGATTTCCACCAGGCAGGCAGGACCTGCTGAGGCCGGGGCAGGTTCTGTGCTCCCCCCGTGCCTGGCCCGGTGTGGCAGCAGGATTTGGGATCCAGAGGATGCTCCTGGGTGGGACCTGCTGAGGCCAGGGCAGGTTCTGTGCTCCCCCCATGCCTGCCCCAGTGTGGCAGCAGGATTTGGGATCCAGAGGATGCTCCTGGTCAGCAGAGAGGAGGAACTGACCAAACCCTGAATGTGGGACGTGGAATCTGAGCACGGTTCTCTGTAATGAACTTCACAGCACTGCTGATGGAGGGAGAGGTGGCCGTGCCCGCCAGCAGGGCCAGAGCTGGGCACACACAGCTCCTGTGTCACCTGAGGCCTCCTCGGGGTTTGGTTCCTGCACTGAAATACCTGCAGAGGGGTTTTGCATTGGAGATTCACCCATCTATTTCCCTCTACCTGCCGCGAGGAAGACAAGTGTTCTCATAATTGGGCCATTAAAGGAGGTGTTGAAATGTTACTAATTGTCAAAGGCAATTAAGTATGGCAACATGTCACAGGTAAATTAACGAGGCTCCAGGTGTTGTGAGCAAATTGCAGTTCTGTGTGTGTAAAACAATCCCAGGCTGCCGCCTGTCTGTGGAGTTTTGGTGTGCTCTGATTTGGGGGGTTTTGCGTTCACTTTAAACTCTGATTTTGCTGCTGAGAAGTCCAAGGAGGATGCTCGGGATTCCTGCAGACACTTCTGATGGGCAGAGATCACTGTGGTCCCTTCTCTCCCTCGCAGGGACACCTGCAGTGACCCCAAAACACCACTGAGGATCTCCAGAACCCGACAGGAGCCCCGTGGGTTTGGTTTTGTCGCGCTGTCCCCATCCCTCTGTCCCTCCCTGCCCGGGGATGCTCGCAGGGGTGGTGGCACTGTCACACGGCTCATTACTACCCTTTGTTCCTTCCCTCCTCCCCGCCGGGAGATCTGGGACTGTGTGCGTGTGCACACGCGTGTTTGAGGGTGGGCGGGACCCTAATTGTATATTATTAAAATATTATGATTTTCTTTTTCCCCTCCCTCCAAGCTGCGGCACCTCCCCGGTGTCTGGTGCAGCTGGCTGCCACTGGCACTCGCAAGGTTGTCCTCCAGGTGCTGCATCAGAAATCTTTTGACACAGTGTCAGTAATTAAGTGTACAATTAAGGGAATGTCTGCAATTAAGTTCAATCAGTCAGTCAATCAAATCCGCATTTGTAAAGGGTTTCTAAAGGGCCTCTCATCCGAACCTCCCCTCTGCTTCTGAGCTCGGTGAACACCACACAAGGCAGCGTTTATCTGAAGCAGCTCAAGGGGCTGGGAGGTTTATATGGAAATGCAGTTGGAGGCCTGGCTGTGTCCTGAATAAAAACTGGCTTTAAGCGAGGCATTTAGGCACAACGCTGGAATGTAACCGTTAAAAAACCCCGAAAACTCGCGGCTTTTCCAGCAGCGTGTCTCCCTGGTCTTAGCGGTGTAATTCCTCACCTCGTTTCCTTTGGGGAGTGTTCAGAAAGGATGGATATTGTGCTGGAATGAGCCAGCCTGGTTTTGTGCCGTTTCAGGCACCCTTCAGCTCCTGACAGTTCCGTTTTCCCACTGCCAGGAGGTTGCAGTGGGTGAGCACTCGCTGCTTTTCTGCTGCCCACTCAGTGGAGTGTGAGCCCAGCCCTGCTCAGGGGTTATTTGGGATTATTTTCCCCCAAATCAGGGGTGTTTCCCCAGGGTTTCCTGTGCCTGAAGGCTTTAATGCACCTCAGTACACCAAGGATTTGCACACTCAACCTCCCAAAGAAACGTGCCCCAAACCCATGCCTTTCTCGGGTTCTCCAGCTCTCCCTCACCCGCTGCAGGGACAGAAACCACCCAGGGTTTGGTGCTCAGGAGGGGCAGCAGGAGAGGGTGTGACGTGCCCCAGGAGCTGCAGCAGACCCTGCTGGCTCCACTTGTTGGCTGCCGGGCCCTGATCTCACCCCCGTCCCCTGAGAGGAACCTTCCCTCGCCCGAGCTGCCGGATCTCTGTCACCAGCTGCTCTCCAAGGTCTGGGAACGTTCAGCCCCTAGACTGCAGATCCTGCTCCAGAGAGTGACTGCAGGGCTTTTTCTTGTCTCTCTGGTGCTCCATCAGTGCGAGCAGCAAGCCGTGGTTGCTTTGATAACGAGCTTGCATTTACACAGCACCTGTCAGCTCTGAAGGGAGCTCTGCTAACTCAGCCCCAGCTGACAGAGCCTTGTCCACGGCTCTGCCACTTGGGCTGCTGTCTCATTATGTGCCTGCTTTAATGTATGGAAAGCTGTTACCCGAAATGTCCTTCATATAGGGGGGGAAAAAAAAGAACAAATGGATTGGGAAACGTGTGACTTGTAGTGCTGTAAACATGTCGTTGATACCCAGCTTTATTTGTGTGCTCATCCTGCCCCGCTGGGGGAGGCTGGGGAGATGAGGCCAGGCAGGGAGGGGAGGGAGGGAGGGTGGGAAGGCAAATTGTGCTGCGGTGGATCTTCAGCAGCAGCACAGAATCCTCCCCTCCAGACCCCGGGCAAGGCAGGGCCCCTTTTATTGCTTTTTAGCTGGTAAATACACAGAGTTGTGCGTTTTTCATCCACTTGGGCTTGGCACGGGAGACTTACCCTGCTGCACTTGGGCTCCTGGATTTGCTAAAGGGTAACAAAGGGAAAAAAAAAACCCTCCAAATTCTTCCCAGTGTTCTTGTCACCCAGAACTCCCAAGAATGGCTTGCTGAGCTCTGGGATGTCCTGAGGGAAAATCGTTCAGGAAAAGGTGTTTAAGGGGTGGGTTGGATGGAGCTCTGAGCAGCCTGGGGTGGGTGGAAGGTGCTGAAATGGGACAACCTGGAAAATCCCTTCCAAACCAAACCAAACCAAACCAAACCAAACCATGAAAAGCTCCCGAGACTAGATTTGGCTGTGATTAATTTCAAGATATGAAGTATTGATAAGGAAATACAGAAAACTGAACCAGGGCTGGCCAGACTCCCATTCACAAATCTGTCCTGCTCTGGTCTGTAGTTGGAATGGTTTTGTTTGAACTCGAGTGTAACGTCAAGATGGAGCAGGGAGACCTGGTTTTGTGGGATATTCAGCACAGGAAAGGCTCAGGAATGGGCCTGGGGACAAACACCAGGAGCTTTGACACCTGCTGGGTGGGAGAGCTCAGCCCCAGGGCCGGGGGAAGCTGCTGCCTGTGGCTTTGCAGGGAGCAAAACCTTCTGTGCTTGTAGGAAAAACCATCAGCAAGTGGTTCCTGAACGCTTTTCCCATCACTCAGAGAGCAGGGGCAGGCAGCTGAGAATTATACAGGACAATAAATTCTTGAAATCTGCTACTAAATCTATCAAGGCAAATAATACATCCTGATGGGAGGAAGACATTATTTGTTTTTCTGTTTTAAATTTGCCAGATCTCATTTTTTTTTGCATTTGTCTCGGGGAGGTGAGGGCTTCGAAAAGGCAATTACAACTGGTGAATGATTAGCGTTAGATGTGACACATTTATGCATCAAATCTGTTTAACTGCATTAACCTTCAAGGAGTTTACACTGACACCTTGAAAGATCTATCCCGTGCTCAGCCTGAAAAACCTGAGTTCTGCCTCAACTTCCATCTTATTTACATTAATTTTATTACCAAATAAATGGGTCTAAAATATTAATGGAGTTTTTACGGGTTCTGAGGGTGGTGCGGCAGGGGGGTTGGAGGGAAGCAGGCACGACCAGGGATTCTGTAGGGAGAGATTTTTGAGGGAAGGCAGCGGTGCAAGGGCCCTGAAATGAGATTATTTTCTGGTTTCTTCCCTGGCTGTCCCATCCTGGAGGGAAGATGACTGAAAGGGATGAGGTTACACAGCTCATTTATCCACTTTAGGGTTTAATTTCCTGCTAATAAGGTATTTAAACCTCCCAGAAAGCAGCTTGCGGTCTTTGTAGACTTTTAATCTTTACACATTGCGCAGGAAGGAAGTGCACGCTCGCAGAGGGTTCTTACGGGGGATTTTCGGGGAATATTCGGGTTATTAAAGAGCTCCTCGTGCTGCTCCTGTCCGTCTGGTGGGCTCCCAGCCCTGCAGGGGCAGCAGCAGCTCCTCTGTGCTGGTTCAGCTCCATGTCTCTTGAGCTTCACTCCACTGAAATCTGGTTAGCTACGAGACAGACTCCGGTGGAATGAAGGACAACAGAAGCCATGGACGGTTCTCACTTCCCTCGGGAGCACGCGGGTCAGCTTTGGGGTGCTCAGGTGCCTTTAGGGGAGCCCGGCGGGGTCACCTGCGGGGCTGGGGCCGTGTGGGAGGTGTGGACTTGGTGCTTGGAGGGGTTTTCCGGGCTGAAATCCTCCTTTTCCTTCCCCCCTACCTGTTTGTCACCCCTGGAATTCCAGCCTGGAGCAAAGCAGCCACCTCGGACACTTTGTCCTGTTAACTGTGGGAACAGCTGGCCCGAGGATGTGGCAACCCTCCATCCACTGAAGGCCTTTCAGCCACCGGGAGCTGCTGCAAATTAAACGCTCCAGGCGGTTTTTTTGTCTTTTATGGCTTTTACAAGAGACCTGCCACCAGATAACGTCCAGGGTCCCTTCTGGCCTTAAACCCTGAATTTACAAACCCCAAGGAACGCCTGGAGGCGATTTTCCTCAAAGGGCTGGACCTTTGTACAGAGCTCTGGTCATTCTGGGAGCGTGTTAAGGCACCTCTTCCCTTTATTTGAGATAAGGGGAGAGATAATCCCATCAATGCCGGCCCCAGGGGATGCGGGAATTGGGGTTTGCTCCCCTCGGGTGCCTCGTGAAGCCCAGGCAGGGCACGGAACTCATCCCCTGGCACTGCCACCTGCCCCTGCTCGTCCCCTCTGGGAGATGGATCATGGATTTCATGGGATTTCATGAAGTTTTAAACAGTTAAAAACCCTCTGAAAGGTGCGCAGCCTCTTCCTGAGAGCCCCCATCTGCAAAAGAGACAAAAATAATGAAAATTAAGAGTGTTAGGAACATTCCCCCGTCAAAGTCCAACCCAGCCCTACATCTGTGCAGTAAAGACATTTCTGAGATTCTTGCTAAGGAATCTGAATATAGGTTTGAATATTTTACTTTATGGATATGTCCTGGTTTTATCTATAAAAATTAATAAATCAGAATATAATGCATGTCCTTAGCATTGCATGTTGCTTCTCTAAAGAACTGCAAGCATTAAAATAAATCAAAACACACAAATCCCACGAATGAAATGGAAATTCTCCACGTCCCAGCGAGGAATTGCAAATGGTGTTTCCAGTTGGGGTGGCTTTGCCAAAAAAAAATCCCAGCTCCTTCCTCCTCAGCGCCTGGGAAAACCTCGGCTTTCAGAAGGGTCCAGTTCTGACTTTTGGCAAGACTCCCACGCATTTGGATAACTTCAGGTTTCAATTTTTAATTTGCTGGCGCTTCGCAGCTTGGGAAAAAGAGAGGTTTAAGGTGCAAAACTTGCCTTGAGCTGTAATGTTTGCCTGCAGTAAAATTTAAAAAAAAAACCCAAAACAAAACAAAAAAACCCCAAGAAAACAACAAAAAACCCCCCAAACAACCCAAGAAACCAAACCAACCCAAAAGCCAACCCCCAAAGCCCCAGTGCGGAGGTGCTGACGGACGATTTAACAGAACAAACAGTTCGGGGTGTTTCTCCCCTCCCGCTTTTCCATCCCAACGCGCCGCTCGCAGCCTCTCCCCGGCTGTGTCGGGGCTTGCCCGCAGCTCTGGGCTGAGCCCTGAGAAAGGGCGGCCCAGGCGGGGGCCCGGCAGCTGGAATTCCTCTGTGCAATCCTGCCCGATTTCAAACGCCTTTTATCGGGCAGGTCAGGACGGGCTCAGCCCGCAAATGCCGCACGCTCAGCTCCGGGGCATTAACCCCCGGCAGCCCGGAACGCGCCCAGCCCAGCCCGGCGAGCAGCTGCAGCTTCCCTCAGCTCCCATCCTTACAGCCAGGGACTTATCAGAGAAATCTCACGTTAAATCGGTGGTAATAAAAACCTGAAATACGAGCTCCACCTCCAACAGCCCCCCTCGATCCTCAACGACCGATTTAAAGTCGTGGGGAGTTGGGTTTTTTCAAATTTTAATGAGGTACCCCTTGATTTTTTTGCCTTTTGCTGGGGAGAAGTGTTGAGGGTCAGGCTGGAGCTTCACCTGAACGGCAGCAAAGGTCTGCTGCATCCTCTGAGGGGGAAAACCTTTAGTTAAAGGTCAGGGAAAATTGTGCTGGACTTCCCTGAACTTTAAAATGAGCAAACATCTCTCGATTCCTTTGTCTGTGGGGAGCCAAGCGGTCCAGGCAGATGCTCTGAGCATTGGCCAAGGCTGTGCACTGACCCCGGGGATGGCAAACTCTGGAAATCCAGTGCTCTGAAAAGAGCCAGGAGCTCCCCGTCCTGGAGAGAAAACACCAAACCATTTCTGTCCCTGTAGTTTATCCAGCCCGATCCAGGGGTTGTGTCCAACAGGAACCTTTGGGCTGCTCCTGCTCATTCAGGGGGTTCCATTTCTCCATTCCTTCCTGCCTTTCTCAGGCGTTACCCTCACACTTTCCCAAATGTTTTGCTTGCAGTTGGCTGCTGTTTCTTTCCCAAGGGAAATTTCTCTCGGTTTTGAGGGAGTTTTACCCCGTAAGCATCAGTTACATTTGAAATTGGCTTTACCCCTGTGCATTGCACGTGGAGAGGAACCCGATTGTTCAGTGGCTGCTGAAGCCAAAGTTCCAGATTCTCTCTTGGAAAAGTGAGAGGAGGCCTTTGGACACTCGATGGAACACAACAGCCAAACACGACACCCACAGAAAGGGGGAAATGCAGCCTGAGCCCCCTGGTCCCCCTGGTCTCAGAGGTCAGGAGGGGGCTCACACAAAGTGAGCTTCAGCATCCCATAATACCACATCACAATGACTTTGGGACCTCCAAGACCTTGGCAAACTCAAACTAAAGCAAGTCAAAATTGTCTCCATAAGGCAAATTACCAAGTGTGACTGTTTTCCAAACATTTCACTTCTTAGGATACCGCTGGATAGGGAATGAATTTAAGCGATTCCCATAGAAAATCAAGAGAAGAATCAACTGATTGAAATGAAGTAAAATCCTTACAAGTGGTGGCTTGGACAGGAGCTCAGATCTGGTGTTTGCTGCACCAGAGCAAGTGCACAGTGAGTGCACAGGTCCTGACTGAGTCTCACTGTTCTTAAACCAACCTCCACATTCTTGTTGGTTTGGGAAATATCTCCCCATGCACCACCAACTGCTGCTTTCAGTATCTTTGCTATGATTTAAAATATCCCCAGGAAGTGCTGAGGAAGTTCTCATTTCCCCTTTTGGAAGCCGAGTCCTGCCCTCTGCTTCCCAAGGGCAGCTGCCTTGGCGTCTGTAGGGAACGAGCTGCGCTGGATTAATGAGGACACCTCGTTAGGGCACCCTGTGCCTCCATCCCCCTGCCCATCTCCGCACAGGTGATGTGATCCCCGGGCACTGCCCCAGCTGTCCCCAACCCCTCCGGACACGGGGGGACGGTCACTCACTCACCTGGCTCAGCCGAGCACGTCCCAGTCCCATCCTGCGGCCGCTCCGCTGAGCTCCGACCAAAACAACAAAAACAGGCTGAGGACACGAGACACTCGACTGGAGCACTGGGCGATGAGGAAACTGGGGGGGTCTTTCTTTCTTTCTTTCTTTGGAGCAGATTCCCGGGGGCGGGGGCCCGGGACAGCGCGGTCCCGGCCCCTCCCGGCGGCCGCAGGTGCGGCTTTATCCCCGCGCTCACCTGCGGCCGCAGCCAATGGAGCTCCGGGCTCCTCCCTGCCCGGCCCGCCCCGCGCTCACAAAACCTCCCGAACGGCCCCAAAACACTCCAGACTCCATCGCCCCTCATCCTGCTTCGAAACCCAGCCCTAACCCAAAGTTAAACATCTTCAAAGTTAAACAACTTCAAGTTAAACATCTTCAAGGAGCCCACTTTAGTTTTTGTCCCATCGACTGCCTTATTTTAAAACTTGCCTTCCTCTACAAGAAATATTTCATTTTACTTTTCCAAAGCTGCCGAAGAAAGGGGAAATGTGTTGGCTCTTGAGTGCCCTGTGAGTGGTGAGACAGGGACTGTGATGTAATCCCTGAAAACTCGGAATTCGGGTGGTATGAACCTGCCATGGGGGCATAAACTTGTAAAGAATTTGGGGAGGAGAACCCTGGGAAGTGCAGGGATGCTCTGTCCAAGGGCCTCCATGCACTGGATTAAATTCCAGCTCTGAAGGAATCCCATTTATAGCAGGATTTGCTCTGTGCATTCTGTGAGTCTCTGCAGCCTCTTCCTTTCCTTGCCCCTTTACCTCTGCCCTCCTTTGGCAGGGGGTGCCCAGGCCTGGCTGGCACTGGGGCTGCCCTGCAGGATGGCACAGATCTGTAGGGTGGGCACAGCCTTGTAGGATGGCACAGCTCTGCAGGATGGGCACGGCTCTGTAGGATGGCACAGCCCTGTAGGATGGCACAGCCCTGTAGGATGGCACAGCTCTGGCCCTGCAGGCTGGCACAGCCCTTTAGGATGGGCACAGGACAGTTTCCTGCCTGCCCCCAGCCCATTCCTGTGCCAGAGCTCGCCAGGCCAGGCTCCCTGTGCCCGTGCTTTGCATTTAGCAAAAATCCCCTGGGAGGCTGATCTCTTGTGGACCTTCTAGGTCTGCTCATCTGCAGAAATGGAAATATTCCACTCAGTTTGCCTTTCCAGTGGAGTAGGGTGTAAATACCTAAATAACAAAAAAAAAAAAAATCTCATTGTTCTTTTTGGTTTTTTTTTAATAGTGCTAACAGTTTAATCCGGTTCCCCCACACTGTTTTCCATGAAAGGCCTGCCGACGAGTCCTGGTTTTCCTTTTGTTTATTGGGTAAGTTGGAGTTCCCAAAGCCAGGCTGCTTCAGCAGTGGCACAGGTCACAAGGTTTGCTGCTTTAATTCGGGCTCTACTGAATTGCCCTGAGCAGCAGCTTCCAGCACAACTGCCCACGGTCAGGAATTCAAGTCTCTGAGTTTTGCCCACACACTTCAAGCACGGAGGTGAACACATCAGCCTGTAAATGTGGCCCCCGCAGTAGCTTTAGAGAAAAGGAAGTCAGTGTTTTTCATGTGACAAATAAGGACTGAAGGTTATCACTGTTATTTTCTCAGGGCTCTGCAAAACCAGGAGCCAAACTCGCCACAATTTTCACTCTGCACAGTTTGAAGCCGGGCCTGTTGTTCCTCCAGATACAAATCTGTCCTTTTATTTGTTTTATCTCCTACTGGAAAATAACAAATACCTTTAAAGTTTACAGCTGCTACTGTCAAGGACAGACGGGGAGGGACTGGCTGGGGCACGGGGAGCTGCAGGAATGTCCTGTTGTTCCATAATACCCAATTATGTCAACTACCCCTTCCTTTAAACTTTCAACACGTCCCCGTTAGGTGGGAAAAGCTGCCAGCACATCATAAAAGTGCTGCTGCAAAGCCCAGCCCCGCTGATGGAAACGTGTCAGGGGATGGAGGCTCTGCCCCGCAGGCTCCGCAGGCACATTCCACCCCTTGGCTCCCCGCAGCAAACCTGTGTGGTCTTGAAGCTTTGTCAGCTCTGACCTCTAAATTTGTCCCATAAATGGGATCAGTTCGCTGGGTCTGGAGGTCTGAGACATCAAACACGGCCCAGGGAAGCTCAAGGGCCGTGTCTCCAGCAACTGCCCACTGTAAATTCACTCCACAAGCAGCTGGGGAAGAATTACTCGGGGGTTTTTTGCACTGTTGGCCTCAAAAGTTTATGACTGTGAAAAAAGTATTTATAAAGCGGCTGCTTCCATAGGAGTGAGGATTAAACAGAGCCTCAGAGTGGGCACTCCTGCTGTCCCCATCCCACGGGAGGGAACCTGGGAGCGATGCTGGTCCCGGTTTGGTTTCCCTGCCTGTGCTCAGCGCACCCAGCCCTGCCTGCCCTGTCCCTGGGCACCGCTCACTCTCCCACACCACGAAAGGCAAAGCTGCCCGGGACGTTTCTGCAGCGGAGCCAGAACTCCCGGTTCGGTCCCGGGGAGGCCCTTCCCGCCCGCGCTGCTCCCGGCGGGGCTGCGGGGACTGCGGGCTGTGTCTGCGGGAGCAGAGCTCGGCCTTTCCTCCCCTCATGCTCCTCTCCCTGCTCTGGCCGGGGGTTTTCCCGGCAACACCAACAAATATTAACACTGCGAGCCTGGAGGCTTTGGAATCTTTTTGTCCAGGCGGTGCAGTGCCCACATCTGGAGCTGCTCCAAAGCCCGCTGCTCCCGGCGGGGCTGCGGGGACTGCGGGCTGTGTCTGCGGGAGCAGAGCTCGGCCTTTCCTCCCCTCATGCTCCTCTCCCTGCTCTGGCCGGGGCTTTTCCCGGCAACACCAACAAATATTAACACTGCGAGCCTGGAGGCTTTGGAATCTTTTTGCCCAGGCGGTGCAGTGCCCACATCTGGAGCTGCTCCAAAGCCGTGCATGTGGCTCTGAGGACAAGGTTCAGTGGTGGTGCTGGGCTGATGTTGGACTTGTTGCTCTTAATGGTCCTTTTCAACCTTAACGATTCCATGATTCACTCTGTGATTCAGCGGCCGGACCCTGAGGTGATGGAGCGGGGAAAAGGAGGCAGCGCAGCCTTTAAGTGCAGCTAAAATGGGCTCTTTGCTCTTTCAGTTGCTGGAAAAACAACAGCCCCCAAGCACTGCTGGTGTGATGCAGGTTTGTGGTGGAGATAAAAAATATATTTATTTTTTTTAACAACTGTAAAGTGAATAAATCGGAGCGTTGAGGCAGTGCCAAGCCCGGGGCTGGTGCAGGTGGCAGGATGCAGTCGTGCTGCTCAAGTGAGCGAATCTGGAGATGAAGCTCCTTGAGAAGACAATGAGGAGCCTGTGTGCCAACTCCTCCTCCTCCCTCGGTGGATGGTGGTGGCTGTGAATTCCTGCCCCGGTTCCCAGGGCCAGGCAGGGCCCCCAGCCCGTGGGTCGAGCTCTGCTGGGCTCCTCTGGGGAGGAGGAGACTCGGCAGCTGCTGCCCCATCTCTGCTCAGGGGCTGGCACAGGGGAAGGGCTTCAACAACCTTCAAACGAAACAATTGGGGATTGATTTATACCCCAATTGTACAGCAGTATCCCAAGGCTGTGCAGGGAGCCAGGCCCGCTCTGCCTTTGAAGATCACACACAGTGGCTGTGTTTTAATTACTGCAGGGTTACCTGTGCTCTCTGTGTCTGCAAGAGGTCAGGGACTGAGATTTATGGTAATTCCCGCATTTCTGCTGTGGAATAGAACTTTAGAAGGCAATTTCCCCCAGCCACAGAGCCATTGATCAGACCAACAGCCCTAACAGAGTGTTTGGCCGGGGCAGCTCGTTGCTGTCAGTGAGTTTTACCTGTAGAGCCTGTCTAAACCTTATTAACAAAGATATTTGTGCAGAGATGGATCTTCCAGACCCACCTGCTGCAGGCATCAGGCAGAATCAGATCTGCAGTCCCCAGTGAGGGCAGGATTAAACCCTCTCTGTGCCCACCCTCGGCTCTGGGAGCCGCCTTGGATGGCGAGGAGGCAGAATAAATCACCCTGCTGACAAAACTAATGCAACAGTAATTTAAAAATAAACCTTTTAAGCTGATGTATGTGGTCTAAAGCCACCAGAGCATTGCTAAGGAGTGTATTTTTCAGTTTTATGTTTGCAAAAGGAAAAAAAACAAACAAACAAGAAAAAAGTCTCAGCATCTGCCCTCACAGGGAATGAACTTTTAAGCAGAAGAGATGAAATTTCTGATTCCTCTGTGAATTTTAATGCCCTGAAAGAAACATTTAGCACTGCTTTGGCTTGCAGATCGCTGGAGGTCTCTGCCTCTGTGCACAGCTGGGTTTCAGGAGCCCTGTTTGCCCTGTCCTGGGCTGGAATTTTGCTTCCCATGCTGCCAAGCAAAGGAAAGAACTGATGGCAGAAGTTCAGGGCTGAGGAGGGAATGCACAAGGCAGCTGATACAACTGAGTCACAGGCACAGATAAATGTCTGCAGAGATCTGTGTCATTTATACTGCAAAACTGTACAGGGAAATTAAATGACACAGAAACCTCTTTCCTGGAAAATGTGAGGGCGATATTCCTCCCTCTGCTCTGGAGTTTAAAACAATGCTGATTTGGGTTCTGCAATCACAGGGGTTTGGAAGAACTCTTGCAGGTGGGGGCACAGAGGATAACTTGTTTTCCAAGGAATCTCTGGACCCCCACACTTGGATTTGCTTTTTTTGGTGGAGCAAAAAAGCACTGGAGGAAAATGTCCCCCCCCTCAGCTTTCAGGGGAGCAGCGTTGGACAAAGCAGGGTCACTCCCTGCTCGGGCCAGCCGGAGCGTTCTGGGAAAACCTCCTGTGAAATGTTGAGTGTGGCTGCCCTGGGGTTGTGCAATCGCTGCTCCGGAGTGTGTGTGTGATCCCAATAACACCAAAAACACCGGCAGAGCTTCTGGCTCCCTCCTCATAACACTGCAAGTGCTGACAAAGCTGAGTTTTAAAAGGTAGTGGTGCAAAATTCGGGCTTAATTTGGATAAGTATCCTTGGCTTCTGGAGGCTTTTTCGTACCGTCCTGGCCTTGCTTGAATCCACTTCCTGACAGTGCTGAGAAGTGGGGATTTGCTTTTCCGTGATGTGATTTATTTTGTGATGAGTGAAGCTGAAAATGCTGAGAAGTTTGTTTTCAGTTTTGGAGTTCTTTTTGTGTTTTTACTTCCCAGACACCTGGGACAGTGAAGGACATCCCTGGCCAGGGCAGGGGGCTGGGCTGGGATGATTTAAGGTCCTTTCCAACCCAAACCCCTCTGATCCCATACCACAGACCCTGGTGCAGCCCAGCCCTCCCTGACCCTTCCCCGTGCCCGCCGTGCCCATCCCGGGCTCCGCTCCCCGCTCAGCCCTGGGGGATGCTCCCGGAGGGTCAGAGCCCTTCCCGCCAGCTCCGGAGCTGTCCCAGCACGCCCGGGGCTCCTGCGAGGCTCTGTCACCTCATTCCTGGCCTTTGTGGCGGCTCGGCGCGGGCTGGGAGCAGCCCCGGCCCTTCCCTGGCCGACAAGAAGGAACACGCCGGTTTATCTGAGCGGCAATTCCAGCCGGGGCCGGGCCACGCCTTTGGGAACGCTCCCTGCCTCAGCCTCCTGCAGCTCGGCGCTGCCTCGACTTGTCGGGGATGCTCCCGAGGCTGACAGCGCCTCTGCGAGCTCTCCTGCCCGCCAGTGCCCGCTCGAATCCAGAGAAAACAGCTCCAGCGTTGAGCGGGGTCTGGCGGGGTCGGCTGGTGCCGCGCTCAGGCTCCTGCAGGGCTGGGGCCGGCCAGGCTCTGCCCTGGGTATCAAATATTTGTGTGCACGGGCCTTGGGTTTGGTGGGGTGTGTTAAAGTAACACCCACAGCCTTTTATACGGGGTTCAGAGAGATAATTTTTAATTTGAGGCTTCATTCCTCTGCCCAGGCGAGCACTGGCTGAGCTCAGGGACGTGCACGGCTTGGCACGGCCTGGAATCTGAAGCTTTGAAGGGAACAACCCATAAATTCTGTTTCTGTGTCTGTAGGGGACACCTCCAAAGCAAATCACCTTCTCTGGGGGGGCCCTTTGGAGCTGCAGCCAAAGAGAGGCCCCGTGGATTTAAGGTCACCTGGAGCAGCCCACCTGGAGCAGGTGGAGGCCACCCGGGGCAGCTCTCTGTGCATTCAAATCAGAGATGGATTGTCGTAGTTTGAACATTTCAGTCCTGGGCTCTGTGCAGACTGAGGGGGACACAGAGGGCTCAGGGATGTGGGGCTTTAGCCAAGCAGGACATGGAAGGGTTCAGAGCAGTGTTCAAAGTCCGTGTCTCGGGTGGAAGTCCCGGGGCTGAGGCGCAGCCAGCACTGCTGGAGTTATTTTGGTTGTATTCAGTTTACCAGGGTGGTGTTTGCCAGGGCAGTGACATCCCCAGGAGACAAAACCAGGCTAGAAACAGCACCAGGGTAACACCAGAGCCAGCCTGGGGTAACGGGGACAATAAAAACCTCCTGGCAAGGTCGGCAGCCGTGGCTGAAGCCGTGGTTGAAGCCGTGGCTGTGTCCCAGGCGCTGCCCCGGGGGCTGCTGGCTCCTCCCCAGCCTTTCCCCTCTGCCCTGGCACTGCCCAGGGCACTGCCGACCTCAGCAGCTCTGACCTCACCTCGGGGAAAAGAAAAGGAAGAGCTGCGAGCTCCCGTGCGAATGCCGGGCCGTTCCTGCCAGCAGCAGCCACGCCAAAGCCATAAAGCAGCTGCTGTGCTCCCGTGTTCTCCTGCATTATTTACTGCAGCAACTGTGCATTCCCAGGCTGAGGTGCCATCCCGGCTCGGATTTTTGATGGTGACAATTACAATGAGATGGAGGAGGAGGAGAGAGGCAGCTCAGTTTTGATTTGGATCCTTCTGCCTTTTTAAAAATTGAAGGTTTCTAACTCTCAGCAAAATCCCTGCCACAGGAGACCTTGTTTTACATTCTGGCTTTTTGCAGACCTGATGTAGAGGGGCTTTCTGCACAATCCCAGTCTGGCATTGTTCTGTTAATGATTGAGTGAGGAGGAGTTTGGTTGCCTTCCCTGATGTTATCTTGTATTTTCACGTACTGAGAGGGCATTTTTAGATGTGTAAGAAACCAGTGTTAAATATAAACATGGATGCTACTTTAGGGAATCTGTCTCGTTCAGCCAAGACTGAAAGCTGTTCCACAGTTAGAAAATCTTTTTTTTGTTGTTGTTGTTGACTTCAGTTCATGAACAGTGGAAAAGTCTGTACCAACTGCTCTAGAGATGAGTGATTTATCTCGACTTGAATGGGCAGAAAGTGATTTTGCAGACATCGTCAGTGTTCCCAGGAAACAACCTCTCACTCCCATCCGAGCTGAGAAAAACACGGAACTCCTCCTTTGCTGCTGAGAGCCGAACCAGAGCACCCAGGGCTGAGCCAGCCTGGCCCTGTCCTGCCCTTAGGGCTGTCTGTCCTCAAGGCACTTGGTGGAAACCAGGGCTCAGACACAATCCCCGTGTTGTGGCCGGGAGGGGGCTGGAACCCGGCTGTGCCCAGACCCTTCTGTGACTCCGTTCTCTGGCCGGGGCTGGGACAGGCCCTGGTGACAGGACGGGCACAGGTCCCCCCGGTGTGACTGTGTGTGCCAGGGCGGCTGCAGAGCTCAGCTGACACCTCCCTGGCCTGCCTGAGCTCCTCTGGCCGAGTCCATTTCGAGGGGATTATCCCAGATCTCCTCCAGAACGAGGAAATGGAAAACCAGCCTGGAAGTCTGCGGGGATTTCATATCCAGCCTCTGCCTGGGGCTGAACCTTTGGCCGCTGCCATTGACTGCCCCAGCAGCACAAGCTGGGGGATGGTTGGAGGCAGCCTGGCAAGTCTGGTTTTCCTCCCGAGTGCCAGGAGCGGGGAATATTTTAAGGGGTTCACGCTCATTTGTATTTTAAAGCTTCTTACTGTGAAGTGCAAGACCAGGGGCTACGTCTTCAGCTGGCATAAATCTGCCTGGCTGCATGCAGATAAACTGATTTACGCCGCAGAAGATCTGGCCCTGGATGGAAGAGATGGAAGCAGGTGGATGTAATTTCTCTGAATTTCCACTCAAGCTGCACCCGCCTGGAGCAGCAGGAATTGAGCAGCACTTTCCCTAAGAGTAAAAAAGTTATTAACTCCATATTTGTGTTGCTGCTTCGCTGCCCTCCCTCGTCTCGAGCATCACACGTAGCCATGGGCTGTCTCTGGCAATGGCTCTGTCTCCCCAATAAAATTAAAAATCACTTTTGTTTCATATCTTTTTAATCAGACGTGTCCTTTTTAATAAAGGGCTCTGCTCTTTAAGGGGCGATGCGCTGATGAGCAGCAGGCTGGGAGGTTATTGCGTTTCCCTGATTTGAATTTCTCTTTCTGCATTTCAGCTGTAAAAATAAAGCCAAATCCAGCTCCCCAAAGCCTCTGCACATGCAGCACAAGCAGAGTTTTGCTGCGTCCTCCCACCTCTGGGGTGACATTGATACCAGTGTCAGCGGGTGTGTGGCCACTGTACACTTTGGTGCAAGAACAGATTTTATTCCTGAATGTCCAGTATAGGCAAGAAGAGAGGCAGAGTAAAAATAAAAAAAGACAAAGGTGAAACTCCAGGAATTTGCTGAGTGGTAATTTTACCCAAATAATTTATGCAGATTTCCTGAATTGTTCCAGAATCAAACAAACCCAAAATGCCTCTCTATGTTTAGTTTCTTTCATTGATTCATTTATTCCTGGGATGGTTTCAAACACAGACCTGAAGTAACTTTACGAGCCAGATTTTTATTTTTTTTTTTCCCCCACAGAAGTGAACAAGCAAGATAATTAAACCTGAGGAATTCAGGAGGTTTTGGAAGCAGCAGTTTGTCTCCTGCCCCACAATGGGTGTAATTTGGATTTCCGGGGGATGACACTTCCAGGTGGTTGGCGTCCCCCACCTGCAGGGGACATTCCCCGAGCCCCGTGGTCTGGACTGGGCTGGGATGGTGTGGGGTGCTCAGAAAACATTGTGAGGTGCTTGAACCCTTCCCAAACTGAGCTCTGTGCCCCCCCTGCTCCCCCAGCCCCGAGAAGTCAGTGAGGGATAAAAGCTCCTTTAATCCATTCCAGCGGCTGCGCTGCTCCTCGTGCGCTGCGGTTTTGGGGTTTTCCAGCACAGAAAGCATAACTGGGGGCTGTGTTTTCAGGCCTGGCAGAGCAAAGGCAATACAGTTGCAGGATTTTTGCATGTTTCTGATCCCGAGGCTTTCCTGGGCCGGGTGGTTGTTGTACAAGTCAGGACAGCACCAGGCTCTGCTCTCCCAAATCCACCCCGGAGCTGCCGGGCTGGGCTGGGGCTCTGGGGACTCTGGGGCTCTGCAGCTTCTCCCTTCCTGCTGCTGTGGAACGTCCTCACAGAAATCTCCGACTCCAGGTGTGCAGCAAGGCAAGTTCAAAGCAGAAAATAACCAAAAATAACCATCAGTGACATCAACAGATTTTCCTTTGCTGATCAGCCTCCTGTGGCGAGCCTGGGAGTTCTGTGAGGCTGATCCTGGCAACAATATTTGCAGTTAGCTCAAAAAGATCTGGTGCACTCAGTGCTGCCTATGGCCCTTTGGGGGGTTTTGCCTCTGAATGCCCGTCCTGCACCCAAATCTTAGATCTGAAAAATCCTTCCTAATGAGAGCAGCCCCAGCTTTGGAGCACTTCACTCCCCCTTTGCTGCAGGCACACAAATTGCTGCTTTAAGACTTCCAGAAGCCGAGCACCAGGCTCTGATGGGACCAAAACGCAGCGCAGAAAGATGGAAGAGGCTCCTACATGGTTTAAACTCACCATTTACAGGGTGTGGAAATCGTTGTAAACCAAGCCCTGCAGTTCTGAACAGAAACACGTTGGTATTTTCAGAGGACGAGTGTGTCAGTTTTACAGGGCACCGTGAGCAGGGGCAGGGTCATTCCCTGGCTCCTCTTGTCCAGGTAAAATCTCTGTTGTTCATTTAAGCCTCGTGGGCTGGGCTGGAGCAGAAGGTGCTGCCAAGCTCAGCAGCCCTCCCTGAACCGAAGTGATGGCAGAGCTGGGCACTAAATGCTCATTTTAGCACTTTTGGACACAGAATTTTGCCAGATCATCCTCCCAGCCGAGTGCCACCACCTCTGGAGAGTCCCTGCTGGGGAAACAAGTTTATCATGGACCAGGGCAAGTAAATAGGAAGAGAAGTTAACATTACATTTCTGTGCAGGTTTAAGACATTTGTGGGCATTTGTCTTCTGGATTAGCCCATGGTTGTGGTTGTGGCTTTTCATGCTCTTCCTCCCACTGCTTTCCTGCGCTGGAGCCCTGAGTGGAGTCCAGGTGTGTGAGGTTCCCTGGTTGGGGTTCAGAAATTCCTACCCTGGGGTGGAGGGGGAGGGAAGAAGGACGAGAAGAAACAGAAGAGAAATGAGAAAAAAAATCAAGCAGGCTCCAGCACCTGCCATGTAATGATGGGTTCTGGAGATAAGGCTGTTTTAAGGTGCATTCCAGACGTGTGGGTCCTGCCCGGACACAGCACAGAAGAAAAAAAGGAGACTTAAAACAACAGGCAGCTCCTCCTCCTCCTCCCCCCGTCAGGTGTGCACACAGCTACAGGAGCAGGCGGCCCCAAGGAGAGCTCCCTCCCCGCCCGAGTTCCTGCAGTTCCCATCCAGAGCCCCCTCGGAGCGCTCAGGCTCCTCCAGCCCCGCGGATCAAGTCGCTGCCTGTCACTGGGGTTAAATCCAGCGCCAAGACAAACACGGCAGCGCCCGGAGGAGCTGCTGGAGAATGTCCCGTCCCCTCCAGTGGTCCTTGTCCCCCTTAGAAAGGGACATTGGGAACAATCGCGCGTCTCTGCCTGGAAAAGGGGAGATTCCCTGTGGGAGGACTCAGGGCAGGGTCAGGGTGTAATGCTGCACCCCGTGGAGCTGCTGTGGGAACCCCCATCCTGGTCAGTGCTGGCAGATTCCAGCTGGGATTTGGGATTTGGAGCACGGGGAGAGCAGCACCATGGATCTCCCTGGGCTCACCTCACCAGAATTATCCTTTCCCCCCTGCACTGCCTTTATGCTCAAGGGTTCAGAGCCCCCAGGGAGACAGGAATGAGGCCTGTGTGTCTTTTCTCAGGTGTTGTGGCACTGGAAATGTCCCTCTCGGGGCTGTGCAGAGTGGGGATGGAAAGTTGGGATCACAGGGATTTGCCCCAGTGAAAACCGAAGGGAGAACAGAGAGATTGTAACGGGGAGATTGTAATGGGCAGCTCAGGAAAACGCCGGGGTGATGAAAGTGGAATCACCCGGTAAAAATGGGCTGTAAAGCTCCTCAATCCCAGCCTCTCTTGTCAGGCTATTCCTAAGCAAATTCTCTATCTGTTGACTGTAAAAATAAAGTGTCAGACACTGAGTTTGGATGCAAATGGGAACATAACCCTGCAAGATGGAAGCTTTATCTGAACCTGAGGTTTTTTAGGGGAGTGTTTTTCTGGAAAGGCAGCTATTTTTAGCAAGTAAGAGATGGATGCTCCTTTCTGAAGGGCCCAGCTCCTGTTTGTCTTCAAATGAGGAGAAAACCGCCCCGGATCTTTTTCCATTAAAAAAGAAAGGCAGGTAGTACTTATCTCTGGAGTACTTTGCCTCTGCTCGTCCCTCCACAGGAAGCCAAAATTCCCTCCCAAATTGTCTTTTGCCTCTCATTCCCTCTCTCCCATTCCATATTGCAGATTGGGCCAACAATGGAGACGTTGGAATTTTATTAGAAATTGGTGTGAAATTTAAATTAATGCCAAAATGGAAAATAAGTCTGTAAGTATTCGAAGAGACCTGGCCTGAGAGAGGTTCCTTCCCCTTTGGGTCCAAGGCCGTGTTGGTGCACAAAGGTATTTTGGCACTTTGGAGCAGACAGTTTTAAACTGCCTTTAAAATATATATTCAAATCAATTCCAAGTGGGCTAAAGCCAACAGAAAAGTTCAAGTACCTTTTTTTAGTCACTTTCCCAATTTTAGTTTCCTTATCTTAATGCACCGTGGAGCTTTCTGCCCGTTCAGTCCATTTGTATTCAACTCAGGGAAGTTTCCTGATAATTACTCAGCCCCATCTAATTCCCCAAGGTCCCAAAATGCAAAACAATTCTTCACAAGACAGAGATTGCTTCTTACAAGCTTTAACAGGAGGGGAAGAGAAAAAAAAAAAAAAAAAAGGCATTAAAATGATGTGATCTAAGGCAGAGTTTCAGCGCTGAACTATTTCCTACATGAATCCATTAGCAGAGAGTGTTCAGGTATCACAGGATCACCTTGGGAGAGGCTTTGGAGCCTGTCTTTGCTCCTGCCAAAGCCAAGACACCTTTGGCACCCACAGGGCAAGGCCGTGGAGGATGAAAATGGACAGTTTTCTCCCTGAATTCAACGTAGCCCAGGCACTAAAAGAACCTCTCCCTGTCGATGGGAAGCCGCTCCAGCCCGGGGTGGGTTCTGAACCCGCAGGTGTCAGGAGGAGGCTTTGGTGTTCCATCCCTGTGCTCACCTGGCATCCTTTCCCCCCCAAACGTTTGTCCCTGGGGCCAGGAGTTGCAGCCACCCTCACCCAGCAGAAAGCTGATGTTCAGCTCTGTGAAAAAGACCCTCTGCAGTTCCCTCCTTCCCTTTGCTTTACCCACCGGAGGGATAAAAGGGCAAAGCTTCCCAGGGGAATGCCAGGGAGGGGAGGGAGAGCTGATGGCCCAGCCTGTGCTGATTGCATGGCACAGCTCAGGGGCTCCAGGGGCTCCCCTCACACCCCGGGGAGCAGCAGGGAGGTAAAACCCCACTGCCCACACTCCCCACAGCGCTGGGCTCATGTGGAAACCTGCTGAGCCGAGCCGGGCTGGAGCATCTGCAGGAGCGGGAAAGGGAAGGGCTGGAGGGGATTTGCCCGCAGGGTTATTTACATTTTCCGTGTGCTGACAAGCTCCTGCAGCCCAGGGCTGTGCTGGGCGCTGGGGAGATCTCCTACTGCGAGTAAAGGGCAGAGTAAAGTAGGTGCAGGTCTGCCCAAGCCCCAGAGCGCTGCAGGTGTCTGCGGGGCTGAGCCCTCCCCAGCTCCTGCTCCCCTCCAGGAGATTCCTTTTCCCCTGGAAACGGGGCCAGGGGGAACGAAACAGGCCCGGCTTTAGGAGAGCCTCAGGGAAGCTGTGTGGATACCTGAATTAATGCTGGGAGCTCCCAGCAGCGGGAGGAGCTGGGAAGGGGAGGACATTTCCCGGGAAGTTCGAGCCCTGCAGTGCTGCACGTTCCCCGAGCCCGTCCTGCGGGGCAGAGCTCCCAAAAGGGCTCGGGGAAGGTGAGCCAGGGCTCACACCTTGGGGAACGGCTCATCCCCAGCTCCTGCTGCCCTCCAGGACCTCGTGGGGGGGAACCTTCATTTGTCAGTGCAGAAAGGAGACTCAATATTTCATGAAAGGAGCATTTTACCACAGGATTTTGGTGAATATCAGCGTAATTTAGCCGTGATTTAACGGAACCTTTCATTGACTTTTTAAATTATGCCTCTCCATCACCTACCCTGTGGGTTTCCTTGCTTTTCATCTTGCAAATCCCATTACTTATTAATTTCCCCATAATACATAATAGAGGCAGAAAAGCATAGAGCATCCCATTCAGCGGTGATTTACAAGTCTCTTAGTTCTGAAGCAACACAAGAAAGAGCAGACATTTTATGAGTTGCCCTCTGTGTGTTTTCCTCAGAAAAACCAGATAAGGCCACGGACACAAACCTGGGGCTTCTCTGGCCATGAGCTCATGGCTCCAGCTCTTGCAGCTCCGCAGAAGATGCAATCTGGAGGAGATTACAGCAGCACAGCCAGGGCAGAATTAGCAAGGAGATGGTGAGCAAGATTTACCTCCTCCTCATTATGATAATGGATGTAATATCCATGGAAATGCTGATGGGCTTTGCTCAGAGAGGAAGAACTGCAGGCGAAGAGCAAACACACAAACCAGCATTATTTGCCCACGTTCCCAACCCGGGTTTTGCTGGCATGTTCATCTTTCTACTGGGGCCCAGGAGGAACTTTGATTCCCTCGGTGTTTGCAGAAAATGACTTGCACATACCATGAATCAGAGGGGCTCATTTCAGAATGTAGAAACTATTACTCATCCTGCTCTGGCATGAATGAGCATCTGGCAGCATATTCTAAAATCCTGTGAAGACAACAGGAGGCAAAAGGGAAAAAAAAATGGAGCTGGAGTGCACCTCTTGTCAGCTCAGCAGGCAGCAGATGAGAACTGGAAAGAGGCAGCACAAAGACAGATCTGCTGAACGGAGCCTTTATGTGCATTCTGTTTCCATCCATCCACTCCTTCCAGATATTTGTTTTTAGAGCAGGCTGGGGACCCTGCAGAACACATGGAGACAAATTCACCCAGTTAACTCTGCTCCAGGTCAGCCTGGGACACTTCATTCCAGGGGTTTCCAGGCTGCAGCAGCCCCGGGAGCACCCAGCTCCTGCTTGGTGCTCTGGGGCCAGGGGGAGGGAGCTGGGGAAGGCTGAGATTTCTCAGATTTGCTGATGTGGGCTTAGACCCCTTTGGTGTCAGTAGCAATGTCCCGGGGAGGGGGAGTCCTGTATTCCCAGGAATGGCACAGGGCAGCACCCAGCAGGGGAAGGAAGTGCTTACAGCCGTCTTTTGAGGGAAAACCCAAAGCTGAGTCAGTAGCTGATCACAAAGGGAGCAGTTCCTCCCAGCAGAGGGGCTGCGAAGCTGTGGGGAAACAAAGGCTCATTTCATCTTTTTAGGGTTGTGTTCCCCGATCCTTTACTGGAGCTGCCTTGTCCCTGCTTCCTCAGCCCTGTGCAGAGCTGGGACTGGGACTGAGCCAACCATTGCCAGGGTTCCTTCTGCTGCAAACGAGCATCCCAAATCCGCGTGAGCAGGGATGGAGCCAAGGGCCCTGCAGGAGGGAGGGCACTGTCCCCACTTGTCCTGCCACGACCTGCCCTGCTGCCCCTTGCCTGAGCATCCACAGGTGCCACGGAGCTGCTCTGGGGCTGCTGAGGAGCCCTGGGGTGTCCGAGCAGCCCCATCTCCCCGTGCCGTGCAGGCTGGGGCCATGGCAGCGCCATGAGCGTTTCCCCTCTTGGGGAGCAGCAGGGCTGGGGCCATCACAGCCCTGTGTTTCCCCTCTGGAGCAGCAGCAGCCCATCACAGCCCTGTGTATTTCCCCTCCCAAGGAGCACCAGGCTGGCAGGGTAGTGTGTTTCCCTTCATGAGCAGCCCATGGCAGCCCTGTGTGTCTCCTCCCATGAGCAGCACCAGGCTGACCGGGCTGTGTGTGTTTCCCCCATGAACAGCACCAGGCTGGCAGGGCTGTGTGTGTCTCCCCTCATGAGGAGCAGCCCATGACAGCCCCGTGTTCCCCCCAGGAGCAGCACCAGGCTGCCATGGCTGTGTGTTCCCCCCAGGAGCAGCAGTCTGTCGGGGCGCTGCCCTGTGAGTGTTTCCCCTCGTGGGGAGCAGAGCTAGGCCATGGCAGCCCCGTGTTCCCCCCAGGAGCAGCACCAGGCTGCCATGGCTGTGTGTTCCCCCCAGGAGCAGCAGTCTGTCGGGGCGCTGCCCTGTGAGTGTTTCCCCTCGTGGGGAGCAGAGCTGGGGCCATGGCCGCCCCGTGTGTTCCCCCCACGAGCAGCAGTCTGTCGGGGCGCTGCCCGGAACGCCGGGGCTGCCGGGGCCTGCCCG
>VXBN01002715.1:0-14815 GCA_013397395.1 Sinosuthora webbiana | reverse complement strand
CCAGGTGCAGGCGGCTGCCGCTGCTGCGCTCGCAGTTTAGTGTCACATTTTTTTCCTCGTTATTGTTATTTCTTGCTGGCCTTCTTTCCTCCCTGCTGGGTTTTTATTTTTTTTAATGCTTTTTTTTTTTTATTCCCCCGCTGCTTTCCTGCCGCCGCGGTCTGTGCCAGGCTCCCCGGGACAGGCGCTCCTACGGGCAAGAGCACATTGTCAAAACAACCCCACGGTTGTATTCTCCTTGCTCCCTCATCGTGGCAAAGCCTCCTTTTCTAAGGGAATTGTTTCCTCCTGTTCTCTTCCCCCAGGTATTCCGTGGAATTGATTTCTCCTCTTCTTTTACAGATGAGATATTCCAGGAACAATCGAACTCATACTGCTTCTGTCAAACTTAATCTAGGATACATTCATCTGGAATATAGCAGGGAACCTGATCCAGAAAACCTCCACTTCCTTTTTTACCGGGGAGCTCATAAAGCAGAAGGATGATGACAGGCCACTGAAATTTAAGCAACCAAGAGCAGGAAAGATATTTTATTCAACAGTTGGGATAAAATTTCACGTCCCAGAGATTTCCAGGAGCACAAGCAGGGGAGATGAAGGAAGACTGATTTTCTTTTTCCTACGTAACTGGACAGGTCTGGGGGTGGTTTTTAGGTTGTCTCTGCATCAGAGACACCTACACGTTTCCTCTCCTAAAGGCAGACAGAAGAGTGACTCCTGGAGCAGCCGGGGTTACAACCCTTCCCCAGGCAGGGCAGGGGAGCTCTGCTCCTCCTCAGAGCTGCTCCAGAGGGTTTTGTGGGACCAGCCCCGTGTCTGCCTCAGGAGGAGGTGAATCACACCTCCCAAGTGCTGATTTCTCTCTCTTATCTCCCAGAGGAGCCTAAGGTGCCTAGTTGGGATCCAGACGTTTACACAGATGAATCACACCCTCGAGGCCATGGAGAAAATAATGAAAATCTGCAAGCCTGGGCCCAAATCGCTCGAGTCATCTTGAATAATTCTATTATTTTACTGAATGGAATGATCCAATGTCTTTAAATTGCTTCATGCTTTACTGGTAGAGAATGAAGATAAATAAATCCTTGCCCAGAACAAACCCTCACTTTGTTTTTTCCTGATACAGCACAGGCAATGGTGTTCCTTTCAGTATGTCCCGTCCTTAGATGTCCTCTTTTTCCTAAATAAACACAGAATTCACCTCTGTGTGCAGCCTCCAGAGCTCCTCCTGCCTTCCTCTGAGCAGGAACCTCAGAGATTACCAGATCAGAGGCACTTTCAAACCATCTGTGCTTCATTCAACCTTTCCACGGGTGTTGATTTTTCCCAAGCCCTCAACGGCTTCTTCAGATTCTCTTGTGCTTTGAAATGCTCGTGCTCAAGAGGGGGATTCTTACCCAGAGAGCTCTCCTCCCTCTGTGAGATAATGGTGGAGGTAACACCGTGACAGGGAGAGCCTCATCCTCCCAGCAGGTCAGCCTCGGTGTGTTATCCCCCGGGAAAATAAAATCCACAGAGCTGGATGTCCCCTTCCACATCCCCTCTTCAATCCATTCGTGGTGGAGTCATTTGAAAACGGGGAAAGGAGGGTGGAAGACGAGAGGATGGAAAATGTGAGTTTGGGAACAGGTCAGGATTGATGCAGCCCTTGCCATCTCCTCCTCGGTTATTTCTTCGCTCGCTCCCTGTAACTGAATCACCCTGGAAATGCCTCCTGATCTCTCCGAGCCGGGGCCATCCATTTTTTTTAGTGGAGCATTTTGCACAGAAAGTCCAGCTCTGATCGAGCGCTGTGCTGGCTGCCATAACAATAAATTCCCATTACCAGCAGCCAGACGTGTTTTCTTATGCATCCCCTTTGCAGAAAGGCACAAACTGAATTTTGACTTCAAAGGAGACATCTTTGTTCAAAAGGCAACGCTCGGAAATATTCTGCAGTCAATTATTTGCAATTAGAATGAAAAGAGAAACCCCCTTCCCCAAACCGCCCGTAATTACAAACGATCCTTTCATGGAGTATAAATCCAGTCATTAAGGAGTTTCAAAAAGTTTTAATTCAGTGGGCAATTAAAAAGAAGAATGTCGGGCGCTGAGACAGAGAACAATGCCGTGGTGAGCTTGGGGTCCTGGAGGTATCAATGGGATTTTTAGCGGGAAGGTTTTTTCCTATTGATCCCGGTGGATTGAGGAGGCAATTCCTCAGTGTGGGATCGTTACCGGCCCTTAACGACGTCTCTGCTGAGCCACCGCTGCCCCTGGGGTGGGTAGGAGCAAACTGAGGGTCAGCAGCCCCAAAAATCTCCTCCCCAAAGAGCCGCTGTCACCAGCACCTGAGCTGGGCCCTGGTGCTGGGGCACAGGGCAGGGAAATCCTTGTCCTCCCCACGGGATGGGGCCAGAGCTTTCCCAGGTGGAAGGTTCAGCTAAAAGCCCTGAGTTACCGAACGAGGATGTTCCAAGCACAACATCCCTGTGTTTCCATCAGTGCCAGTCCTTGCCCTTTTCCCAGAAAATTCATAACGACATCTAAGCGGTGTTTCTAATCCAGGCTCCCAGGAGGAGCCATTTCCACATTTGGGCACATCCTCAGGATGGAGCCAGAATGGAAACCGTAGATCTTAATCCTCTCTCCCAGTCTGTGAAGTTGGGAGGAGGAAGGGAGTTTTTGGAACGCTCCTATTTTGAAATCGGGACTCAAATTTATTGCCTTCGCTGCTTAAGGGAGGCCTGCTCCTTTCTGGATATTTATTGTCCTTGGTGATGCCTTTAGTGTGAGTTCCCTGGCAGCTGCTTTGGGAGGAGGTGTGAGGTGGATCCATAAGGTTCACAGATTTTTCCCACCCATGTGATAGGTATTTGTTGTTTGGCTGCGCGGTTCGGAATCCTGCAGCCCGTATTCCCGGCAATCTGTGCCCTGCATATGCTCCTGGGGATGTGGGGAGGTGCCTCTCGAGAGGGGTGAACCAGAGGGAGCTGCCTTCCAACTGTGTGGGAGCAGAAATGTGCTCAGAGGAGTGATGGTTTCGACGGAAAATCCTGAAAATCAAACCCCACTGAACACCCGGCCGTGATGTGGGAGGGAGGGACATCGCAGCAGTAGGAAAAGGAACCAGCAGCTCACGATCCTTTCTGGGGTCCTGTGCCACTGCCTAAGGGGGTGAAAAACTGCTTGAATGAAAAGAGGTGAAACGGAGCTCTGGAGTTTGCATTTCAACCACCTGATGGAAACACTTCAAGCTGCTTTTGATTTGGTTCAGTCACAGATCGAGTCTGATAAGGCAGATCCAGGGATACTCAGGTGTGTGGCCATGAAGGAGGAGCTGTAATTTTTCTGCCCTGAGATCATCTCCTGCACTTTTCTACAGGCACAGCATTAAAAAACCTGGGTTTTTTTTATTTTATTTTTTTTTAATTTGTTTGGGGTTTTTTTTCTCTTTCCATTTCAGTGTCATTCAAGGTTTTATTTTTAGATGCTCCTTCAACCAGAAAGAGCCACACAGAATTCCCTCAGTGGTAACTGCCTGTTTTTCCCCAGAGCAGGGAACATCTGCGTGTCTCCAACATGCAGAAAGTGTCACCCATTTCCAAATATGGGGACAGCATTGAAATCACCTGGAATCTTATTGTCGGGGTACTGAGCAACCAAGTTTCCAGAACTTCCGATGGAGCTGCCCGTTCTTAGAGTATCTCATGACTGGGACACACTCCTTTTCCTGCCTGGTGTGCTCACTGCTGTTTCAGATCTGGTGCCTCCTGACTCTGTTCTTGGGAAAGCTTCCCTTGAGGTGCTGGACTCATTTGGAGGAAAGTGCCCTAATGGGGCTTTGTTCGAGGAGCGCGCTGGAAACCCGGGATCTTGTGTAAAATCTCTGTCTTTTCCTCATTTCCCTATTTGGCGATGCAGTTTTCCCAGGTTTTCTGCCTTTCCACCCTCCCCCAGTGCCTCTCCGCTTCCCTAGCACAGGTAACCACACATTTTGATGGAGGTTTAATCTCCTTCCTTCCTTCCTTTGCAAACCCACCTCCTCCCTTGCCCCAGGCGCTCTTGTCAACTCAAACGCATCGCAGATCAACCTGACAGTGGAGATCTCCCCTTGAGCAACAGCGCTGGGAGTTTGCTGCTGCTGATCCTCAGATAGGGAGGGTGGGGTGCGTTTTCCACATAAAACCCGGTCGCAGCTAAATGGAAGTAAATTTCCATTCCCCATTCCCTTTGTTTCCAGCTGGGGCTGTCGGCTCAGTGGATCCTCAAGCCCAAGAGGATGCACAGGATGGGGACGCAGGCAGGTCAGAGCTGCAGGGACGGTCCTGGGGCTCTGTCTGTCACCTTGCCAGGTCAGAGCTGCAGGGACAGTCCTGGGGCTGTTTGGCACCTTCCCAGGCACTTTTCTGGGATGTTGAGCTGAGGAATTGGGGATACTCCAAAGTGCTGAACTCAACTGCACAGACCAACTTGTCATGCCCAAATGGACTCAGAGAGCGATTCCACTTTGAGAAAGTCGAAAAAATGTCCAAGAGAACAACCTAAAAAGTGGTGTAATTTTCTTTTTTTACTCCTTTCTCCATGTTGGAAGTGTGGAGAAGTCACAAACGTGTTGCTGAGTCCTTCCAGAAAAAACCAGGGCAGCTCTCTTGTTCTGCAGGACCTAAACCAGCTGCTGCACTGGGCTGGGGCAAAGGGCTCATCCTCTGTTCAAGAAAAAAACCCACATCTCCCTAAATCTTATAGTTACAGTGTTATGACTATTGCAAAGGGAAAAGCTGAAAACTGGCCCTGGCTTGTGCTGCTTTTGCAGCGCATTTCAGGCTGGTGGGAGGAGGCAGCTCCTGGATTCTCATGAGAACAGAGCAGACACACCACGAAAATGTGAACGTTGGCTTCCTGTCCTCAGCAGCCTGGCTGGTACCCTTCAGCCGGTGAGAGTCCCTGCAGAACTATTTCCTAACTCAGCTGAAGCCAGAGAAACCCCTCTGACTTTGTGTTTGAGAGCACAAAAGGGTTTGTTTTTCAAGACAGGCTTTGTTTTCCAGAGCGTGTCACCAGCAGTGCACGGCTTCAGAAGAAATCGCTCCTGTCGGTAGCAACAAAACAGATCAGAGACAGAAACAAGAGGCAGAGAGACAGGAAGGGAGAAGAGGCCACTGTGGATGGGCCTCTGGTGCCAAAGAGCTCCGTGTGAGTCTCTGAACCTCGAAGAGCCCGAGCAGGCATTGCAAAATCCGCTGACTTTGGGAGGCAGAGTGACTCCAAGTGCATAACCCCGCTGCCACTCGGGGATGTGGAGCTGCTCCCATTATCTGCATCCAGCCAGGAGCTGAGCACTTACCCTGCCTGATTTATTAGTTTTATAAAATGCAGAGTCTTTAATGTTCAGTGCTTGGAGCACACTGTAATTTTAGCTGCATTATTACAGTTGTTGACCAATGTATGAATTATCTTCAAAGGCTCGGAGTTCCTCTGAGCAAAGCTTTCCCATTCCAAAGAGCAAGTCAAAGGAATGCAGGAAGGTCTGTTCTTTCAAGGAAAGACGTGTCACGGGTCGAATGTGCAGGAATGTTCTGGAAGCACATTCAGCAGCAGCCCAGGAGGAGGCACAGGGGTTATTTTCTTTCTCAGAGCTGTGATCAGGCCAACTCACAACACATCATTTTAATGTCTTAGAAGGGAGTTCTCAGCCTCAAGATCCTGGAGTGGAAGCTGCTGGAAGAGCATCCAGCACGGCCAGAGCCTTTGCTGAACTCCCTGGACTGTGTGGGCTGCACTGGCAGCCCAGTGCAGGGTCCATGTGAGCCAGCACAGGGACATTTGTGCTCCTTGTCCCTGCCTGGCCTCTCCCCCTGCACGCTTTGCCTCCAGGAAGTGTCACGGGGAAAGCAATTCCCACCAGAATTACATGCATTTAAACTCATTTTTGGAAATTGCCTGGGCACAGCCTCCCGTAGAAATGAGATGGCACAGAACTGATTAAATAATGTTTATGCAAATACAAAAGTTGTCAGGGCGTTGTTTTCTGAGCCTTCAAGATCCAGCTTGTCAGAGGCTCCTGGCGCCGTGTCAGCTTTCCCGAGCTCGGCTGAGCCAGTAGGAGCTTGATTTGGGGTGGGCAATTGCCAGAGCCCTGCAGAAACCCTTCCCCAGTGAGGAGTGCATCCATCTCCTGACCTCAGCCACCGTGGGGCCTCCTCCCACACCTCCCCAGGAGCGCCCTGGTGACATCCTCACCTCCAGCTCTCCCCTGCCCTGCTCCCCAGAGCTCCTGCTCAGACAGGAGCAGCTGCCCCGCTTTGGTGTCACAGCAGTTCGGCCCATCCTGTGCTCAGGTTCAGTTCCTGGAGGAATATTGCCGTTGTTGGAGCTGGGATAATCAGGGAGTTACTGACAGGTGTTTGCAAGGACCCCGGGATGCACAGGTTCCTGCAGAGGGGGCTTTTGGATAAACGGGACGATACCAGGAATAGCCCCCAAAGATATTTCAGTGAATTTCTAAGCAGGTGAAAGGTGTTGGGTTGAATCTGAGTGGAAACATTAACAGATCCTGCCAGCAGAGCTCTGCCCCAGCCCAGTGCTTCTCCCCGTCCCCTGCTCTTTGGTGCAGGTGACTCCCCGTTCACAAACAGCACCAGAGCCACGGGTGCCGTTACTCATCAGAGGAAATATTTGTGCAACTGCTCAGACCTGAGCATGTACTTGCCTGTGTTTTGGTGGTGCTTTGTCGGGATTCTCTTTTCAACACCAGTCCGTTTGTGCGAGGGCTGCAGGAGAGGTTCAGGAGACGCTGGGACTCGTGGGGGCCACTGGAACCCATTCCAAGCCTTGAACAAATGTTTGCAGATCCTTTCCTGCAGTGTTTACCCAGTCCTGACCTCAGCTTCATTAGCTCAGCAGATTCATTTCCCTGCTCCAGCACCTCGCTGGCCAGCTGGAACCAGGGGATGTTTTCGTGTGGCGTTTTCCAGGGGACCCTGGGGAAAGTCAGTCACTGGCTGATAAGAAACAGAGAGTGTAAAAACCTCCTGGTGTTGCCTGTGCTGATGAGCCCCTCGCAGGGGGAGAATTCTGGTGCCTCTGCCAAGAGCAGTTGGCTCCTTTTGAAATGCAGTTGGAATTTACAGGGCTGAGTCAACTCCTGTAGGTTTTATATGGATTTTATTTTACATCTAATCCATTGCTGGTGGTGTAACAGGCCTGCAGTGGAATCAGTGTGAGCAGAGGGACACTGGAAATGTCACAGTGACAAATGGGAGGGTTTGTACAACGTGGTGGGATAAAAAGCAGCTCCTGCAAGTGAAAGGCTCATTGGGGAGAGCACCCTGTGGGGCCATAAAGAGGAGCAGTGAGCTCTTCACCTGCACTGCTGGGGATTTCTGGAAAACACAGATCAGGAACCATCTCCAGATNCAGTGAGCTCTTCACCTGCACTGCCCAGAGACCAGACCTGGGGATTTCTGGTGCCACCTGGAAAACACGAATCAGGAATCATCTCCAGAGCTGCTTTTTGCCATTTTCCAGTGGCTTTGCCTGGGGTGGCTGCTGGGGAGGTGGAATGGGCCAGGGCTGGGAGCTGAGCTCACCACGCTCCAGTGGCACAAATCCAGGGCTGCTAATGCTGGGTCTGGCTTTGCCAGGCTGAGGATGAGATCAGAATATTCCTGCTGCCAGAACAGATAATGGCGTGGAATGGAGTCTGACTGTACCGAGGTTCTGATGGATGGACCCACCCACAAAACCCCAAATGTCCCTTCCACAAGTGGATCTCCTGTAAGCCCATTTAGAGCACAGGAGTGAGCACAGGTCTGCTCAATCTTTGCATGTTTTTCCCGCTCTGAGGAGCACTTCTGTGAGGCCAGGAGAATTTTATCTCGCAATTTTTCTGTGAAATGAAAAACGTGCATTTCAGGTGAATATTTGAATTAGCTTAGAACTGGATAAATCAGGAAAGTGGAGCATAGTTTGCGCTGTCATTTATATGTGTTTTTTAAAAATGAATCATTATGGTTTTGGCCAGCTGTGGAAACAGAAATAAATCCCGGGATGTGTTACTTTGTGCAGGTTAAACCCCTCAGTGGGAATCAGAGTTCAGGGTTTAGCTGGGACGGTGCTGAATCTCTGCCGGGATGTGAATCTCCCGTCGTCTCTTCCCACTAAACACGCGGTTCAGATTTGGGCTTCCGCCTTTGGCCCCCGCGTGCCTCCCCAGAGCCCTTTCATCTCCTGCAACCGGGAGCCCGATGGCTCCGGGCGCTTTAATTAAACCAAATGAAAGGTGATGATTTCCATAAATAGAAGAACTTCCAAGCCCGGCCCGGCCACCCACCCCGAGGTGCCCCGAGAACCCACCCGGCACATCTGGGAGCCAAGCGGGGCTTGAACTTTCTCCCTGGAGATGCTGCCGATAGGGAAATGCAGCCGGAGCCTGCCAGGTGAGCGGGGCCAGCGGGGATGGGAGCTTTGATCTCCCGGAGCCGGGCACAGGAGGCTTCCCCAGCCCGGCTCCGGGGATGCTGAGTGGAGACAGACCCCTAGTGGAGCCCAGCCGCTCCCCGAGCCTCGCTCCTTCCCCTTCACATCCACCCATTTGTTTATTTGAAGGAAGAGAAAGCGGGATCTGAGCGCTGATCCTTATCTGCCTGCCGCTCTCCTTTGGTCCTGACTCGCCCCGAGCTGTTCTGGAGCTCCATCGTGGGAACCCCGCGCTGAAATCCGGGGATATTTGCATAGGAACAGAGATTCCCTTTCTGGAAACCTGGTGGGACCGAAATCCATTTGTGCAAACTCACAACTTCATCTGTGCCGAGGAAAGGAGGTTAAAAACGGCTTAAAACAGAGAGAAATGGGATCAGCTGGGAGCCAAGAGAACTGTGAGATAATCGCAGAGGGAGCGCTCGCCAGGAATTGTGCAGCAAAAGGCAACAGGGGAAGCCTCTTGTTGAGTTTGGTTCCCCCTGGTTCTGCCCTGTCCAGCACATCTGTCCCCAGAAACGGACACCAAGAGCTCTCTGCTCTCCAAGCGGAAAAATCCAATTTTCACGTCAGCAGCTCTGAAGGCCCAGCGTGAGGGTGAGAATTTGGGCAGCCAGCAGAGCATCCCTGCCCTCCTCCCAGCTGCCAAATGAATCTGTGCCACCTCTGCCACCCCGGCGCCGCCCGGGCTGTCCTTGGCACTGCAGATTTGCCCTCAGAGCCCAGGGTCCTGAATCCTGTGCTGATGGTGCTGAAGGCAACAACTGAATCTGGCACAGGGTGCTCCATCCTGGTGGTGCAGAACCCCAGCTCCTCTCCCCCCGTGCTGCAGGGTGTCTCCTGAGCTGGCAGATGCTTTGGACAGGGACGGCTCCCGGAGCTGGAGGGAGAAAAGCATTAATAGGATAAATCAAGGCCAGTGAAATCAGGGCTGCAATTACAGCATCCTGGTGGCATCAAAATTCTGAATCTAAGACAAAATCAAAGCAGTTGGTAGCACAATTCCAGGACATTTGTTTTGTTGCCAGTGGTTATTCCTTGGTGCATTTTTCTTCAGTGAATTGAATCACAACTAATTGCACAGTAATCACCCAGGCCCCAAGTTCAGATAATATTGCCTTCCTAATACTTTGCAGAAATGCTGAATCCATTAACTATCTTCAAATGAGATTATTTTTTTTAATTAGCAGGATCTTAGCAAGCCATTACAGACACCAGTCGTGCTGCCACACGGAACTTTCCTGTTTGCTTAACACTACAAGGGGAAAATTATTTTCAATCAATTCCGGTGCTGATAGGCTTTGCAGTTTGCTTTCAAAGCCTGAGAATAAACAGAATTTTCTGACAGGTGAGCAGGCCTGTCTTTGCTCAAGTCATAATTTCCTTTCTGGTGTTTTTAGGAGGCTCCAAGCTCCCTGCTGGTATCTCTTGATTTATCTCAGTGAGCTTTGGGGACAGGGAAACTTTTCCAGATCTGCCTTGGCTTTCCCTTGGTGCCTTTGCCCAAGAGCCAGCGTGGCACCAACCAGCTGGACTCCATTTCCTCCTGGCAATTCCCCCCTTTTCAGAATTCCTGCTGAGCCACATCAGCATTTCCTCAGGATAACACCGACTGCAGGGCTCAGCCAGCAGAGGGACCGAGCCCTGCCCTCCTCATCCCACCCCGGGGACAGACACTGGAATTATCCCCACGGCAACCCCAGAGTGCTGCCAAGGCAGCCCAAACCCAGGGAATGGGGAGCTGCAGGCAATGAGGAGCAAACAAAATACTGTGCTGACGTGCTGTAGAGAAATGGATTTATGGGTTATGACATCCCTAAAATATCTTTATTTAATAATGAAAACTTCATTATCCAGCCCTCGGCCAAAGCGTTGGCACGGGCCTGCTGCGGGTCCCTGGGAAGATCTTTCATTTTGACAGAAGTTCTGAATTTCAGCACTGGAGCTCTGGTGGAGAGGAGGTTCCAGCCTGCCCTGCCTGCCCGGGGAAATGAGCACACGCTGCTGGCACGGCCTCACTCAAACCTAATCACTGACACCATTAACAGCCAAGGAGCACAGAAGATTTTTTTTTCTGTTTGAGCACTGGGGACAAATTAAGTGATAAACCTTGAGTGTTTACCAGAGTTTTATTATTTTATTAAGAAGTAATTCATCTTTATTCCAGCCGAGGCTATTCTGTCTCACATCATTAAGGCAGCAAGGCGTGGAGAGCCTAAAGCTGACTTGGAGATCAGAACACAGGGTTCTGTTTGGAGCACAGTGTTGGAGCACCTCTGTGACATCCAGGAAGGTTTTGATCCACGATCCTGGCCAGGGAGGTGCAATCCCAGCTGGGCTTCCTCTCCAACCACTCAAAGCCAGTGGTTAAATCACTGGGAGAAAATTCCCCCCTGGATTCCTCAGCGACACACACACGCGGTGTGGCCGGGAAAATCCATTTATTCCTGAATTCCCGTGGCTCTGTGAGGGTCCTCGTGCCACGGGCTGGGCTTGGCTCTGCATTTTGGGCTCAGGCAGAGCCAAACCCACAGTCCCACCCCTATCCTGGGGCAGCAGGAGCTGCTCTGCAGGGAGCTGCAGGAAACCCGGCCAGACCTGGATTTGTGCATTTGTAGATCTGTGGATTTGTGGATTTATGGATTTGTGGGCATGCAGAAGCACCTGGAGCTGGACAAACTCCTCCAGGTGCCCGTGCAGGAAGGGATCAGGGGGATGTTCAGAGGGATGATTTAAAAGCAAATCTGTTGGCAAAGGGGCTTGTGTACACTGAGGTAAATGAGCTTCAGCCAATTGACTTAAAACCACCCAGGTAAAACCGCTTGTGTAAATGACTGAAATTAATTTAATGTCACTTAAAGATATTAATATAAATATTAGTCTGTTAAATATTATAATGTATTAACTCTATCCCTGTGCAGACAGCCTCTGAACGTAAAACAAACACTTTTTAATCCACTTTGAGGATGTCCAGGCTGAGAATTTCAGCTCTATTAAACCACAGCAGCGGCAGCAAAGCAAATGCCAGGATAATTCCGTCGACTTTCTCCACTTTTGTTTAGATATTCCCGTTTCTGACAACCCTGCTCAGAGGCGAATTTGGACGACCAGAGGAGGAGGTTGGTGTGTGCTGTGGGACTGGGCCAGGACACGCTGGGGCTGTTTGCTGTGGGATCACCAAAAATTCCCAGTGGCAGTGGGGGATCAGAATCAGCCGCACCGCCGGTGAGGTGCAAAGGAGAAACGACCTGCCAGCAATGCCCTGCTCAGCCTTTTCAAACGCAACAATATCCCCACAATAAAATACAAAGGCACTGAAAGGAGCAGGCTGCTCCCGGCGTCTGCCTGATCAATGGGCTGTGAAGAGACCGAGGTGATAAACCGACTGTGCTCAGGGCTGATTTTATGCAATAGAATGCGTTCATAGGATTAGTCTATTTAAAAATAATTTTAATCAAACTTTTTAAAATGCAAAGCCGTTCTGCACTACTCATTTTCAATATATGCCTTAAAACAGATGAGGGAGGCAGAACCAGATCCTTATTATCCATGCATAATTTACACAATATCATCAAGCCAGTATTGATTGCTGACTAATGTGCTTATTAATTAATAGATATCTTTGTGTTAAATACATTTTTCAGAGCTGTTCTGGGACTGTTTAATAAGATAAATGGGGAGTTGCAGCACGGTGCTTTGTCATTGAATGCAGAAGTTTTGTCAGGAAGGTTGGAAAGCCCTGCCTGGGGTGGCTCTTGGCTGGAAGGAGCCACACCATGGCCACATCCCAAACAGGGAGGTGCAGGGCTGGAGTTGTGCTTCAGACATCAGCTCCTGCTTAGAAGGGAAAAAAAGCTCTCTTTATTTTCTATTTTAGCCCAGGGAAGGTCCTGGTGAGGAGAGGACTGGGAAGGGCCTCGCTCTGCTGCTCTGGTTTGATGAAAGCCCAGATTTACACAGGACACTGCAGAGCCTGTGCACAGAGGGGATGAAACCCCAAACCAGAGCCAAACCAGAGCCAAACCAGAGCCCTGGCTCCTGCCCTGCAGCTCCTGAGGCTCTGAGGGTCTGAATGTGCTGGTCACAGCCCAGCCAGCCCCAGGCCCCTCTGCTGTGCCCACAGCCCCTGCTCTCCTTGTCCCCCGGGGTTTATTTGCCCCTGGCTGGACCCCAACACCCCCAGTCCCTTCCTGCTGTGGATTCTTTCTTCTCTTCTTGCCCTCAGAGCTGTTGGAACTCACTCTGACACTCCCTGTCCCTGGCAGGGAGGGGAACAGCCCCCCCAGTTTGGATCCCAATCCCAGTTTGGAGGCCAGCCCCAGTTTGGAACCCAGTCTCAGTTTGTTCCGTGCCCCCATCCCAGTGCCCCCATCCCAGTGCCCAACCTGCCTGTACCACCAGATTTAACAACTCCTGGGGTGACTGAGCACAGCCACACTCCTGGTTTCCATGTCCAGCCCCTCTGAGCCCCTGGGAGGAGCAGCAATGATTCCTGGGGCTGTGGCAGGCAGAGGTGGGAAGGGATTTCACACCAGCGAGGATCAGCCTGTACATATTTAAAATAAATAGATGTGCACATAAAAAAAATTACCCCTATTATTACCCAAGGAGGCAGTGGGAGTGCCAGGGGAATGGCTAAAGTAACAAAACCTGACACCGGTGATAATAAAAGAGGGAACTAAAGCAAAGAGATCACCCCAGTCTGCCGGGCCTCGAGTGCTTAATCAAAACTGACTTCTACTACTGCAGCTGCAAAAGAAATGTTTCAGGCCTGCCATTAATTTCCATACAATAACCCTCTAATGGGGGAGTTGCTGGGAGAGGAGGACGATCAATCTGCTCTAATGACACACCAGAGACTCGGGGAAAATGCAAACTTGGAGCAATTTCATGGCAGGTGCAACCTTGGAAAGTGCGGCCATTTTTCTGAGTTAATTTGTTCCCCTGATATGTTCGAAATCCATATTTGTGTTTTAAAGGTCCAAAATGCAGGGTGATTAAAAAAAAAAACACAAGCAGATTTGTGTAAGCTTTTCAAGTGTGGTAGGTGATACGTTAATGCCCCTCCTCGGAGCCAGGACAGCTGGATTTCTTCTGTCATGTGTTGCCAAAAAAAAAAAAAAGGGAATGGGATTGTTTATTCCAGCGTTCCCTTTTTGTCTTCGGCCTTCCCACTTCCCTCCCCAGCCTGGTGCTCATTTGTCTCCCAGCTGAATTGATCCCTAATACTGTAGGAAGTAATAATAGTAATAATGGTGGTAACAGCCGGCAGTAATAGTTATTATTCTGATTATTGTTAGCACTTACAGTGCTCGGTAATGATAATGATTATTATTGCTGCAAGTTTTAAAACACAGAAATGAGTTAACTCGGTTCCTGCTACGCTTTGGGCGCTGGCAGCTCTCAGACAGCTGAAAATTCCAGCTGCAGATCCGAACAGGAACGGACGTCCTGACCCGGGAGCTCATTTCACCCCGGGTCTGCTCCTCAGGGAATATCTGGGTCACATCTGTGGGGTTTGGCGCTGGCCCAGGGGGGCGAGGCAGCTTTGGGGTGAATTCTGGGTCCCCTTTCCTTGGCAGAGGGAACACCCACTGGGATGTGGGGCCAGTGCAGGTGTCACTGGTGTCCCCGGGAGTGTGACAGCTCAGCCCTGGGGATGTGCTGGGGCCAGAGGGGGCCCTGGGGGTCCTGGCAGGACATAGAGGGAGCTCGGGGGGGGGTCCAGGCCCCCCCAGCACCCCCATCCCTGCAGCCCGTCCCTCCCCTCACCTGCTGAAAGCCAACCCCACTTATCCTGATTACTCCTTTGCCTTTCTCAGCACTTAAGAACTCCAGCCAGAATGTTAAAAGTATTGAATTTCCGAGGGCTGGAAAGTGCAGGGGCTTTGCATGAGAATGGGCCCCTGCCCTGCTCAGCCGCCTTTGTCCTTCCCCCCAGTGCCCATCTGCATCCTCACATTTGTGCCTTTGTCATCGGCCCTCTGCAGTCAAAGGGAAATGTGGGCGCTTTTTTTGACATTAAAAGATGCTTTTTGACATTAAAAATGCTTTTTGTACTCCTGCTGTGTTTATGGGATGCTCGTGGCCCCTCTGCTGTGGCCATTGTTATGTTCTGGTTTAGATCATTTCAAGTACAAACCCTTCCCCACCTACCCCTGCTCAAAAACTCCCAAAACCTCTGTTCCAGTTACCCCGCAAACCTCTCAGGGGTGAATGTTTGGCTGTTTCCTGCTCCCCTCCCCAGCTCCCATCAGCACGCTGGAACTGATTAACAAAACCATCGATTGAATAAATGAGATCGCAGGATTCCTGAAAGTCCAGGGATGTCTTCTGAAGTCTGGGCTGCAGCCAA
>VXBN01002714.1:441423-458150 GCA_013397395.1 Sinosuthora webbiana | reverse complement strand
TTTTTCTTTTTCCTCTTTTTTCCCCGCCGCTTTTATTATTTCCTTTCTTTTTTCTTTCTCTCCTTTTTCCTCTTTTTTCCTTTTTCCCTTATTTTTTCTTTTTTCCTTTCTTTTTTCTTTTTACTTTCTTTTTCCCTTTCGTTTTTCTTTATTCTTTCTTTTTTCCTTTCTTTTCTTCTTCTTCCTTTCTTTNTTTTTTTTTTTTTTTTTTTTTTTTTTTCCCTTTTTTTTTTCCTTTTTTTTTTTTTTTTTTTTTTTTTTTTTTTTTTTTTTTCTTTTTTTCTCGCCTCTCTCTGACAGATGGGTTGTATTGTCGTCAACCGTGGTTTTTTTGCCTGCTTTGTCTGAGAGCGTGTTTTCATCTCGGGGAGGAGGATGTGTGCAAATTAAGATCCATATGTTAGGTAGAATAAACAAGTTAGGCCGGTTGAAACCAACTGCAGTGCTGGTAAAAGGCTCTTTTTAGGCAAATAGTGTGTAGATTCCTTTCCTAGTGGTTTAAAGTGTTGGGAAAATTAATTAAAATGAGGCATGATTTTTTTTTTAGCAGAGGGTTTCTAGGCACGTGTTTTAACCTTGATAAAATCCATGCAGTTTTTCTTTTAACACTTTAAGCTGTGTCAAGATGGTAAAAATATACAGAGTAGTGGCTGTTACTGAAATAGTTCAGTGTTTTATTAAGTGATAAATAACTCTTCCCAGTGTCCTCTTGCATGTGTTCTGTAAAATAGAGGTTGTTGGGAACAAGTCTTGGTCAGCCCCTTTGTCTGATCCTTCTACTGTTTCCCAGCTGAGTATGACCTTACTTCAGCATTCCTTGTTTTCCTTCTAGCAGAATCCATTGTTGTTGTGGGTTTGGATTTTTTGTTGAGCTTTCGGTTTTTTTTTTATTTTCTGCTTTGTTTGGAGTTGTTTTGGACCTGGAGCTTTTTTAGAAATGTGCCTTGAGTTTGACTTCAGTGAGTTTTGGTCACTGAGTCTTGAAGCAGAACATCTTCTTTCTCTTTGCTGTATTGTTTGTTAAACCTAAACATTACAATGACCTCACTATTTTTCGTTCTTGCTAATGTTTAGATACAATAAATTTTATTAACTGCTGCTGTGAAAACATGTGGCTGAGGAAGGAGGTTTTAGAGAGACACCAATTAAAGCATTCTGGAACTCATATGCCAGGAAGTGGTCACAGTGAATTGTTGGGAGTCTGAGCTCTGGTCTTTGCTGTTTCCATCTCTCAGAAAACGTGTTGGGGGCTGGCTGTAACTCACCCTGACACCCTTCCACTACAGCTTTCTGTGTGCTGAGTGGCATTTGATGAAGTGATTTATCCTCTGCCCATAGGTGGTCATGCCCTGCTCGAGGTGTTGAGGAGGCAGAGACAGCACACACCAACATCTGGGTGTACTTTTGTCACATTCCAAAGCAGACTTTGGTTTCCGTAGTCTGGGGATCCATCTGAAGGCTGAGGGAAGATGAAGCAAGAGGCATTTTGCAATTGGAGGCTTCAGACATCACATGGTTGGTGAGGGTTTTCCACAACCTCACTAAAAGGAAAGAGAGATCACAAGAGCAGGCAAAAGTAGAAGCTAACTTGGTAAAAATGCTGTTTAAGTTCATTTTTTTGTTGTGCACTTTCATGGCGTTTTGCAAAGTGCCTTCTGGAAGTCCTTGTGGTGTGAGCTTACCAGTTCTCTAGGGCAGACTTTTGTTTTATGGGGATTTAATATCTGAGAGTTCAATTTTGTATCCTCTGAGAAATTATTTGCTTCACACTTTGCTGTAGCACTGTTCTTGTAGGTAAACTGTGGAGACAGTCAGAACATGATACTACTCAGAATGTGGCAGCCCCTCACTCAACTGCTTTATAATTCACATCTGCACCCTTTAAACTTCGGATGGATAACTTTGTCTTCTGTCAGAAAACAGTGTTTGGTCTCATTATTAAAATAACAAGTCAAGACTTACAAGAAACAACATGCCAGGAGAACCCCAGGAAAATTTACATGGTAGCTTAGCACGTGGGAATGAACTGATTTGGATTTGTAATTAAAGCGTTGCAAACTGAAAGGTGGGTGTTCATTCTCAAAATTAAAGCCCTTGAGGCAAAACCTAAATCAGCTGGAGATGCTTTAACCCCAGAACCTCTGTGACTTGCATCTGGTGAGGTGCAGAAGGACATGTGTCTTAGATAAGACTGAATTTTTGTCAAAAATAAATTGGGAGTTTGGGTCATCGTGCCCAGAGTCCCTTCCTTTGCTGAAGGCACCTGAGAGAACTGGCCACCTAACTTCTTGTGGGATTAATTCATTTAGGAGCTTTAATAAAATACCTTGTTGAAACACGGCATCCATGTCTGATGACAAAATGCCCCCTTTTTTTTTAGGTATTCCTCCCAAAGGAAATATTAATACAATAAATATTGCCAAATCTTGTATCCAAAGGCCTTTTATCTCTTACCAAAAGCCTTGGGACAGTAAGAAGCTGAGGTGTTGGTGGTTCAGATTGCCTGCCCACTGTGCCAGCTTTGAACCCAGCAATTTTTGGTTAACGTCACTTGTACAGAGGACAACAAACCCACCAGCCCTTACTTAGGCTGTACCATGTGGAAAATTAATTTTCTACTGTGAAAATAATTTACAGGCAGAGCTGTGGTCCCTAGGACTGGCAGAGTGTTCCTTATCAAGCCCAGGACCAAGCTTTAACAGATATCATCTTGATATCAAAGTCTATTAGGAAATGGAATAACTGAGGGTCCCCAAATTGTCCAAATGTAGCCACTTTGTCACCAACTTCACAAGAAGGATACATAATACACTATGTATGGAAGAATTACTGCCCTTTTCAACCAATTCTTTTGAGTTGCTCATCCCCAAGTATGATGGAGAAGGGTGACAGCACAGACAGAGAAAGCCAAAGAGTTTTGGTTGTTTTCAGTAACTCTCTGAGCCTCAGTAACTTCCTACAAATAACTGTAGGGAGGCCTGATGAAATAGCCCATTAATGATTATTTTGGAAGTGGCTCCCTTTTGAATTCTGTGCCTTAGTGCAGACGTTTGGGTTTTAATTTGGCCTTTGGACACTCTGTCGCTTTGAAAAGGAGATTTCACAGAGAATATTTGATCTGAATGTGAGCAGTGGCATGAAATACAGCAGGACTAGTCCTGTGTGAGTGTCTCTGGAACGAGGACAAAACAACTCTGTCTAGGAAATGGTGTGGCTGGAGACCTGTGCTGCAATGTGGCTCGAGTCACGCTGCGGGTCCTTATCGGACCTTCCTGTCCCTGCTGGGCTTCTGTTCCCATTTACAGCTCATTTAGGCTTTGCTGATTTGTGTGGGGAAACAGATGCGCTCTGCAGACTTAATTTTCTTCAGAAGGTACAGGGGATAAAGCCATCCAGATTCTTACCAGGCAGAACTACGTGGAATTACATAATAGCAGATGAGATAACCGCTTGTTTCTTTGGGGTTTTTTTTTGGTGTGGTATCTGTTCCAAATAAAAATAAATGGCAGAGACCTTGGCTTTACAAGCTAATTCACCATCTGCCTCTCATCTAGTACGTACAGCCTGCATCTTTTGTGTAAGAATCATATTTCTTCCGGCTTCACATGTTTAGAGTAATGACAAATGTTGTTTATAATTGCGGCGCATCTGCCACAAAGGAGAGGGGAAGATGGAATGTGCAGTGGTCAGGGGGCCCTGGGTAAATGAGAATGGACCTGTGCTCTGTCTCTTGCTGAGCTTTAGAGGGTAGGCTTTTATGCCAGGCAGAAGAAGGAAGTTTCAAATGAAGTGATGCACCTGGTTAATATGAAATTTAAAGAAAAGAAAACCACCACAAGCTGAAGGTTTTAATACTCTTGTTAAGCAGTGGAATTAAATTCTGCCCTGTTGCATCAGTTTTGTGCTTTTGAAGCAGCCAAGTGGATGGGGCTGCACCAGCAGAGCTTGGCCAGTATAATTTTTTTTTTAATCATGATGCAGTTATTACCTCAAGTGCTTTGGAAATTGAGCACTCTAATAACACCAGCATGGCAGGGCTAGAATGGGTAAATGAGTACCCAATTAAAAGAAAGGGGATTGAAGCTAAATATTTGCTATTAAGAGAAAGAGCATTTTCTTTTTCTGGGTCAAAAAGCCACAAACTGCAGCCAGCTTATTGCATATGAATATCAAGGCCTGACTCTCTGAATAGCTATTTGAGGCTCATAAAGCTGGAGCCTGTGGGTGGCTGGCTGGGCTGGAGTTCCATTGCCTTCTCCACTTGGGGAGGTGAAGGTCTTATGCTGCCACCAGAGAGATGTGAGTCAAAAAGGCAAGGACAGTGCAGAGGGGCACATCTGTGCACAGCTGGCAGTGAAAAGTTACTCCCCTGGGTTTTCATTTTGACCCTGAGTCTTGCAGAATTACTTGAAGAGGGATTTGCCCCAGAGGAACAAATTGACAGTGTGTAAACACAAAGATGATCAATGTGAGGAGACCTTTTGGAAAGTGACTTGGGTCTGTCTGTTTGTAACCAGAACTGCTGAGTTCTTCACAAGGAGTGCCCAATGATAATGGCAGTAAAAATGAGACTGTCAGCAGCAGCTGGAGCTGGCGGGGCTTTGAGACACGAGTGGATTCCTCCTGCCCTGGTGTGTGGCAGCCTTGGTTCTGTAATTCCAAGCCCAGCTGGTGGTGAGGCAGGACACCCAGCCAGCTGCATGGAGCAGCAGGAGGACAGAGGGATTTTCCAGCACGGTGAGGGCTTTTCCAGCATCCTCCTAAACACAGATGACACTTGGGCAAACCTGAGCAGCCCCAGTGTCTCACTGCCATTCCTCCTCCTTGGCTGGTTGTGGGTTGCACACGCAAACACACACAAAAGGTCTCTCCACCAGTGGGTTTTGGGCACACTGTCCATCCAGTCAGTCCCTGAGACTCTGCTTTCCTTCAGCTGTTGGCACCTGGACCTACAGGAGCCCCTCAGATTTGCAAGCTCTTGCTCCAGCAACTGGTATGCAGAAATTTCTGCTGCTGCCCACCGAGTCCATGGTGGTGTCTCCTGCACAGGAACTCTCAGTGGTGAGGGCATTCCCACGTGAGAAAGTTGGGAACAGTGTTTAGCAGGAGTGCAGGTTGGACTGCAGTGATAAGGAGCTCTGTCAGACAGGTGTAGCTGCCCCCTGACCTGCTTCTGGCCCCTTTAATCCCCATTTCCATCTATTTTTCTCAAACCTGTTCCTCCTCAGTCCTTCATCCATCCCTTTCCCTGCCTTCAGCAAGTCCCCTAAATGCCCTGTGATGGATATTTCTCACTCTGTAATTCCCACAGCCACCCCGTGGCCGGTTTTGGACCATCCCAAACTTCTGTTCCCCCTGCATGGCATGGTAAAGTACAGCATTCCAGGGAGAGAGTTTCCCTATGGACACATCTTGGTGGGTTTTCCTATAGGAAACAGCAGTCCTGTCCTTTTCATTTTAGCATCTTCAGAGTGGCCAGTTCAGGGGACTGTGTCCTCTGAGTCTCAACTCAGTCTCTGCTCTAACTGGCCTTTTATCACCTAACTGAGCAAAGGCCATTTTTAGACCTTCTCAGCTGATTTGATTTTTTTTCTAAGCTTTGAATTTAAAAATTAATGAAATAATTTGGCTGGCCAGTGGTTTGTTTAAGCCCTTGGAAAGTTTTCCTGTGGTGTAAATCATCACTGAAGTGGAACTCACATTAGGCACCTTTTTACCCTCTCCTGTAAAAGTTTCAGGAAAATTATGAGAGCCTGCAAATAGGGAATGGAACTGCTGCACTTGTGGTTATAATAAATCAGGTTCTGCTGTCTTACAGGCTGAGTTATGACAATATGTATGAGCTGCTATATCACAAACAGTCAGAGCAGCTTGACAGACATCCCTGAAGGAGGTTGTCTGTTTGATTTCTTGCCTGGGAGAGCAATGATGTAAACGTGAAGGAGAAATACATAACCTGAAGTATTCACCAGTCCATGAACCCTGGGGTCACTGTAAGGCTTGGTGCTCACGGGGAATGATTGTGCCTTGTGCAGTGGTCTGACACCTGGAGACACCAAAAGAAAGATGGAACTTCTCAGAATACATGATAATACTTAACAGATTTACTCTTTAGGCTCCAAGCAGAAGTATGGGCATCAGTCTCCTGAATCCCATACGTTCTCTTCCCATTATAAAATCAACTAAACAACTAAAAATAAAGCAGGCCTTCCCATGTAGGGTGTGGCTGTGACAATTTAGCACTCGTCTTTTGACTCTTATTGACAGGCAGTAAAAATAAGTTCCTCCAGCAAAGCGAATTGGGACAAAAGGTGGCACACGTTTTACAGCAAATAAAAATAACTTCAAAGCCAACCTACAATTCTTCTAGGATGTTCATACTGTGCTGCTCTAAAAGTGCAGGCCCAAGTGAATGTTGGAATCACTGCAATGATTTAGCCAAGGAACAGGTATCAGCATTGGGCCAGGGCTGTTGTCCTATGATAGAACATTTTGGACCAAGTTAACAGAAATGAATAAAGTTTGATGAAGGAAGGGTATTGGCCTAATACCCAGAAGGGACTTTTTCACTTATTTGTATGTTTCACTGCTAAAACTACATTCTAAACAACACAGAAGCCAACGAAATGCATTTTAAATGTCAGTGTTGAATGTCACCAACATGCAAGGCCTGTTTATATGGTGGTGGAATGTGTCAGCAGACACCATCCCATGTAGTCTGAAAGCATCAGAGGACCCCCTTTCAGAGTACTAAAAGTAATATATTACAAGAATATTGTGTGTGTATTGCCTTTCTAGAGATAAATATGTTCAATATATGTACATTTAATTTATCTATATGGATACTTGTAAATATGAGTGAGTATATATGCACAGAGGCCATATATTTCTATATATATATCTAGGTTATATATAGATATTTATAGGTTATCTCTGTATTCATATTTAGATGTATGTATGCACATGCACTCAGGTATATTTATTTATGTACAAAAGCTGGCTGCATATCACTGCAACAAATACTTTGAAGATAACATTTTAATCGAGGTGTATATTCCTCCTCCTCCTTTGTAGTGACAAGATGATGCAATTATGGGAAAGCAGCAGCAACCTGATTTTTTTTTTAATGAAAAGCAAGAGAGTATCAGTTGCTTAGAAGTGGTTCAGGTCTGTTGCTGCTGGATTAACAGCATAACAGGCTAAAATAGCAGGAAAAATGAATGTAAAATGGAAGCTGTTTTATCTGAGTGGTGAAAAGAATGGCGTGAAGAAATGGCAGCATTTTGCAGATGCTTTTCAATAGGGGCTTATTACATTACATAAGTTGAGTAATTTTCTGCTCCCAGTCATTTCTCTGGTAATCAGATTGTTTGTGCTTTGTTCTTGTTTCCTTCAGAAGTTGTAAGAATTGGTTGGAGCTCTCATGTGCAGCAGTGGTGGGTCCAATTCAGACCTGTTTGGGCAATTATGCCTCTTTAGAGCTGCCGACATCCTCGTCTGAATTTCCTCATTAGCTGAGCGTTTTTGGAGCTTGCTTTCCTGCTGGGTGTAAAGGAGGGTATGTTTATGTGCCAGGTAAATGGCTGCTACTTCTGTTTGTTTGAACAGTGGTTTGCTGGTGAAAGCTGGGGGGGAGTTGTGTATCTTGGAGTGCAGGAGGAAAATATTGTGGTTTTAAGTAGAATAATGTGCTTCAATTTGGAAGAGAGAGTGGTGCAGAGAGCAGGGACATGGTAGAGATGTTCTTCTGAATGATTTTTCTGGGGACTGGAAACATTCCTTAACTGCACCAGGAAGGCAAATGACAGCAGTGCAGATCCACAGCTGGAGGGCACTTCCCAGGAAGAGCTCTGTGCACATGGTGGGCGCCCACATTGGCTGCATTTGCCTTCCCTGAGCACCTCTGATGTGGGAAAGGGGATGGCCTGGGGAGGGTATTGCCTGCTTGTGGTCAGCCTGGAGAGGATCCACACTGTGCACCCCTCACACATCTCAGAGCTGTGAGGAGTCTGTGGTCACTTCATCCCCGGGGTGAGGAGAGTGGAACAGGGACAACAAGAGCTGCATTGGCATTTTTGCTGGCCACACTGGCACTCCCACTCCTCGGGATTTGTGTGAATTGCCCTGTGTCTTTTAGAAGATGGTNCAGTCTCCTGAATCCCATACGTTCTCTTCCCATTATAAAATCAACTAAACAACTAAAAATAAAGCAGGCCTTCCCATGTAGGGTGTGGCTGTGACAATTTAGCACTCGTCTTTTGACTCTTATTGACAGGCAGTAAAAATAAGTTCCTCCAGCAAAGCGAATTGGGACAAAAGGTGGCACACGTTTTACAGCAAATAAAAATAACTTCAAAGCCAACCTACAATTCTTCTAGGATGTTCATACTGTGCTGCTCTAAAAGTGCAGGCCCAAGTGAATGTTGGAATCACTGCAATGATTTAGCCAAGGAACAGGTATCAGCATTGGGCCAGGGCTGTTGTCCTATGATAGAACATTTTGGACCAAGTTAACAGAAATGAATAAAGTTTGATGAAGGAAGGGTATTGGCCTAATACCCAGAAGGGACTTTTTCACTTATTTGTATGTTTCACTGCTAAAACTACATTCTAAACAACACAGAAGCCAACGAAATGCATTTTAAATGTCAGTGTTGAATGTCACCAACATGCAAGGCCTGTTTATATGGTGGTGGAATGTGTCAGCAGACACCATCCCATGTAGTCTGAAAGCATCAGAGGACCCCCTTTCAGAGTACTAAAAGTAATATATTACAAGAATATTGTGTGTGTATTGCCTTTCTAGAGATAAATATGTTCAATATATGTACATTTAATTTATCTATATGGATACTTGTAAATATGAGTGAGTATATATGCACAGAGGCCATATATTTCTATATATATATCTAGGTTATATATAGATATTTATAGGTTATCTCTGTATCCTTATTTAGATGTATGTATGCACATACACTCAGGTATATTTATTTATGTACAAAAGCTGGCTGCATATCACTGCAACAAATACTTTGAAGATAACATTTTAATCGAGGTGTATATTCCTCCTCCTCCTTTGTAGTGACAAGATGATGCAATTATGGGAAAGCAGCAGCAACCTGATTTTTTTTTAATGAAAAGCAAGAGAGTATCAGTTGCTTAGAAGTGGTTCAGGTCTGTTGCTGCTGGATTAACAGCATAACAGGCTAAAATAGCAGGAAAAATGAATGTAAAATGGAAGCTGTTTTATCTGAGTGGTGAAAAGAATGGCGTGAAGAAATGGCAGCATTTTGCAGATGCTTTTCAATAGGGGCTTATTACATTACATAAGTTGAGTAATTTTCTGCTCCCAGTCATTTCTCTCGTAATCAGATTGTTTGTGCTTTGTTCTTGTTTCCTTCAGAAGTTGTAAGAATTGGTTGGAGCTCTCATGTGCAGCAGTGGTGGGTCCAATTCAGACCTGTTTGGGCAATTATGCCTCTTTAGAGCTGCCGACATCCTTGTCTGAATTTCCTCATTAGCTGAGCGTTTTTGGAGCTTGCTTTCCTGCTGGGTGTAAAGGAGGGTATGTTTATGTGCCAGGTAAATGGCTGCTACTTCTGTTTGTTTGAACAGTGGTTTGCTGGTGTAAGCTGGGGGGGAGTTGTGTATCTTGGAGTGCAGGAGGAAAATATTGTGGTTTTAAGTAGAATAATGTGCTTCAATTTGGAAGAGAGAGTGGTGCAGAGAGCAGGGACATGGTAGAGATGTTCTTCTGAATGATTTTTCTGGGGACTGGAAACATTCCTTAACTGCACCAGGAAGGCAAATGACAGCAGTGCAGATCCACAGCTGGAGGGCACTTCCCAGGAAGAGCTCTGTGCACATGGTGGGCGCCCACATTGGCTGCATTTGCCTTCCCTGAGCACCTCTGATGTGGGAAAGGGGATGGCCTGGGGAGGGTATTGCCTGCTTGTGGTCAGCCTGGAGAGGATCCACACTGTGCACCCCTGACATATCTCAGAGCTGTGACCAGTCTGTGGTCACTTCATCCCTGGGGTGAGGAGAGTGGAACAGACAAGAGCTGTATTGGCATTTTTGCTGGCCACACTGGCACTCCCACTCCTCGGGATTTGTGTGAATTGCCCTGTGTCTTTTAGAAGATGGTCCCAGCTCTCCCTGCTCCAGCTCCCCCATCCACAGTAGCAGCCGTCCTGTGCAAGTGCTGACACTAAAACCACACAGAAAGAGGTGGCTCCAAAAGCTTCCAGGGTGTTTACAGCTGTACACAAGGAAAGGAGATTGGGGAGGTAGTCAAGATTAACCTCTCCTTTTGTATTGCAGTATCATTATCTAATGAGATCAGAAGCAAAGCCCAGCAGCTTAGTCAGTATTAGAGCGTGGGCACCCATTTCAGGAGGAAGCCTTTGAGAAGAGCAATCCTGAGCCGTCCACCTACACCATTTTCTTTGTGGCTTTGCAAGATGGAAAAAGTGACAGCTGCAAACCTCCCCAGAGGCAGTAGCATGTTCTCCTCGTGTGCATTGCACACTTCTGCCCCCCTGCTCCACGGACTCATGGGCCATCTCTGGGGGTGACCCCAGCCTCTGCTGTCCCTGGTCTGCTGGGACAGAAACAGAAAAGCTCTGCTGGAATTCATGAAGACAGGGCCTGGCTTTGAGCCATCTGTGCTGTTTCCACCAGACCAGGTCCCATCCTTGGGGTTTTTGTACTTTGGGACTCATGCCCTGTTCTCTTTTGTGCATCAGTTCTGAAAGTACTTTCTGATTTAAGTTCAGCAATCCAGCCTTCCACAGGAGCATGCCTTGTGCAGTTTCCCCAGGCATTATTCTAACGTAACAGATGGTGGGATTTCTGTGGGCAAAGCCAAATTTTAATTTTTATTATGTCTTGAATAAACCACTCTCTGTGACCTTTGCCTTGCTGACATAGGAGGGTCTTAAGGGCAGTGCTGTGGGACCTGCAGCAAACCTTTCAGTTGCATGAGGACAGTTTATCATCAGCAAATAAATGGAGAGTGTGGGAGACAGGAATTGAGTGGGCAAGATCCTGTCCCTGCTCTAAGATCTTGAGCTCAATATTTGATGTCAGTAGACTAAGAACGTGGGACCAGGGCATGTGGAGGCTGCTGTGCTAACAGTAATATCAGCTGCAAATACACAAGAATTATTGCAAATATTGCAAGTGGAGAAGTGGAAGCTCACCCGTTGAGGGAAGATAGCAGAGCTTAAAAGCAGCGAGTTGGGTTCCACTCAGGTCTTCATTGGAAGTGGAGCAGTGACTCAGTTTTAACACATACACACAGGAATTTAGAAACATGGCAATATTTTGAAAATGTTGTGATCTGGTAACAGAGCAATGTTCTGTGCTTGTGCCGTTACCCAGATTGCTGCAGCCCCTGTCAGAAAAAGGTAATCTCACCTGTTGGCACAAAAAAGGACACAGGTGGTGCATTCATCACTTGCACATAAAGATCAAAAGCATTTAGCCAGCACTGAAATGAAGACCAACAATATTAGAGGTGCTTATTTTTCCATTTGCACACAGGCTACAGCTGTTATTACTGTGCCTTGTTCTGTCACATACACTTAGAGTAAAATTGCTTCGAAACTCTGAACTCGTGCATTCCCCATATGGCACTGAACATGCTGCCCTGAGAATTGTCTGTAGCCTGGCACACCACAATTGCCTTATCACTGTGTGTAAGTCATGTGGCAATGAGATTTTAAATTATTTCAAGGTATTATTTGTTTTTAAGGTATTTTTAAAAACACGGATTGCGTGAGCTGTTGTAGCTAATAGGCAGTAGAGCAAATTTGTCCTCAGGTGTCTCACAGCAGTGAGAAACAGGGCTGGACACATTCCTAGAATCATGGAATGGTTTGGCTTGGAAGGGGACTGAGAGATCATCTTGTTCCAAACCCCTGCCATGGACACCCACCAGACCAGGCTGCTCCAAGCCCCATTTAACCTGGCCTTGGACACTTCCAGGGATGGGACAGCCACAGCTTCTCTGGGAAACCTGTTCCAGGGCCTCACCACCCTCACAAGGGAGAATTTATTCCTAATAGCCATCTAAATCAACTCTATTTTAATTTGAAGCCAATTTCCCCATTGTGTGAAATCATTCCATCCCTTTTAAATCGTCCCTCTCCATCTTTCTTGTCAGCTCCCTTCAGGCACTGGAAGGCCACAATTAGGTGGCTAAAAGCTTCTCCTTTCCAGGCTGAATAAGCCCAGTTCTCCAGTCCTTTCCTCATAGCAGAGGTGCTACTCCTTTGAATCCATGTAGGTTCTTACTGTGTAAGAGCAGGTGTGCAAATTAGACAGCAACCCAGGCTCCTTTTATGGATAAAAGATTTCATTGATGGTCAGCAGCCTGTAAGTTACTATGAATTTCATCCAGAAGGTGCCAGACAAGTGAATCTCCTCATTTCCTAGGGGAAATAGCTGTGGTGGGGTGGCTGAGCCTCCACACACCCACTCCCTCAGTGTCTCCTCCACACCCCCAGAACAAAAGCTGAAAACTAACGGGTGAAGATTGGATTAGGGCAGCTTAATTAGTGAAGCCAAGCTGCCTGTGTCCCCTCCCAGCTTCTGGCACACCCCAGGCTACTCTAAAAAAAGAAAGCCTTGACTTCGTGCAAGCCCTGCCTGCCCAGCAATAGCCAAAAACACAGCGTGTTACCAATACTGCTCCAGAACTGCTCTGTGGGGCTGCTCTGCAGGAAATTCACTCTGGCCCAGCCAGACCCAGCAGAGCAGCTCACAGTTCATGTTTACATCGTGGATGTTGGCAGCTGGTTAAAATAAACCCCAGGCTGACATTCTGAGTTCCTGCACATCGGTGTTACTACGTGGAAGGTTTCCATCTCCCACTCCTTTGAGTGGTGCAATATTGGCATTACCAATTGCATTGCCCTTGTGTCTAGGTTGTCATGAATCCCTGCTTTTTGATCCCTGGGCCTGTGGCAGCTCCTGAACCAGCACAAGCCTGTGCCACTGTATTGATTTCAGTGGTGCTGTGTTGTTTGGCAGGAGCTGAGTGTGGAGAGGGCCTGTGATTTTTAGGATCAAAGCACGAGGTGACACTGATATTCTTCTAACTGTGTCTCTTCATTATTTCATCTAAAATAACAGTATCTGTGGGGGAAGCTGTGTGAACACCCTGGACTCTTCATCTCCTCTTTATTTCCTGTGTGTACTGATGTGTTTAATAGGCAGCAGAGATAAACGACTTACAGAAGAAGTAAAGTATAGGTAGACCAGTGATACAAAGTCATATCATAAGGGAACAAAGAAACCTCAAGTGACAAGTCAAGTTGAATTTTCTGGTAATGCGTCCAACCAACACTTTTTTGAAATGTCCTTGTCAGTTTAGTTGGTGGTCAGGAAAAAAATGGAAACGTGTTGCCTTGACTTTGGGAGAAAAGATGCAGAGACATCTAATTAGAAGGATATGAGAAGACCAGCATTTTTTATGTGTGTCTCTCTTACTAATGATCTACATGAGTCTTCAGGCCATTAAGACTGCTCGTTTCTTTTGATGGACTTCCAGTTTGTGGAGAAAGCAGCTGCTTTTACTACCAAATTTCTCCTGTCTAATTAGACCAGTTGAGTCAGCCAGCTGAAATCAGCCCATAGCTTACCCTTTGCCTCTTCACTGAAGAGCTGAATAACCTAATTGTAAAGAAGGACAGAAAATGTCAAAAGAAGTTACAGTTGTTACTGGGAAATGAACCAGTGCAGAGTAAAAAATACAAGGGGAAAAAGGCTGTTAACACAGCGGGCCTCCTGATGAGCCTGTAATGAAAACCCCTCTGGAAATTCTCAGTATCCTCTCTTTGTTGGAAAATGACAGTGCATCAGAGTAGAAACTTGTTGTTTGTTCACAGTATTTTCTTCTGGCTGCATTTTCATGCAGGAGGTTTGTTAGGTCGAGGAGTTCATAGTTAGGAAGGGGGAGAACCCAGCTGAGTGGATAACCAGGGCTTTCAAAACTCTACAAGACCCAAGGTGAAGTTCTTGATCTGACTGAAGGACTTAGGCTTGGATCAGCCTCACCTCAGTGAGTTCCACTGGCCTCTGGAGTGACTTGTTGCTGGTTTGTTGAGAGCATAACCAAGAAAAAAATATCAACCTCCAAAACTCAAAGTTGAATTTTCTCTCTGCCTCAGAATAAAGTAGAAATCCTGCAGTGGAAGTCATGCTTTTGTGATATGAGTTACTGCTTCCCACCTTGCTTCAATAATAATTCTGTAGATAATTCCAAAAAGACAGGATTCCCAGAATGGTGAATAATTCTGATGCCTTATTTTTAGTATGTCCTGAAAATGTGAATCAAAGTTCATCCTTTTTTATTTTTAAACTTCAAATAATTTAAATGTGTGCATTTGATTTTTTTTTTTTTTTTTTTAGTCTGTGAAATCAAAACTAATCAAATGGATGATATTTATACTACAATTAAAGTGCATATATCAGCTTTTTTTCTGGTTTGTGTGTGAGGAGTTTTTCTCTTAAAAACTCTTGATCTTCCCATGGGACATAGTATTGATGAAACATTTAATTGCTTAGGATATGTGGATAGCAGCAAGACTCCTGCTTTGCTCGTGCTACACTGTAAGCTTCAACTAATCCATAACACAAAATGTAGGTCAGCTGGAGCTTTTAAAAACAGATGGAAATTCAGGAGTTTATGGTGGTGCAATGGATGTATGGCCCTGTGAGGCCGCCAGCTTCTCCAAATGCAAAAGAAAAGCAGAAATCAGCCCTGAAAGATGCAAATTCTACCTCATTTCCATTCCAGAACCAGCAGTGCCCTGTGCAGTGGCTTTTGCTTGCAACATATTCAGCACTGATATGCTACAGAGGATGATAATGACTTCTGAGGTGTTTAAAGGTTTTTATATTTAGTTTGCTGACAACGAAAAGTACTTTAATTTGGGCAACTTCATTGGTGTAAGTATTCTAAAAGAGAGAGATGAAAGCGCAGTTGTTCTAAGTAAAACGTGAGAAGTGGAGGTAGTCCAGGCTTTGTTTCTGCACACTCTTCATGTTTTCCTCTGTTTTTACATTCAGGATACATAGGTTGTATCTTTTACTAGATCAATGCTGAAATAGATACATTACCCTGTGTTTCTGTTCCATTAAAGTCTTGAGTGTTTGGAGGAGAAGTGATCAGAACCGGCGTGGCTATTTCTGAAAATAGCAGCCTCCCAGGACACGTGCTGCAGCTGCCCATATGGCAGGGAGCAGGGATGTCCTGCTGCTGTCAGAGCTGCTTCAGCCTCAGCAGCTCTCCCAAACGTGACTCCTGCTCCCTCTGACAGAGCTTTTCCAGGTTGGGAGGCCCATCAGGAAGTTTCCATCCATGTCTCTGCCCCTGGGTGTGTACAGCAGGGTTAAAAACTCGGTGCGTGCGCTTGAATTTTACTTTTTAAAACACCTCTGGTATTTGCCCCCCGAGTGTGTTCCTAAGCATTCCTCACCTTCTTGTGGGAGAGAATGGGACAGGAGCAGTGGGAATGTGAGGGGATGGAAGTGCATTTGCAGTTTGCAGGGCAGGGTGGGGAGAGGCAGGGATGTGCAGGAGTTGTTCAGAGGGTCGGGTGGCCGAGGTCGCCTGTTCTTCAGAGAAATTTCCTGTCACCGCTCGTGCAGCTGAGTTAGATTGATGTGAAAAAAAAAATGGGAATCTGTGTGGAGCCAATTGTAACATTTTGAATTTCCAAAGCTGACTAATGGGCTGTGATTTTTTTTCTTGATATCAGAGTCTCTGGCAGCTTTTAAATTGCAGTGACTATGGCTGAAAACACTTTTCAAAATCCAAGAAATGTCTCTCTCGTGTCTCTAAGGGCCGGGGATGAAGCGTTGTCTGGTGAGCATGTGAACAAATGCAGAAGTCTGTTTTAGAAAACACTCTAACAGTCTGAGAAAAGGGTTTTTTTTTTTCCTCTGCAGTTTACAGGAGACATTTCATCACATTCCAGTTTAACCTAGAGTTTGTGGTGAAGATCACAGAAGGCTTTCCTTTGTGCACCAAGCTCTTTGGACCAGATATTGCCACGAGGCCCAGTGTGGTGGAAAGAGATGCTAAATATCTTCAGCTGCTTCTGCTGTAACTCTAGAAAGCCCCAGGGCTCCCCTCTAACCCTTACACAGGTGGATTGGAGGAAGGAGCCAAAGTTTTAGTTTTGCTTTTCCCCTTGCTCTGGGTACACGTGAGTGGGCAGGCTGGGAGGAGGAAGAAGAGGACTCTAAACATCAACACAGGAGAGCCAGAGCAGTGTTCTCTGAGGTGGGAAGGCTTTCTGTCTGCAGAGTGACCCAGCTGGATCCACACTTGGCAGGGAAGGCAGATGGGGCAGTTCAGTTCAGAGCAGCTGCTGGGATATTTCAGAATATCTCCCACTTGAAGATTTTTTTTTTTAATTATTTTATTTTTTTTTAAGAAGGGGCTGCTGTGAAGGATTCTGGTTTTATTTGTTTGTAAGACTGTGAATAACACTATTTGTACCTTGATGTATGAAGGTGCTGCAATTATGAGAAATTGCTTTCTGCCTGATTGTCACACGTAAACAGCTTTCATCTCACACTGTGTCAGGCTCGTGACTCCGGTTTGTCATTCGAGGGAATGTGTCAGCTTTTCATTTCAGACTGGGTTGGCTTTTCTTTTGTCAGGAAAGACCTTTCCTCTGTGCTGGAGTAATAGAAACAAAGGCAATTAA
>VXBN01002714.1:369242-440552 GCA_013397395.1 Sinosuthora webbiana | reverse complement strand
ATCTTAACATGGGTGTAACATGGTAGTAATAAAAACAATATAAAAAAATTAATAATAACAATAATAAAAATAATAACAACAAAATAATATGAATATGAGTATGAATATGAATAGGAGTAAGAATAAGAGAATAAGAGAATAAGAGAATAAGAATAAGAATAATACCCGTGGACCCACGTGTAATAGTAATCAACATGTAAACCTCAGTAGAAGACTGCAGGACCAAATAAAGGGAGACAGAAAAGGTGAATGCAAGGAAACACAGGTTATTTAGATGCTTCTGCTCTGGTCATAAGCGTAAAAACCATAAAATTAAATTGTGGGGGCTGGCACAAACCCATCCATCTCCCAGCACAGCGGGGAGGTGTAACCAGCAGTAGCAGGGGCAAGGAGGTTTGCCACAATATTGGTGACATTTACTCTGTTCCCCTCTTCTGTTAGTGGAACATTTCTCAAGAAAACCTGAATTCTGTGTCCACCTGCAAACACCTCGGGTTTTTTGTCCCTTGGAGGTGTGGGTTCTCCAAAAAAGGGGAGAGAAGGGTTGTGTGGTCTATTAAACCTTCAGACTCAAAATTAGGGGGCTGCAGAGCTTGCAAGCCTAACAGAGTGTCATATCTAATTAGTTATTCTGAGCAAGGGCAGCATTCAGATACTAAAATGACGTGATGAGCAGCCAGGATAACAGAGAAAGAGCATGGTGCACAAAACTCTTATTTCAGAGTTTCAAAGGAGTGGAATCTTTACTTAGTCAGGGCTTTTTTTTTTGTTTGACTGCATAATGTGAACTGTCACATCCAGTGTCTTGCATAAGTTTAATATCTAGTCCATGGATCTGAGAGAACAATGAAATTAAAGGACTTTCCAGATTCTTTATAATCTACAGCTTGGTTTAAGATTGTTCCTGTGCTAGAATTCGGTTTCCTGCCTGATTGGCCATCTTCTCATCATTCTCTTTTATTATACAACATGACCTACAGTTACCAGGGATTTTGTGTGGTAAATCTTGGCTTGGGGGCTCACAACCACCCTTTAGGCTCCGATTTATTGTTTTTCTGGCTTGCCACAGAAAGAAGCTGCTGTTCAGCACAGAGGAAGTGCACCGGTGTCAAACGTTAGGCGTTCATGCAAACAAAAATTCAAAACTTGCTTTTAAGTTTGTCTTCAAACATTTAGATTTTGATTAACATCTCCCAAAGCTCGTTTGGGTTTTTCAGGCTCTGAGATGTTCTGGTTAAGTTTGAACCCAGTGCTTACCAGCACTGTGTGCTCAAGCTAGTGGATGGCTTGAAGAAAAAAACACGTGAACTCTCCCCAGTTATCAGAGTGCAAAGTGAGTGCCAGGGATCAAAGACAGAGTGAAAACACAGCATCTGATACCTTTGTGCATCCTGAACATGGCCAGGCTGCTCTTCCTGATGGGTTCCCAGGGAGCATCTGGAGGTGTGGAGTTCCAGCCTGAAGATTGGGAGTGATCACACAACTGCTGCTGTGATTGTGCAGGCAAATGAGGGACCATGATCAAACTGACATTTAAACCCACAAAAAAAGGGATACTAAAGTCAGCCATGATTTTCTTGGCAGTGGATGGGATTTCTCCCAGCATTGATAAGGCTGGGTGTCTCACCTAAGCTAATTGTCCCACTGTAGTGAGGGGAGAGGCGCTTCCACGGGGTGATTTATCCCTTCCCAGAGCAGGAATGCAAAATAAGTAGAATTAATCACCATTCGGTGCGCCAGTTCCCATCCACCGATAATTTATGGGCCCTAGAAATGAATTTAGGTTAAGCATCAAACATTTTGATGTGTCAAATTAGGTAGATTGAACGCTGCAAGCCTCTCTGTGAGCCCGGGCTAAGCCCTGCATCTGAGTTACGACTAATCCACCTCATGACCACTAAGTGGGAAATCGGCTGTGGATCAAGAGCAATATGTTTGAGAAGGCCTGGCCCTGGGCTATATTAAGAAATGCAGTTTAGTCGACTACAAAGAAAGAGCTTTGCTGCCCACAGGGGGATTTCTTTTCTTTTTTTAAAGCTTGAAAGACTTATTATTTTAGGTTGCGAGGAACGAATTCCTCGTTTCTGAGTCGGAACGAGCTGTGAAGGCAGAGGAACTTGATTTGGTTACTTCAAGCACTCACTTGGCTTTTCTGCCCTTTCTGTCCTGATGATTTGGTGGCTGGCATGCTGTTTTATAGACATTTACATAACGAAGGTCGTTTCTCCGAGGCAAGGTACAAGAATACATTACAATTGCAAATTCCCTTAATTGTCCTAAAGCAGGGCTCGGAGCTCAGACAATGGAAAATCCTATTGTTCACGGTGTCCCTGAGAGACTGTGTGAACACAACAGAAATATGTGGATGTGTTGATTCTGAGACTAGAGTGAGAAAATGATCGGTGGAAAAGGTTAATTCACTTTTGATTCACAATGGATGGCAGAAATTATGAACCAAGGACATGAGTTCACATACAGGTTTTATATGGTAGGCTTAAACATGTTTATTATTTCTAGTGTGACTTTGCCCCTCCAGGCTTTGTAGAGGTACAGTTCAAACCAGTATAAAATTAGGGAGGTGGCTGTTATTAAAACAATATATTTTTTTCACTCTGTTTGTCAGGAAAGCTGTTTCTGTCTCCCAGATTTTCTGGGGTTTAAAAGATGCCTTTTTTTCTTCCCAAGTATCTGTACCTATAATTCACTTTAACTTAAGCTTGTTTGAACTCAGTGTGGAGCTTGGGAAAGAAACCGACATTTAAATAATCCCCATCAAGAGGGTTTTTAAAATCCAAATTATTTAAATAATCAACAACTGATACAGATAATCCCTTTCAACTGAGAATTTACAAACTGAAACATCTACAACCCTTGTTGATAGCAGGGAGAGGAACGTGTTCTGTACTCAAGTAATGGGTGGGGAACACAGAGCCCTGGCTGGTTAAAGCAGAATTAGAAATATATGGCAAACACCTCCCTGACTGTATTCCAGCTTAGGGAAACACCCTGCCTTTGATCTAATATTGGTTTAGGTGAAAAGCCCCAAGTTAACTTCATGTTATCACTGGATGAAGCAGATTGGTGTAGTCCCTTCTGGTAAACACAAAGATGTTTTTCTGTGAGAGTGGCTTCTCAGGAGTGAGAAAAGGGCTGGGATGCAGAAAGTGAGTAATAGACTGAGAAGGAGCAGGCAAGATAATCTCTTTCTGGCACATTCACACCTGCGTGTATGGAAAAGGGTGATGTAAAAATGATAGGGAAAAATGTTTCCTAGCTAATGTTTTATTACATATGCAAATGTAAATGTTTTATTACATCTGCAAATGTAAATCTGGCCTTGAGCTGTTATCTGTGTGTGTGTATCTCATCTTGGGCTTCTCTGTAGTTTTTCTGCCAGTATTTCCCAGCTGTTCAGTCCTCTGATGGAAATCTAAAGAGTCTCCAAATGAAATGCCTGACAGGTCACCTGAGGGTGTTTCTGACATCTGGGAGGACTCTGCAAGGTCCTTCTCCCAGCCATAAGTCACTAACTCTCCTTTCAGTGTGACACAGGACCAAGTTATCCTGGTTTTACCTTACTTGTGCAGTTGTTGTCCAGTTCATAATCCAGGGAATGGCCTTTGGCCATCGAGGTGTGACTCTGGTGGATCTCAGGGGCAGCAGCAAAGTCATGAATTTTCTAGGAGTGTTTTTCCTTCAAAGGAGGATTCCTTACTCCTGCCTCACGGGGAAACATGTGACAGCTTGCCCCCCTTATTTCAGTTTTGTCCTGGAGAACTCCCTGCATAAGTTTGGGGATTTTTAAATTGATGTAAGAGGAGGTGAGGTGAGGGCTGAGCCTATGAACTCCAGAATAGGAAAATACAATGGGGATTCTTTAATGGGTCAGTATACAGTGCCAAGAAATTGCTGTGGTTTCTTGTCATGATTAAAGAAACAATTTAGCTGATAGTATAGTAAGAGAACAAATTTGTGGGTTGAAATTTAAACTGCTGTTTAAAAAGTATGTTTCCTGTTGAAAGCATTAAAGTAAGGCAGGTAAGGAATACAGGAGTTGAATACAGGAATAAAGGAGTAAGAAATACAGAAGACAGAGATGTCTTCTGTATTTCCAGCTGGATATTTCTCAGCAGGAACACACACACAAAAAGCACCACAAAAAGATGCAGAAATACAGTCCTTGTACAATTGTTTAATTTTTAATAAAGGAATGCTTCATTTCTGCCTGGCAGGGAGTGTGGAAAGAGCAGGTTATGATGTCTCTGGTTTTGATTTTTAAGTGCCAAACGCTGATTCCTTTGTGGCTCAGTTTCCAGTTGTTTTGAGCTTTGCCAAACTGGCGCTGCTGGAGCTGAAATTTCCTGTGTTACCTTTTACTTCAGTAAATGCTCTGAGAAACCTTTGAGCAGTTTCAGGCCAGTGGCACTTGCAGGGCACCAGCAGTGATTTCCTGCCTCCAGAGGAGCTCGTGATGAAAGAGAAGCAGCCCAAATACATTGGGAAGGGCAAACCCTGCTCTAATTGCAGCAGGGAAAGCCTGCTGTGCTCACCTGGGACCTGAGATGGGGTCTGGGTGCCTCCTGATGGAGGCAGAAATAGGTTACAACACCTGGAACCTTCCACAAGTCTGTGTGACATTCCTCTGAGTAATAAGTGAGGGTTACTGACGGTGAAATGCAAATGAATGAAGCATTCCAGTCAAAAACTTAGAGGTGGTGTTTACCTGAGGAAATCCACTGTGAGGCAGGAGTGGGTTCTGCTTATGTTTTAATTGGTGCTGATTCACACACATCCTGAAGCAATGCCCCTACCCTGAGGATGAGGAGGGGATGGCTTGCTTCTTTCCAGATTAATCATAATTTCTGTGGGAACGGTCAAACCAGACCTCCCCATATATCTCTGTAAAATCCATGAGGAAGCAGATAAAACCATCAACATGTTTTCTCCCTTGCTGATTCCAGTAGTAAAAATTTTGTTGACTTGAGCAAGGAGAGCCCCCTTAGTATCTTCATCAGAGACACAAGATCACCTCTGTCTGTTCATTGAAAAAGGGGCTTCTGTGGGCTCTGTGGTGCTGCCAGGCAGGGAGGGAATTCCACCTCTGGAATGGGGGTCTGGTCAGGCCAGGCAGGTGGTTCAGCTGTGAATCTGGTCAAATATTGTCAAAATCTGGTCAAACAGTGCCTCAGGTTTGATTTCATGGGAAATCCTAACATGGGAAAACAAAGCACATTCTGCTTCTCAGGAGAAGCATTTGGACTCCGGAATATAATGTGGGGTGAGATTATGACCAAAAAGTTTGGTGTCACTAGAATTTTCTGTTTCAGTTTTGGTTTGTTTCTGCTGTGTTCTATTTGTAGGGGCTTGGGCTGAGAAGTTTGCTGAGGGGTTGTTCTGGTTCGTGATGGCGTGTTAATGTCAAATCCGTATTTTAAGTAGTTCTTGAAAACTGGTATTGAAATTCCCACGGGTATCAGCCCCTAAATATATATATTTTTAAAGGTTGTGTCACAGTGACTTCGGGAGGGGACACAAGAAAACTGAAAGATCCAAACTGATTTCCATTGGAAATTGAAACAGTTTTAGGAGGAGTGAAAAATGAGAAAGTCACAATGCTAAACTTGTTCTTGATGTAAGTCGAGTCCAAAGGGGGTGGAAATTTTCTGGAGGCTGAAAATTTCAGGCTTTCTGTTCTAAAAGACACTGACCCTCAAGCAGGCACTGCATTTGACTTGAGGCCATGGAACAGGCTTCTGAAAATGAGTGATGGCACTGGGGTTGTGGGTGTGTAGTTTGAATAGTATTGCGTGATCTCACAGGGTGAAAAACTTAGATTTGGGATTTTAGTATATAGTGATATATAGGGCAAGATGGAAGATATTGGGCATTGTCTAAGTCCTCCTTCTTCACCTTCTTCTTCTTCATGGGTTTGGGTTGTTTTCTGTAATTGGTTAGTAAACTCCACATTGCGGACATCAAGTAGTTAGTTATTGGGTTTAAAGTAAAAATAATACAAGTAGCATTTCACAATTGGACGGATTATCCTTGAGAAGACCTTGTACAGATGGTACAGAGTTCCATTTAACCTCCGTTTTCTAACTTTCTGGTTAGAGCTCACGACTTGTGAGGCTCTAATATAAATAAGAATTAATAAACACTGAATCCAAACATGAAACCATGACTCCTGTGTATTAATCCCCACTCTAACACGAAGAAGAAAAGAAGATAAGAAGATAAGAAAACCAACAGGGGAGAGCTGCTGTGGTGCTGGAAATGAGTGGCCCATGACATGCATCCACCCCGGGGTGAGTTGGCTTTGAGGCCCAGCTTTCCATTAAACTCTGTTTGGCCATATCCAGACTCCTTGCTGGAGGGATGGAGGAAAACAACTTGGGCTGGAGTTGAAGGTAGTGAGGTGTTACAGTTCTGGTTTTTCACCCAGTTACAGAAAACTACCCAAAGCCATGAAGAAGGAAGAAGAAGGTGAAGAAGAAGGCCTTAGACAACACCCAAAATCCCCCATCTTGACTCACACACTTTACTACGTACTAAAATCCCCAAATCCAGGTTTCCAGAGTTCCAACAGTGAGGAATTCCTTATATATGGCAGATGGACGTGAAACAGGCCCTGCACTGTGAGAACACAATCCCCAACAAATGCATAATCTGTTTCTCGTGAAAGACGTGTGGCCTGGTATAGAAGTTTTAGGTCAACTGATTCAGTTGAAGATTAGCCTCGATATTCTGAAAGGGAAGACTGTGGTTACTCTAGGGGACTTTAATTCCTCATAAAGGATTATACTGGGGCACCACACTGCTGCCACAGTGTCAAATCTTTTTGTGGGTTTGCTAAATTAACCTTTGTAATGGAAAAAGCTTATTATGCGCCTCCAGCCAAAGGAAGAGACGGGTTTGAGTTTGTGGGAACTTAAAATGTCAGTGATTAGGACCCTAATCTAATATTCATAGTTTTGGGGCTTTTCTTTTATTTCTTCTTAAAGCGTATTTCTCTACTGTATTGCAAATGACTTGCTGAGGATTTCAGGAGGAATTTCTTCATGGTAAGAGTGGTCAAGCATTGGAAGGGACTGCCCAGGGAGGCGGTGGAGCCCCCATCCCTGGAGGCGTTGAAGGAATGACTGGATGTGGCTCTCAGTGCTCTGGGCTGCTTGACAGGGTGGTGATCATTCAAAGCTTGGACTTGATGGTCTTAGAGGTCTTTTTCAAGCTGGTTCTGTGTCTCTGTGATGAGTCCTGCTCTGATTCAACGTTGTGTGTAGGGTACTTAAAATGGAAAACCCCATCAGAGGGACAGAAATATGTGCAGGTCATGAGGGGGAAGATGCTGCAATTAAAGGCAAACCAATCATCATTTGTGAAACTCTGGGAAAGTGACTTTGATGTGTGTAATGCTAAATCTCACAGTCGTACATAGGGAGAGGAAAGGCTTCAGTTTTAGGTAATGGTATCTATGTTAGCACATGTTTGCAGCTGCTGAGTCTGTATTTTAGGCTGCATGTCCCTCCTCGATGGCAGTATACATTTTTTATCCTCCCTCATGAGTTTGTGCAATATTTACTGCCTGGTGCACAGTGCAGACAATTGGAGCTACGTTCTAACATTTGAGTCCCTTACAGGTTTAACAGGACTGGGAGGGAGCTGGTTCTGTGTATTTCAGTGAAATTCTGCCATTTCACTGAAGAGGTAGAATGAAGGACTTTGTCCCTACAGATCCTGTTTATTAAATACTGCCATGTCTGAAAGGCCTGATTGTTCCTTGCACTTTCCCTTCAGATGCTGCTGTGGGTGGTGGCATTGGAGTGAAGGACAAGCTGGTTGACCTTGTGGGGGTGCCATGGATTTCTCTCTCCAAAGTCACTGATCCTTTTGATAGATTGTCCTTGCTTTCCTTTTCAGGACTTGTGCCATAAGCAGGCAATGTGGATAACTCTGCTGTTTTTATTCCCCTTGCTACCTCGTGGCTTCCAAACAAGTTGTTTGCTTTAGGTCCAGGGCAGGATTTATAGTGAAAAATAACTGGCCTGTTTAAAAAAAGAAGGCACTCAAGAAAATGGTTATTTTGATCCATTTAGTCAGTTATATTTTCTAGGACATCTGCCATGAAGACAGTGGGATCAGGTATTTCTAGAGAGGTTTTGTGGCTACTCCATTCCCCCTGGGCTGGGGTGTGCTCGGGGAAGAGGATTTGCTGTGGATTTGGGAGACCCCACAGCAGCAGGACAATGTTTTTGGTGCAAAGTTTGCTCTCTTCTGGCATAGGAGGAGTGTGAATTGAGAAGATCGGTGACAAGAAGAAAATTTAAAGAGATTAAGTGGAGATGAAGGCAAATAATGAAGTTAGGAAGAAAGAGAAATCAAAAGATAACCCACAGTTCGTTTTTCTAGGAGCTTGCAAATGCTCCAGAAAAATCCAAAAAATCACAATGACAGTGTGATTTTTTTTAACAGCATTTCCATGTTCCAGCTACAGCCTGTGCTGATGATCAGAGGTCTAGGATAGTTTACATGTGGAGTGCACATTCTGCCTGCCTGTCCACCAGTGTGGCAAAATGGATTGCCAAATCCTGACTTTGCATATAAATGGATTTTCCACCCTCCAGTCTTGGTTTTAATTGAACCACGTAAACATTGTCAACATTTGAGATTGCTTTTTGACACCTTACTTAGCATTTTTTTATTATTAAAAGCTTTAGCTAGAAGCACTGGTAATTAAAATAAACAAGAAGAAAAAAAAAAAAAAAAAAGGAAAGAGATCCTGAAAAATTTAAATTTAAATGCTGGTCAGGCCTCTCTCCACCTTTCTTACACAGTTTTTATGCCTTTACATGGAAATCCTGCAGGGCAAGGTGGATGCAACTGGTCCAAATCTGGAATTCTCATTGGAGCACAGTTTGCTTACACTTAGAGTAACATGGAGTTGAGGCTTTTAATAAAGGTTTACTGGCAAAGATAATTAACCCAGAAATAAGTTGAAATGCTTGAAGGAGGTGGTGTTGTCACTCTAGAACATCCTTGCCTGAGGATGTAATTATAGGGCATGAAGTTTTGAAATGGATTAATCTAAATGAGAAAAAAAAAAAACCTGCATGTTCTTAATCTGGAATAAGTGTTCCCCTGGAAATTGTTTTTACAGTTATTGTGGTCAGTCTCCCTGTCTAGAAAAGCCTTTAGAGTTCCTCTGGTAAGAGAGTTCTTGTGGCAAGAGAATGAAGAAGTTCCTGTGTCTCCTTTTGCTGAGTCTCTCGTCATACAAGGCATTTTTTTCCATTTCTTTTATGGAAAACGGCAAAGGTCTTTGATATCTCGGCTATTGCTCTTTCTAAGAAGTTGCTGTTTTAGTGAGAGGGCAGAATTTTGGCACTGAAACTGCAGTGATTGGAGGGCAGCCTGCTCCTAGACTGTTGGCTGTGGAGCACTGGATATTTTAACAGCATCCTGGTGAAATGCCCTGAGAGGACACTTAGAGAATGGCAGCAAGGCTTCACAGCCCTGTTCAAAAATCACCCTGCAGTGAGCCAAGAGTGTGAGACCCTGTAATCCCATTTCTGTCGTGGCAGGAAGCTGCTGCTCCCACTCACAATTTGGCTTTTTGATAGTTGTTTTTGATAGTTATTACAGCGTGCTGATGTTGGCATCAACCTCTCAGGAGGTGGCTGTTAACAACATCTGTTTGTCATCAATATTCAGCAGAAATGAACTTTCTTTGCTCCCCAGATGTGACTGAGGGTTCAGTGAACTTTCCTTTCTTCTTCCAGGTTATAAGACCCTTTTGAAAGGAATTTCAGGGAAGTTCAGCAGTGGAGAACTCGTTGCAATTATGGGACCTTCAGGAGCTGGGAAGTCAACGCTCATGAATATTCTGGCAGGATACAGGTCAGTACCAATGAAAATCCCAAGTTAAGATAAGATCACCGAGCCTGAGGGCACCTTGGAGACAACAGCAGAAGAAATTTTTGCCTAGAGTTTGTCAAAAAACAGGCACTGCAAAGATTTTTGATTTAGATTCTTATTTCTTATCTTTTTTTCCTCTCTGTCGTGTTTTGGTCACTTGGGATTTATCTCTTAAACAGGTCTGATCCAAAAATAAGAAGCAATTTAAAATCCAAAAAAAACCACACATATCAAGAAAATCTCCTTTTTTTGGCCATGTAACAAATCTGACTCAGTGTCTTGTGTTTGTGATGTTTTTGAAATCACATAAACACTTGAAAAATCTACACTTTTTAGTCACTGCTTCACAATGTTGATGTCTTCTTCACCAAAATGCAGTGACGGTGCTTCATCTTTTCTTATGTATACAGGATGTCTCTGTCTGATTGTCATTTGGGGCATAAGGAACAGGATACAGAAACGTGAAAAAAACCCAACTTTAATTTCTTGATATTTTTTTCAGATATTTATATACATTCTGAGTAAAATTTTCGGCACCATGGCACGAAGCTTTATATGAAAGAAAGCGTAATCAGGAAATAATTTAATTTCTATCCAGCCTATCAAATTTATTTCACCGTGGCAATAACTGCCTAAGACTTGCCACGTGCTCAGCCATGGGGCAGCACAAGTGAAGGCAGGGCTGACCTCTGGTTGTTTTGTTTGTCTGGTTTCAGAGAGACGGGAATGAAAGGAGAAATCCTCATCAACGGGCAGCCCCGCGACCTGCGCTCCTTCCGCAAAGTCTCCTGCTACATCATGCAGGATGACATGCTCCTCCCTCACCTCACTGTCCAGGAGGCTATGATGGTGAGCTCTGCCTCTTCCTCTAATTCATCTGAGCAGGAGAAGATGGAAAGTGGTTCGTGTTGTGCCCTTGGTTTTACTCCTGGCAGTGGCACAGGACGTTGTCCCTGTCTGATCCCGCTCAGTAAATGTTCCTGGAATTTGATGGCGCCTTGAATTCCATTTCAGGCTCATCCTTCTAGGGGTTCTTTGGCTTTATAATTTCCAGTTTGTGCCCGGAATTATAATTTGGAAGGAGATCTGAGTGTCTGCTCCTAGAGAATAGAACCTGAAATTCTTTACAAATGAGGCTTTGTAGGGACCATCTGTTTGCTTGGGTGGCGGATGAGTAACCTCATCTCTCTCTCTCTTTCTCCCCATCTTTCATGTTCTGACTGAAAATCGTTATTTACATTTCAGTGTGATCTCTCTGCCTCTTCTACTTTTTCGTGCCTTTTTTAAAATAAAGACATTTCATAAAATCTCTTTCATTTCTTCATGGGGAGAAAAAACCAGGAACAGAATAAGTCCAAGATTTACAGGCAATGTAAATTCTTCTCATTGTTCTGCATCCCATGAGGAAGTTTATGAATTGCCAACTTGACCAGTTCGTCTGGAAGTGTCTGTAGCTCAGCTTGAGAAATGAGCCCTTTTTTCTCAGAAATTATTATCAAAATAAGGCTTAGGTTGCTCACACTGTGCCAGCTCAATTCACAGATTTTAAGGCCAGAAGAAATCTCTCCAGTTTTTATGTGGCTAATTTTCTGCAAAGGCTCTTTTCCGTGGAGAAGTTTTTCTTCTCTTTTGTTTACTTGAGTGTTTTCATCAGAATCCCACGGGATCACTTTTGCAGAATTAGGCCCAGATTATAGTTGCTGCCTAAAATTAATCAATCAAGGCTCTGACAAAAAATAATTGCTTAACAGTTTAATTGCTTTTAATAAAGGTTAATCATGATGTTTTGTGGAGCTGCCTCTCAGGACAGCAGATGACATCTTTCACAAGGTTATTTATTTCCGTGCTCACTTGTTTGCATCCTGGAGAATGGCAGAGTTCTGTTGTCCTTACAGCGTGAATGAAGCACAAATAAACTGTTTCCAGCATTGCCTGGGAAGTTTTTGGATGTGCAAAATATGTCACTCCCCCATCTTCCTGTAAAGCTCTTTGACTTGCAGAGTGGCCTTTTTTTTCCTAATACTCCTTTTGTCAGGTGCTTTGCATAAGTCAGATTAGACTCAGTTATTTACTGCACAGAAAAAATGTGATGCTCGTGACTGGAACATTTCAGTTTCAAGTTCTGGTTTTCTGACTGGGTTGAAAGAAGTTGTTTAAGTGGAACCTTGGAGTGTTGTGCCTGAGACATCTGCTGTAAGTGGTGGCTGTGCTTCAGAGCAGTTCAAAATCAGATTCCATTGTTTTGCATTCCAGGTGTCTGCCCATCTGAAACTTCAGGAGAAAGATGAAGGGAGGAGAGAAATGGTATGTACACTGCCCATCAAAGTAGAATTTGGGGGGGTGCCAAGAAGTGAGCTCTGTAAAGCTGACATTTTTTAGCTAATACTGAACTGCACTGGACTTGTAATGACAGAATAAATCATAACCTCTAGGCTGAGATGTGTCATTTGAGACTGGAAAATTGTAAAAGATTTGCCTAAACAAATTCACATGTTTTGCAGGATTCCTGTTAATGCACCTTAGCACCTTGGATTATCCTGTGTGCATGTCTGAGGTCTCAGGCATGTCATGTGGGGTGAGATAAATCACCCAGCTGGACCTGCACTAGGAGCTGTGCTCCTCTGACCCATCCTTGGGGAAGAGCACAACTTCTCCTGAAATATGAAAACTGTGGCAGCTTCCTAGGCAGAGCAGCTGTTTTTGTCACTGTCCTTTGCCTGTGTTTATTTCCAAATTGGGGCAATTGGCGTTTCTTCAGATTCAAAAGAATCCTTGAAAATCAGAAAGGGAAACTCACCATAATCAGCTTATGTTTGGTAAACGCAGGTTGGTTTTTTATTGGAAAATAAATTCATATAGAAACAGCTGTGAACTGAGTTGTACTTTGGAAACCTTAGTTCATTTACACTTTAGTGAAGTTGGGCCAAGCAAGTTAATTCACTTGTTCACACTGTCACTGTAATTACAAGCAGCTCTTTGAGTTAAAAACTGTGCTGTGTTTATTCAGCACACGTTAGAAGAATTTTCTGGTTAGTGTTAACTGGCCTGTGCAGGGGAAGATAATTCATTTTATTCTTGTAAATTGGAGTGTAAATGTTTATCACAGATAAATGTTATGAATTTATACGCTTGTGCTAGCAGGATTGCAGGCTCTTGTTTAAAGCAGGGACAAGTGAAAATCCTCCAGTGAACCACAGTTAATGTTCCTAGTTGTCCCTGCTTGTGCTGCCTGGGTCCTGTTTACCCTTCCCAGAGATAAAGGGAATGAGGTAGTTGGGCTTTTTTCTCTGAGAAACGAGGCTTAGTTGGCTTGTTATTTTTTTACTCCCTCTTCCTGGGAGAGGGAACACCTGGAAATCCAAATCAGGACAAGCAAAGAGTTGGTCTCACCAATTTTCACCAGGTCAGGCACTCTCTCTGGAAAATTCTCTCCATCCAAGCAGTTGATACTTTGGGAAAATGGTGGGCTCTGTTTCCTAAACTTCAGTGAAGTACTAAATGTCTGGGCTGCTTTCTACCTTTGAGATGATGGAGTTTGTTAATTGCATGAGCAATGTAGGTCATGGATTCACTCATTTTTGTGTCTGTGCTTTTACTGAGGCCAAAGAGCCACTTCCCTTACAAAGAGGTACCAGACCAGGTCTGCAGTCACTGGAACAGAAAAAAATCATAATGCCTGGGATTGTTCCCCTTTTGCTCCAAAACCTCTGGGATGAGCTGTGCCCTTCCTGAGGCCATGCCTTGAGGAAATCCCAAACATTTGAGAGTACCTGTGACAACTGAATTGACTCTGAGTGGAATGAAAACACTTGAAATCAATGGCTGCACTTGAAAGAGGAGACTGTGGAGAACAGAGGAGATAAAGCAGGTCACTGCTCCACAAAAACCACTGTTTTTTGTTCCAGAGCCCCTTGCAGAGACAACCCCAGAGTTCTATTTGAAGAAACCTCTTGGTTTCACTGTGTAAGAACCCCTCACACGCTGCAGAGCTCTTCTGATGTCAGTGCCATATCCATAAATACACAGCTACAGAAGAACTGATTTCCACTCCTTTCTTCACCTCTTTACTGAGTGAGGTCATGTGGGACAAACAAGCAGAATTTGGGTCAAAGCAGTGAGTGGTAGCCTGTTGATGCTGAGTCTAATAAATGCCACATCAGATGGAAAAAGGCTTTAAGTGTGTGGGTGATGAAACAAAGCCGTGAGCTGGCTCGCAACCTCCATGAAAATCAGTGAAGAGGCTGGAGGGTTTTTTTCATGCTCCAAGAACGTGGAATGTCCTGTTCCCTCCAGGTGAAGGAGATCCTGACAGCCCTGGGTTTGCTGACGTGTGCCAACACCAGGACTGGGAGCCTTTCTGGAGGCCAGAGGAAGCGTCTTGCCATTGCTCTGGAGCTGGTGAACAACCCTCCTGTCATGTTCTTCGATGAACCCACCAGGTACTTCAAGGCCAAAAATTAAAGATAGACAAATATGGTTTTGCATAGTAGAACAAGTGTGGGTTTGTTATCTTCTTTTCTTCCGGTAGAGATGGGATTGATGCTCGAAAGCTGCAGATTTTGCGTTCGGATTCAGGTGTTTATTAATTCTTATCTATGTTACAGTCTCACAAGCTGTGAGTTCTAGCTAACAGAGTGAAAAGTGGCTGTGTTTTTAACTCTTTCCAAGGTCTTTTAAGCACAAATTGCCCAATTGTGAGATGACACCTAAATTATTTTTACTTTTAACCCAATAACCAACCACCCATGGTCTGCAATGCCAACTTTTTTACCCAATTACAAAATACCACCAAACCCATGAAGAAGAAGGTGAAAAAGAAGAACTGGCCTACACCCTAAAACCTCCATCTTGCTTTATATATATTACTTTATTCTAAACCCTTAAACTCTTAAGTTTTCCACCCTGTGGTATCACACACTTCTATTCAAACTCCACACCCACAATCCCAGTGCTGTCACTCAATTTTGGAAGCCTTTTCCACGGCCTCAGGTCAAATGTAGTGTTTTCTTGCCTGTTAGCACAGAAAGCCCAAAATTTCTCAGCTTCCAGGGTTCCAGCAGAACAGAGCTACAGAAAAGTTATTCACCTCTAAATCCTTGGAAAAAGGCTCATTTTGTGTTGCCTGCAAGCACTGAGTAAGGCCAAGAAATAGTTCAGTCTGGGTTCTTGGTGCCTTGGGTCAACTGCTGGACTGTGGGGCTGTAAATAATATTTAAAGCAGACACAAACTGCAGGAGGAAGGAAAAGAGAGAGGAAAATATTGTGGCATGGATTTTCTTTTTCAAGCAAAGACAGCTTGAATATAAACATTTTAGAATGTGACTTTTGGTAATGAGTGTGATCAGTCTGGGAGGAGGCTTGGAAAGCTATGAATATGTATCTATTCATTAAAGTTGGGAGCATTTAAATCTGCAGCCCTCAAATGTAGAAGTCCCTTAAGGCAGCTTTGAGAATATTTTTTTTTTTTTCATTCTCAGGCATGCTTCCAACTTAATTAAAAGCCTGATGGAGAAACACAAGCATAAGGTTGGCATATGATAAAATGAAACTGCTACAGAGAAAAATTGTAAAAGGATAATAATGGGAGACCAAGTAGCAAATGCATGTGCTGGTTTTGAGTGGTGCCTGTGGATAACAAACTTGTTTGGTTTTTTTGGTTTTTTTTCCAGTGGTTTGGATAGTGCATCATGTTTTCAGGTGGTCTCACTGATGAAGGCTTTGGCCCAGGGTGGCAGGTCCATCATCTGCACGATTCATCAGCCCAGTGCAAAACTGTTTGAGCTCTTTGACCAGGTATTGCTCTCAAACCTTCTCTCCATGTGTAGTTTAAGGTGGTTATGCTTTCAGGGCTACACTCCTTAATGAAAAAACATGATTGAGCCATCTAGTTGATGGCTGCAAATCATATAAAGAAATTAAATGAAGAACAGCAAAATATATATTTTTAAATTATGGGTTTTTTTCTTCTTCTCTGCTTGTTCCCTTCATTTACGTGCAATGTTTGTGAAGAATCTTGCTGTTAGGTTTGTGAAATCATGATTATTGCACTGGTGATTTTCATGCCTTCACCCAGCACTGCTCCTGTGCACAGGGCTGTCACTGAAGTAAATCAGAGCAATATAAAAAGCAGGAGAGCTGCAGTGTCAATGTTTGCAATGTTGCAAGCATATCTTCTCATCCTAGATACACAGGTGTAGACTGAGAAAAGTTAATTCACATGAAATAATAAAAATAATCGATTTTAGTATTGAGAATTAACTGAAATTAAGTCAGTTGGAGAGCTTTTCTCCAAGCTAACAGTGGCATGTGGACCATGTGTGTTTAGATTAGATAAAAATGTATTTTAGTCTTGTTAGAGGATTTAGATTAGTCCTGGGAGAGCTGAGAGAAAACCTCCACCACCACAGGTGAACAAACTCTTGCAGATTGCCAGTCTGGCAGGGAGCTTTATTTAAAGTCAATATTGTGGCTAAAAGTGAGAGTGATGGAGCTGTTTGCTGTTGCTGTGCTGCCCCAGCTCTCCTTCCATCCCTGCATGCACCAGCCTCGTCTCCCAGCCCAAAATATCCATAATGTGTGGAAATTGGATGGCTTGGCTCTCCAGCTCCTTGCCTATTTTCAGCATGTGCCAAAGGCTGGAATTAGTGTGTTTCTGTGTTAATCTATTTGGAGTCCTGCAGGCAATGTGTGCAGAATTCAAACTCCAGGCATTAAATTTTCCATTGGTTGTAATTCCATGCAAAGTTAATTTTGGGTGGTGACAGATCTTCCCAAGGTGTTCCTCCCACAGGGACAAGGAGATGTTATTAGGCAACAGGTTCAAGTAGTTTGATACTATTTCACATTTTTTCTTTTTTGTCTTTGTTTTCTTTTTCTTTTCTTTTTCTTTTCTTTTTCTTTTCTTTTCTTTTTCTTTTCTTTTTTCTCTTCTCTCTTCTCTTCTCTTCTCTTCTCTTCTCTTCTCTTCTCTTCTCTTCTCTTCTCTTCTCTTTTTCTTCTTGTTTTCCAGCTGTATGTTCTAAGTCAAGGTCAGTGCATTTACCGTGGGAAGGTAACAAACCTCGTCCCTTACTTGAGAGATTTGGGGCTGAATTGTCCAACCTACCACAACCCAGCAGATTTTGGTAAGGACAGCTTGAATAGTTTATTTCATTTATTTTGTGTTTTAATCATCATCTTTGGGGTAAAGGGATCACACGATGGTGTGATTTATACTTCTGTACATATATCCTTATGTGCTTTGTCCATATATGAACCAAAATTCAAAATAAAATTAATCAGTTTTTTTTTTTTTCCTAAGTAATTTGAATGCCATCTAGTGGTACAATTTAGTGAATATTTCTCTCTGTTACAAGTCCAGGTTCAGGAAATGAAAGGTGAAGCATATTCTTTAGTGTTTCATAGTAACTAATATTAGTGGCTTTTTTACGTGGCTCCAGAATTCTGCTTGTTTTCTTTTTTATCTTGAGCAATACCACTGTGGTATTGTCCAGGTTGGAGGAATGGGGGGTTTTTCAGTGTTGTTTCCTAATTAAAAAAAAAAAAAAAAAAAAAAAAAAAAAGGAAAGTGCCACGAAAATAGACTTTAGTCATTTTTTGTTGCCTGTATTCACTGCTGTTCCTCTGAAGTTGTTCATTTAACTTCCAGTGTGAAGAGATGTCTCTGAAGATTTATGGAAAGATTCATTTAAGCGTTGTTTGTATAGACATGAATTTGCACGTGGCATTTCAAAGCCTGTACTATTAAAAAAAAGAAGTAAATCTGGTATTGTCAGCACTGCAGCATCAAGGGGGATTTAATAACAAGGCTTGCAGCTGGTCAGGGGAGGAAAGCAGTGGCTGAAACCTTTGCAAAGCAGTGGCTTAAACCTTTGCAAAGCAGAGACTGAAACCTTTGCAAAGCAGTGACTGAGCACCCTTCTGTTTCTGTAGTCATGGAAGTGGCCTCTGGGGAATACGGGGACCAGAACAGCCGCCTGGTCAGGGCTGTGAGGGAGAGGATTTGTGACACGGACTACAAGAGAGACGTGGGTGGGGAGAACGAGCTGAACCCCTTCCTGTGGCACCGGCCCTCTGAAGAGGTATTTTGTGCATCTCAGCTCACAGGGCTGCAGGGGGAGGGAGGGGATTTAAATCCCGGGTCAGCGGAGGAGGCTCCGGGCACGCTCGGCTGATGTGAGTGGGCTTTTGTGAATGAAAACCAAGGCAGATACTGCAGGGGAAGGAGTTTATTATTCTGTGGTGTGTTTTTTGCAGGACTCCTCCTCCACAGAAGGCTGCCACAGCTTCTCTGCCAGCTGCCTAACCCAGTTCTGCATCCTCTTCAAAAGAACTTTCCTCACCATCATGAGGGACTCGGTAAGAATGGCTCTGTAATAACTTTTGTAGCCTAAAGCTCTGTTCAGCTGGGTGTGAGGCTGAGTGTGATAACACCTCAAAGGTCCTGTCCAGCAGCCCATCCATGAATTATCACAGAATTTCAAAGGGAAGAGGCTGATCTTTGAGTCTTGCTGTGTTAACTCTACCACCTTCATTGTGAGTGACGGCTTTCAGCACAGCACTCAGAACTGGCCTAAAAACCCAAAGTTTAAATCCCCACTGTGCTGGCAGGTCCCTTTTACAGTTATTAATCCTGCTGAAAAGCGAGTGGGAAGTTGTAGTGCTGTGTCACAAAATTAGGTTTTCCAGAAAATTCAGGATGGCGGAGATAATAATTTCAATGTGATGCAAAGTTACTACTTAAAGTCTTCATTTCTGGAAATAGAAAATCTGTAGATTAAAGGTTGCTTCTTTGCCATAACGTGTTCTCCCTTCCTGCTTTTTATAAGTGCATTTGTCAACAAGGATTAATTAAGTTAACGAATTAAGATCGGGAGAAACTGTAATTAATTTGCAAGCAGAGACTGTGAAGGACAATCTAACAACCTAACTGTTGTTTTTAATATATTTTTTTCCTGCTCAACTCTGAAGGCTTGCATTTGTTCCCAATGTTATTATTTCTTTTGCTCTTCCAAGCCTCTTGTGGGAATACCATGTTGCAGAGAAGGCACAGAAAGCTAATTTATTCCTGATGAAGGTACTTTGGTCTGTAGAAGCCTGAAATGCCTTTTCTGCTTCTCTTCTGCTCTGGGGAAATTTACCTTATCGTCAGAAAGTCTTGTTCCCCTGGTGAATAAGAGCCAGTGGCTCCATGATATTGTCAGAGAGTGAGATTTCAGGTTGCAGCATTTGCAGTTCCTGCCTGTATTACCTGGAAAAAATTTCTGTGGGAAGCTCATAATTTTTCTTACCCAGCTGTAAATGTTCATTTCTCATGGCAGGCCATTGGAACTCGATGATCTTTAAGGCCTTTTGCAACCCATGATTTCTAGATAAGATTTTCTGGACCTAAGTGCTCCTTTCCTGCAATCATTCTGATTTCAGCCACGCTGTCACTGTTTTTTGAGACTTTCTGACAAATGCCACTCCTTGCCTCTCACAGGTCCTGACACACCTGCGGATCACCTCACACATTGGCATTGGGCTGCTCATTGGGCTGCTCTACTTGGGCATTGGCAATGAAGCCAAGAAGGTCCTCAGCAACTCGGGATTCCTCTTCTTTTCCATGCTGTTCCTCATGTTTGCTGCGCTCATGCCGACCGTCCTCACCTGTGAGCACCGGGCACAGCACAGGGGAGGGGATTGCAGGGGGCTGGGAGGCTCTTGGAATGTGCCTGGTTTTGTGTAAGACAGAATTTGGCTTGTGATTCTGCTTCTGAGACAGGTGGGGGGATAAACCTTGCACCCACAGCAGCACTGCTGTGCAAGCAGAAACAGGCTTGGCCAGTGGCACTTCTCCCTCCCCAGTTTTCCCAGTGTTGTTCAGTGCTACAGTGCTGGACTGGAATTTCTCCTTATCCCAGTGGTTCTCATCCACTTGTGCTTGGACTTAGAGAGGATGGAATAATTTCTCTGGGGTTTCCAGGTTATGACTCCTGCTTAAAATCATCTTGTATGGTGTCAGAAGCAAGCTCCTGCAGAATGGAGTGTTTCATACTTGCTTTTGGAGTGCTGTTACTTTGGATTCCCTGTTGGACCAAAAGGAATAACCAAGTTCTTTAAGTTTTGACACCACTTTTAATTGAAAAATCCTCTTTCAGGGAGGTTCAACTCACCTGAGTAGACTGGTCCGGGGCTGATCTCTAAGATTTCATTACAAGTCACTGAAGCTTTTGCTGCTCTGTCAAAGACCTGAGAGTTCCAGCCCCACCCTGGGACTGCAGCAGTGCAGGATTAGATATGGATGAACTGTGTTGTTTTTGTGTGCAGCAGTATTGAACCCTGCCAATCTAACTGAATAATCTGTGCTCTCTGCAGTTCCCCTTGAGATGGGAGTGTTTCTCAGAGAGCATCTGAACTACTGGTACAGCCTGAAAGCATATTACCTCGCCAAAACCATGGCTGATGTTCCTTTTCAGGTACGTGCTCTGCTCTTCAATAAAACAGAACCATTTAAGTTCATGCATGACAAGCCCACTTGCCAAGAAGTTTAGTCCTGGTATTTTACCCATTGGAATGGTGGGGGAAAATGTCCATCTGTGTCTGGCCAAGCTTCAGGGAGCAATCAGAAGCACCCTGAGAGTGCAGGACTACACAAAAGCTGAGACCTGACCCAACATTCTTTTAATAAACACGTGACCAGCTTTGCCTATTTGCAGGAGGGGAGTTGTGAAGGGATGGGAGTGGAATCTTTTCAAACGTGGGAAGCAGAAAGACAGGTATCGCACGCCTGTCGTGTAACGGGAAGGCTGAGAGCTGTGGATTGATTAGAACCCCTCCACCATGTTTCTGTCTCACTCAGAGGAGCAGAGGGACAGCCCCTGGCTGCCAGGGGCTGACTCCCAGTGCATGTCCTTGCAGATCATGTTCCCTGTGGCTTACTGCAGCATCGTGTACTGGATGACGTCCCAGCCCTCGGACGCGCTCCGCTTCGTCCTCTTTGCCGCCCTGGGCACCATGACATCCCTGGTGGCTCAGTCCCTGGGCCTGCTCATAGGTGCAGCCTCCACATCCCTCCAGGTACTGGTGGTGTTTCTTGGTCTCACAGAATGCTAACTCTGCTCCCTGTCACTGCTGCTGTGTCCCCAAGATGTTTGTTGAGAGGTGACTGATGCCTTCAGTTCTAGGTTTTGTGTTTTTCAGATTCTGTGCTGCCTAGGGGTATAGATCTGAGCTTCATGTTGAGTGTTAGTCAGCTCTTTTCACAGAGTAGGGAGACAAAACAAATCCCTTTTCATGATGAAGACCAAGGACAACGAGTACAAGTTTCAGGCCCAAAAGCACAAACAATGGTGGGCTGAAGAGAGAAAACAAGAAGGATGGGACTTCATAACCCAAAGCTGTAATTGGACAATTAAATCCATGTTTTGGTCTATGCAGATGGACCAAAACTTATGAAAGTGTGAGACCTTATGAATGGTCATCCATTTTATGGCATTTCAAGTCCACCTTGGGTGTAGCCCTGGCCAGGCTCTTGTCCTGCCCAAGGTGTATCCTGGCAGCCTTTTAATAAATATCTACTTTATTCTCCAGCTCTGTCCAGTCTCTGTTCCAGATCAGCCTTCCCAAGGCATCATTACAGGCAGAAAGTTTCTTGCTGTAGTAGGGCTCTTGATGCTCCCCACTCACATCAGAGCACAGACATGCTCTGGGTGTGAGGCTCTGAAGTTCCTGCCCCACCTGAAGGGGCTGTGCCTGCCCCTGCTTGGGTGGATTGTCACTTCATCCCAGACTGAGCAGGTCCTGGAAACTGTGGGACTGATGTGTTTCTGCATCCCCACAAACTGGAAATTTTCCACAGTAGCTCAGGAGAAGGTTCTTCCATGCACATCCAAAAAAACTGTAGAAGGATAGGTAGGAAAAGACTTGCCCAAACCCCAAATTTCTGGAAAGGGAGGGAGAGTGGCAGCTGTTGGCATGACTGGAAGCTGGCCATGTAACTCCTGGCAGATGTGCTGAGGCGACCATTCCACAGCAGAACAGATGGTTCTGACCTCAATATCCATTGATGCTCGACCAATATGCATTGATGCTGTCAAGATTTCTGCAGGAGAACACTGGATTCCCTCTCTGTGGAGACCAGCACAACCTTACTGCCTGATCCCTGTGCTTCTGCTCTTCCCCTCACAAGAAATCTCACAAGAAAAAAAGAAAAAAAAAAATCAGCAATTTTTTAGCATTTCAAACTGTGATAATTTGGGGGAGTAGAATTATACCTAAGAGTAATAGAAGAGCAAGTTAATTTTCACTTTTTCTCTGTCTTCTTTGACAAGAGACACTCTATTCCTTCTCTCCACAGGTGGCAACTTTTGTGGGCCCAGTTACTGCCATCCCAGTCCTTCTGTTCTCTGGGTTTTTTGTCAGCTTTGATACCATCCCAACATACCTCCAGTGGATGTCCTACATTTCCTATGTCAGGTACTGCTGGGGAGGCCTTCCCCCTCCCATCTGGAAATGCTGTTTGTTTGCCTTTGCCTGCTCGGTTGCTTGGTTATTCTGGGTGCCAAAGAGGCTGCTCACAGCCTGTTCCTTTAGAGTATAAACATACTTGTACATGTGATGTAAACCACATTATCTCACTGCATTTTAAGTTGTAGTGTTGTGAAATAAATAGGAACAGGCTACTGGCCCCAAGTCCGTGTCAGTCCCTCTGAATTCAGTGGGGTTGCACAGCACGGGATTTTTCCTGGATTTTGCAATAGTGGGTTTATGAAATAATAGGGACATCACCAGCTGGGAAATTGATGCCAGCACCTCATTTTGGAAGAAAATGTTGTATAATTCACTGCTGTATCCTAGATAGGTTTGTTGGCTAAAGGCCTGTTTTTAAGTCTTGCAGTGGCACTGCCACAAGAGGCACAGGATTTGTGTCACCTCTAATTTAAACTGCTGCTTTAAGATCCATAGGCACTTTTTATGCTGCCTGTGTCTGACACAGCTGTCTTAGGATGGGACAATTCCCACCAGGAGACCTGTGGAGGGATAGTTTAGACTGGACACTGAAATGTTTGTAGCTGAGATTAGGAGAGGGGAATTTTCCCATTCCCCATTTCCCCACCCTGCCCAAGCTGCACTATTACTGAAAAATCCCAGGCAAAAAAAAAAAATCCTGTGTTGCTAAGTGAGGTCCTACATAGATTCCTGCCAAAGATCATGAGACTGCACCTCCTGAATTAATATTTAGAATTCAAGGTGAGGCCTTAAACCATTTCCTGGCTCGTGTGGGGTCTCCTGAAACCAGAGGGAGTTTCCATATGCATGAGATCCATGATGGTTTATCTCCTTGCAAAAGCAGATCCTGGGGACATTATCAGTGAAACTGTTGGTGCACAGAGGGAAGGAGAAGGGACCTTCTAGATTGATGCTGGTTTTAACATATTTCCAACTTCAAGCCATAATTGTTTCCCTGTTGCTTGTTAAAAAAAAGAAAAAGTCACTTTTAAATGGGGAATTTCTGAATATGAGCTGAAATTATGCTGCTTTCTGATTTAACATTTTTCTTTTGGGGAAATTGCACTGTGCACTAGCTGGAAGCAGTAAAAGGCAAAACTCCTGCCCTTGTTCCCTCTTACGTAAAACGCCCTTGACATGTGATGTGCCTGACTGCAGCAGGGACAGAACTGTGCCCCGAGACAGATGTGTTCAGAACAATATTGAACCCCTCAGCGTTTCAGCTGAGCTCTCACAGGGATTGTGCTGCACTTCTAACCAGATCACCAGGATTTTCCTTTTAATCCCTCCTTCTCCTTCCCAGATACGGGTTCGAAGGAGTCATCCTCTCCATCTATGGGCTGGACCGAGAAGACCTGCATTGTGACAAAGATGACACCTGCCATTTTCAAAAATCAGAGGCCATCCTGAAGGAACTGGATGTAGAGAATGCCAAACTTTACCTGGACTTCATCGTCCTCGGGATTTTCTTCTTCTCCCTGCGCCTGATTGCCTATTTTGTCCTCAGATACAAAATCCGAGCGGAGAGGTAAAGGAGAAGCAGCTGAACCAATGCAGTAGGAGAACTTTAGAGATGCAATAGAGGGCACTTGACATTGTCTCACTGTGGCAGGCTGGTCCCCCAGTGCCCAGCCAGATGCTGTCCTGACCGAGCCCATGGAGAGCCACAATGGGATAGTGGACATACAGTGTTAAGCCAATCAGTCCAGTTGGGTTGGGTCATGTTTTCATTACACTTTCTAGCTTTAACTAGGAAGAAGAACTAGAAGGGAATTTTTACACCACAGGGTATCAATGCCGAGGCAGTGTAACTGTAACCTGGCTGCAGGAGCTTTCCTTATGAAAACCAGTTTTGGGATAAGGTCACCAGGGTACCAGTCCTGGTGGCCAGAGTAGTGTAATGTCATCTCTAGCTGACAAGGTAGTGAGATGCAAAATGAGGAATGCAAAGAAAATAGGATTCTCTCATCTTTTTAAATTTCATCTTTGCAGTTTTCTATGTATTATTTTGCAATTCTTTTCCACGGAATTACCCCTTCTGGCAAAAAGTCTGTAAATGTATTAATAAGGTAAAGATATCTTTTTAATACGGATACTTTTTTAAAAGAAACCTAAAGCGATTCAAGTAATTATTTTTGTTTCTGTCTGAATTTAGAATTCTGGTGCTTTACTTGTCGAGCTGGTCTCATATCTGAAAACTGTAATACCAGGAGGAAAAGGCAGATTCTGAATCTGCACTAAACCTGTGGTCCCATTTGGAAGCAGCACTGGATAGCACATGCAGTTAGACGTGGTCAAGCTGTCGCTGAATGGTTGAAAAAAAATATTATTTTGCAGTGTCTTTAAATCCTTAGTATTTGTGATATTTTGGGATACTAACTCTGTTCATTACCTGTTTGATCTACCTCCTGCCACTGAAAAAAATCAAAGCACTCCAAGGGTCATTTTTAATTAAGTTGTGCAAGCAGGATCTGTCCCTAAAGTGATTGTTAAAGGAGTGCAAGAGCTGTGCACAGATCAAAGCTTGGGCTACTGTGTTAAAACACCTGTGACTGCCTCGTCCAGAGGTGTTCATTATATCTGCAACACACTCTGTGTAGGACTCTCCAAAAAACACACAATTGACCTTGTCACACTGCAGGTCTAATTATGCCAGGCAGTTTTGTTCTCATCCCATGCACAACATGAGAATCAGTTGATCTGAACGTCAATGAAACTGTTATTTTGGGCCATCTCACCTCTGCAAATTTGGCAGGGGGAATTTCTGGTTCCAGGCTGAAATGGGAATTTTGTCACCCAAATTCTGATGGGTTTGGATTTTCAACCCAAAGTGAACCCACCACACCCACGTGGGACACCTTGGCGAGCTTTGGTGCAAATTGCACCACGGCCTTCTGCCCTGACTGTGAATTTATCCTGGTGTCCCAGAGCCCCCTGCACCTTCTGTAAATGCATTATTCCCATCAGGATGCTGAAGTCTTGCAGGCTGGAGGCAGCTCAGTGTCAGCAAACCCGTGGCAGCAGGGTAGGTAAGAGGCAACCTGGTGCATCTTCTGGCCCCCAGCAGTCAAAAATTCACAAACTTTTCCAAGTCTCTGTGGCTTTGTCTATCCTAGTGAAATAAATAGTGCCAGGGTCAGCTCTGTTAGTCCTCAAACAGCTGAGGCTAATAGGAATGGCCCCTGAACTGACTCTCACACAACCCTAACACTGTCTGAAAAATCTCTGGCTGTGCTGGGCTGAAGCTCTGCCATTTAGCAGGGGAGAAAATTGTTTCCCAGTTTTGCTGGCCCGTGCCCAGGCTTTGTTTGATTTACCAATACAGACACAGAGTGCGTGTATCTGTTAAACTCAGGACATCTGAACTAAGCCTGTGGTCTGGAAAGCTTTAAATCAAGTCACATATTTTAGGAAGGCTAGCTGAACTTTCCCTGGAAATGAGGTTTACCTGTGAAAGCAAAATCAGTCTTTACTGTTGAAGAAAAAGCAAACTCCTTGCACAGCCTCTTTGCATAATTTTTGTTGCTGTTTTTTTCTCAGAAAGCTTTTGTACAGCTCTGCAGGTTTTCCAGGCATAATATATGGCTGTCACATTTGAGAAATTAAGAGTTCGAGCTATTCTAAATAATACTCATAGCTGTGAACAGTTCTTAAACAAGGCACAAGCTGAAGTCCCTTTGGCACAACGTGCCTTGATTATTTCAAGACTCTCAAAGTATTTGTGAATATTTCAGGCAGCTCAAACTCTTTTTGCAAGCAGACAAAGGACCACATTTGCCAAATTACTTCTGGGCTGCAGACTTCTGGTCCAAGCTGAAGTCAAAGAGTGTGACATCCCTGGCACTGAATACCTTCAGGGTTCATGTTTTGTGTTCACCAACAGCATTTACCAAATACCACCCTGACAATCCCTTGCAGTGTTGCAAATGAATTTTAACCTTGCAGCCATTTCCATGCTGGAATCTTGCAGGATGCTGTTCTCTCCCATCTAGACCAGTTTAGCTGTATGAATTCCTTGGATGCTGTCTTGTTATCTGTGCCTGTTCCTCTGTTTTTAGGCTGTCTCCTTTTATGTTTTTAGCCTCCAGCATGCCCTCCTGTACTGTAACTTTGTATTGTGTTATGGCAGCCAAAAATCTGGTCCTCCATGGGTGTTCCTGAGAAAATTCCTCTTCTGGGAATATTTTTTGTCACTCTTTTTTTTTTGTTAGATACACTTTTTCCAGCCTTCTGCTGGCAGCATTTAGCTGGAGGTTACTATTCTAAGGAATTGTCTCAGACTGTAGTATCCCAGTAAAGAAGTAATTCTCTGGAAACTCAGTGATACACATAGATGAGATAATTATTTTCCCTCCCGAGCTCACAAATTAACTAATGATCTCTCTTTTGTCACTGCTGTGGGACAGAAGCATTTAAATTCCATCCCAATTATGTTTTCATCTACTGCAAAAATTTTTAATGTAGTCTCAGGTTGGTTTTTTTGTCTCTTCACGTGGAGATAAATTCTAACAGGGTGGTATAAAACACATTCCCAGGTTAATGGGCTGGGCATGCAGGTGCTGTTGTGTTGAGCAGCACTTTGTGAAGCTCTGGAGGCTTCACTTGGAGGAATAATAAGGCCAGCGAGATTCTGAAGGCTTCAGATCCTCAATTTACAAACCCTCGATTTTACAGCCATATAGAAAGAGCCATAAACCCTTTGAAATCAATGCCACTGTTACCATTTGAACCAGTCACAGCCTGGCTACAAGTTGTGTAAGAGGCTAAAGGTTTCTGAAGGTCACTTCAAAACTGAATGTATGATTTTTTTGTTGGGGTTGCAGGAAGACTTTGTGTCCTGTTGGCCTCCTTGTTCTATTCTGACTTGTTTTGAGATGTTGCTTTGGTGACTCTGTGCATTAGTTAAGACTTTAGGTCCTCACACTTCTTTTGTTGTTTTTCTTTGTGGAAACTTGCATATAGTCTGAAAAACCCTGAAGGTTTTTAAAAATAACTCGAAGCACTATTATTTACAATTAAATAAAAGACTTGGAAAGCAGATTCTACTCTTAAGAAATGGAGAAGATTCCATTGTTACAGGTCACAGGGAGTGGAAGAAGACTGGTGCTGAAATCCTCTTCGGCTCTTAGAATTTAGAGCACAAAGTACCTATTTTCATTAAAAGAGAGGAATATGTGCTCATGAGACAGGGAGAGCTGGTTATGTAAGTGGGAGATAATGAACTGGAGCCCAAGAACTGGATGTCTCAGGTGACTGACAGTTCCATCCACACTTTTGTGTCAAACTCTGTGTTCTCAGCACAAAGGAATGTTTTATTAAACACTCGTTCCTGCAGGGAAGTGTGGTACACACTGACCTGTGCCACCCCAGTGATCCTCACAGAGGAGATCCTGCCTGACCTATTTACACAGTGCTGGGGGGATTTTGGGGTTCTAAGAATCAGGGGGAAGGCCAGCAAAGCAGATAATCCTGGCGGGAGTCTGTCACAGACCACCCAACCAGGATGGAGAGGCAGATGAAATGTTCCATGGGAATTCCTGTGATCAATGCCCCTTGCTCCTTTGGGAGACTTCAACCTGCCAGATGTCTGCTGGAAATGCAGCACAGCAGAGAGGAGAAACAGCCCAGGAGGTTCCTGGGGTGTGTGGGAGGGAATTCCTGGCACAGCTGGGGAGGGAACCAAGCAGTGGTGATGCCCCACTGGACCCACTTGTGAACAGAGAAGGGCTGGGGGAGGATGTGATGGTTGGAGATCCTCTTGGCCAAACTGTGAACATGAAATGAGAGGTTTTGGTTCCTGGGGAGATGGAGGGGTGGCAGCAGAACTGCCACCTTGAGTTTCCAGAGGACTGGCTCTGGTCTGTTTAGGAGTCTGGTGGACAGAGTCCCTTGGGAGGCAGCCCTGAAGGTCAAAGAGGTCCAGGAGGACACAGAGATCCTTAAGCAGGAAATCCTAAAGGCACAGCAGGAGCAGGCCATCCACCCCCATGTGCCAAAGGATGAGCCAGATGGGGAGAAGGACTGGTCTAGCTGAGCAGAGAGCTTTGGCTGGAACTCAGGGAACAAAACTGGGTGTATGACCTTTGGAAAAAGGGGCAGGAAACCCAGCAGGACCACAAGGATGTTGTGAGGCTATGCAAGGAGAAATCAGAAGGGCCAAAGCCCAGCTAGAACTTCATCTGGCTACTGCTGTAAAAGACAATAAAAATATTTCTCTAAATACAGCACTAAGGAGAGTCTCCACCCTTCATTGGATGCCATCCTTTGTCTCCTGCCAGAGCAGCCCCACAGGGTGCAAGTGCTCAGGAATTTCTGTGTGGAGATCCATTTATAACAAATGATCATGTGAAAAGCTGCTGGGAACTGGAAGTAGGCAGAAAATGACACCGTGTCATGTCCTCTGTGACAGCTTGTCACAGGCTGATCACTGCAGTGCCACACAGCACTGGTGAGTGCATAAATTAAGTGCTGAGTGCCACTGGAGTTAATCAGGAGCTCTGCCATTAGTGAGCAGGGCAGTGGCATTTTCAGGGATCGACTCCCACTGCCCTCCTCTTAAATGCCTGTTCCCAAAATACACAAAGAAATCGTTGTGGTGTATCCCACTGAGTGATTTTTATCAGCCCTCATATCACTCTTCACATTACATGTCTAAAAGTTTCAGGCTGAGCCTGCAAACAACAGCGAGTTTCATTTTAATTCTGTTTAATGCTTTATTTCTGTTTCTGTACATATTTCAAGTAGAGTTTCTGAAGGAGTAATTGCACCGTAGAGCACAAAATTTAGCTTCAGTCTTTTTTGTTACTTTGAAATCTTACGACAAATGATAATTTTATGCAGTTGTCAGCTGTAGAACCTTTCTTGAAGAGATTTAGACTTCTTTTGAGACCTGTTGCCAGCACTGTAAAACAAAAGGGTGACCTGTCAGGATGTGTCTCCTTTGGCACAAAACACGGCCATGGCTCAGCCTGCACTCTCTGCACTGGTTGTGTCTTCAAGACACATCCAGCTTTTGCTGGTTTATTTTTGTTTGTTTGTTTTCTGGGGGCTTCTGTGCAGCTCAGCCCATGCCATCAAATTGCTTGTGCCCCTTTTTACTGGCTATTCATGGCTGCTGTCCACGTGGGGTGTGAAAATGAGCTGCCTGGCAAGAGTGCAGGATGGTTAAATGTGGAGGGGTGACTTTGAGACTCCTCTGAGCTACCAAAACCCCCATGTGCAGGATCTCTGGGTGTGCTTTACTCTTTCAAGAAAATAAAAAAAAAAAAAATTCAAAAATGTCTTTTTAAGCAGATTGCAAGCCAACATGGAAGTTCTACTTTTAAAAGTTGATGGGGTTTTCTATTTCAGTGGCATCTGTGATGTCTTCTTTTCTGACCCTGTTGTAGCTTATTTTAGTGGCCTATTTAGGGTAATCATTACACAAACTCCTTTCTGTTACTTCCAGAAAACCAGCTTTCCTGGCCTCTGAGATAATTACACCAACCTTTACAGATGTGAATTAGTTGCTGACCAATTAAAAAACTATATGGGAAAAATTTTCTTAAGTTATGGCAAAAGGAAATTAAATTTGAGACGATTACACTGATACATCTTAAAAAGAAGAAGATAACAAATCCTGCAGTGGAGCCAAGCCTTTACCTGTGTCAGTAAAGATTTATCAAATACCTTATCTGAGTCAGCTGACCTTATTGTGAGATTCTGCCCTTGAACCTGTTACTGAATTATTTAACATTCGGTTCTTTTTTGGTTTTTTTTTTCAAAGCAAGAGTCAATGCAAGGTATGATTTTAAATCAGCGTGCTAAAGTGTGCATATTCTGAATATCTAATCTGTCATTGTTGTCTCTTGTTTCTGTAATGCATTTGCATTACTATGAATCAATTTTATTCTGCTTCTCTAGAGACTATTGCTGCCTGCACGCTGTGATATATTTGCACTGTTGTAGATATATATATACACATACATATAATGTAATTATATTATACAAACCATGTCTTTTTCAGGTTGCTTGTTACCTTTGTAGTTTACGCTTCCTGGTACAGTGGACCTGAGTAAAAAATGTGGGATGTGGGGCATTCTGATGATATATTACAGTAATAGAGAAATCTTTGTATATTTCTGTATACTTAATACCTGTAAGAAGAGATTTGTATGTGCATTATTTTCCAGACTTAGGGCTTTGTTTTCTGAGACTAGAGAACATTTATGATAATGTAACACACACACACACAAACACACACACAAAAAAATCAAATAAAGTGTTATTATTTTCAGACAAATGCCTTTGTTGCTGTTGTCACTCTGAGGGAAGAGGAAGAAGTGTTGGTACTGATAGATTTTCACTGCCTGCCCCTTGATCCTGGCAGCCAGTGAAGACATGGAATTGCCTGATTCCAATTGTGGTGGTTTCAGGTAGCTCCCAGTACAGGTGGGTTACAGAAACATCCAGTAAAAATCCTTAAAAACATGAACTGCAGTCACACTGGGTGTTGGAACTGGATGATATCTGAGGTCCCTTCCAACCCAAACAGGGCAAGCATCAGGGGCTGCTTCTCTGAGGAGCCCTACACAATTGAAGGACTTCCTGAACCAGTGGAATTAATTACCTTTGTATTTTCTGTATTACCTGATTTTGGTGGATTTTTCTTCCAGGGTCTAATCTTGTGTTCATCTTGTCCTTGCTACCTGCAAGTGGCAGATGTTCCCTGTGCTGTTTCCTTACAAGAAGCAGGAAAGGATCATTCTCTCTTTGCCTTCTGCTTGGCACTCTGGAATGGGTGGTTTTCTTCCTCCCTTCTACCCAGCTGAAGAAAAACTCTGGTTTATCCTGCCAGTCCCACCTGTCCATTTCCCATTTTAGCAAGCACCGTTCTCCCTCATTCTGCCACGGCACCCGTGTGATGTTCTGCAGCCCTCTGGGCATTTCTGTCACCAGGAAAGTCCTCAGCTGGTTTGGAAAGTCAGTATTTTAATTTCTGGTGCTCCTCCTGAAGATCTGCTTTGGCCAAGAAGTAACATGGTTTCTGTTTCTGCTGCTTCCTACTGCACTGGCAGGGGAACTCCTGGGCAGGAATCCTGACCTGTGTAAGGCCCCATGAACAATGTCAGTGCCAGGAGGAGGGTTCAGTGTTGGTGTCCTGTGCTTTGGCAAATACTCACTTTGCCTGGGTGGCTTTTCATGCATTCTTAAGGCTGTTTCATGGTGTTTGTGTGCTGGTCTTGAGGCCAAGCCTAGACAACATCACTTTGTGCCACCACAGCAACCAAATTACCTGCCTTGCTCACCACAGTCCCAAGAAAACTGCCCTAACTTTTCCAAGTTAAGTACCCACTCATAAATAACATGAGCAGTGATGTTTAAAGCATGGATTGCCCTAAGGATGAAATAGGATCAGAATTTTCAAGACAGTTTTCTCGTGATGGCAGAGATCATACTTTATATTACGTTTTATAGCCCTGGAAATCAGACTAGATTGAAGGAATTATGTTCCCAAAAACTAAATGCTTCCCTGTTCCCAAAAACTAAATGCCAACTGTTGTCCCTAGATCAGGGAGGGAAGGGGAGGAACGGGAGTCCTTCATAGCCTGAGTGGCAACATAAATTACCTTAAGCATTTTATATGGCAGTTAATGCTATTAAATAACCCAACCATAAACTTCTCATTAGCAACACTTGCAAAAATTCATATACCTCACAGGCAATTCCCATCCACTGTGCACTCCAGACGGATTCATAAAACAAAGGGCTTTTGAAAATGAAGGAAACTTCATTTCCCAACAGCTATCCATTTAAATCCTGCTTTGGAATGCAGGTTGAAAGGCATGGGAAGCCAAGGAGGAAGAGAGGGGCTGGTTGAGCATGGGAGGGTGCAGGGATCTGCCCAGGTGAGCAGTGAGCAGGTGCTGTGCTGTCAGCCACCACCACTGGCATCTTCCCATGGGACAGCCTTCAGGAGGGGCTTGGTGGGAAGTGTTGCCAGCTCCATTTAGGGGCAGAAAAGCTGTCAAGGGCTGGATTAATCAAACTGACACTAATTGCATCCATTTCTGTTGTTCAGTGCATTTTAAATTTCATAGCCTCGTTTGGTTCTGCATTTTTTTTTTCCTGTGCCTTGTAGACTTTTTCAAGATCTGCGAATTTTATTATGCACTGTTAACTCCGTGTGATGGCTTTTCTGGATTCCTGACATTCCTGTTCCAAGCCTGTGCCTGCACACACATGGGAAGGCTGAGAAAAAAAAGTCAATGCTGTTCTTTTCCACAGACAGAAAACATTATCAAAACATGAAGCTGATCCATTGTCAGCCTCTGAGAGCAAAAACACCCCTCAGAGTTGCATTGTTTCCCCCAATTCCTTCTAGCAGAGTCATTTTCTTGTCCCACTGCCTGTTTTGCTCTGCTGGACACACAGAATAAAGCTCCACCTATTCCTAAGGCCTTTTTTCTTATCCCTATGGCATCTGTAGAACCAATTGTGTGGTAGATTTTGTGGCTTCGTCAAGAGTCTTACAGGTGCTTTTTGTCTTTCTCCTGTGTAAGAATCAGACAGTAACCCCAAAGTACTTAAAGAAGAAACAAAAGTGACAGTAAACCTTTTGATTTTGCTCCTTCTGTTCATTGAAACTCATGTTCTGTGTCTTGGTGAAGCATTCCTTGGATGGGGCATAATGCCAAGTCTCAAAACGGGCAAGAAGCAGGGGAAATCTCGTTTTATGGCAGGAAGGAGCTGGATTTTACTTTACCCAATTCACTTCTCATGAAGCTTTCTGAAAACACCACAGATTGGAGTGTCAGTCCACACTGGTGGCAAGTCAGACCCCTGGGAATTCCCTAGAATTTCTGCAACAGGTCCAGCAATTATGGTATTTGGCTCAGCTGCAGTGAAATATTTTTATTTAAGACTTCCAGATTCTCGTTTCAATTGTGATGTTTTAGTACTGAATCCCCCAAAATGGCTGTTTACCAGAACAACCTTCTGCTATGCTCTGAGACAGGAGCACGTGTTGAAGGAAGCCTGAGAGACCTGACTCAGAGACAGGTGAGGTTAAGTGTGAGGTTTTTATCTTCTTTTCTTCATGTTAGAGCCGGGATTAATACACTGGAGTCACAGTTTTTATGTTTGGACTCAGTTAATAATTATTAATTAGTTATTAATTATTATTATATTAATTATTATCTATATTATAGTCTCACAAGTCATGAGCTCCAACTAACAAGGTAGAAAACAGAGGAGCCTCCAACTCTTTCCAAGGTTATTTAAGTATAAGCTATCCAGTAATGAGGAGACACCTACATTATTTATACTTTTAACCCAATAATTGACCACACAATCACCCATTTTTTCACCCAATTAGAAAAAAACACCCAAAACCAAGAAGAAGAAGGTGAAGAAGAAGGACTTAGACAATGCCTTAAATCCTCCATATTTCCTCACATATATAACTATAGACTAAAACCTTAAATCCTAAGTTTTTCACCCTGTGAGATCACACAATACTATTCAAACTACACACCCACAACCCCAGTGCTGTCACTCAATTCTGGAAGCCTGTTCCATGACCTCAAGTCAAATGCAGTGCTTGCTTGAGGGTCAGTGCCTTTTGGCACAGAAAGCCTGAAATTTCCAGCCTCCAGGTTTCCAACATACAAGGGCCTGCCTTTGGTGGCTTCTCCGAGGGGGATTTCTGGGTGCCACGGTGGGTGGGCAAAGGGAGAGCACCAAAGCACAAGAAATTACCACAGCTAGGTGAATAGAAACATTGCTCTCCAGCAGAAAAGCACTTTGTTTTCTTACCCTGCCCACCTCTGGTACACGGGAATTTTATGAAATGAAATTTTCTGAAGTCAAAAATGGAAATTTTACCATTCACTGGCAGGGGAAGGAGCACCCCCAAGGATGGCAAACACTGGGAAAAAGAGCATCCTCTTCTACAGCAGCTGAGTGCCACCCAGCTGGTTCTAGAACTTGAATGCATTCCGTGTCGCAGCACAAATATTTTACAGCAAAGTCTGTTTGTCTGGCTGGGTTTTTTTTCTAGTACTGAGGACACATTTGTAGTCCCATTGTGTACCTGAAGTGTGCTGGGACAGGGACCATCCAGTTCTCTGAGGGATTTGGGCAGCTCACGTTCACATACCAACACTGGCAGCTTTCAAATGCTTTAGAAGAAGGCTCAGATGAGGGGGAAAAGCCTGCAGAGTAATAAATGGACTCTTCTGCCCAAAGAGGACTATAATTTTTGACAGAGTTCTGCCAGGAAAACTCACCTGAGAGCTTCTGAAACTCTCACCTGAACTTTGCTCTTCAGGAAGGTTTAGCAGCCATCACCCCAGAATAGTGAATTTTCCTTTTTGGACTCAGTCTGGCAGTGAGGGCAACCTCTTGGAAACTGAATTTGGGTCTGGAGGTCATCATTCTGCCTGGGTTGTAGCACAGGGAGCCAGGTTTGGTTCTGGTGTTTTATTTTCTGTTCTCCAAGCTGTTTACTGGCATCACGGTGGAGTTTTCAAGGTTCAGTAAAGGCAGTAACTCTCACAGAGACCTGTGGCAGCGCCGTGTGACTCGGCTGCTCCCAGCAGAGGAAGATTTCAGTTTCCACATTCTCTGTCACTTCAGTTTAGCACCTTGTCTGAAATCTTTCTTTTGAACACGAGCTTTGCCAGAGGAGGTGTGTGACTGTAGCAGGATCCGTGCCCTACCCGCAGTCATTTGGGAGCAGCACCTGAAGGAAGTGGCACATTTTTAAAAAAACACCTTTTTTTTTTTTTTTTTTTTTTTTTTTTTCTTTTCTTTTGGAGGTGTTTGCAGTTAAATCCCTTGTTCACATGGCTACAGGTTTGTTCTTTGTTGCCGGCACCCATCTGCTCTGAGCTCCTTGTCTGCCCTACTTTTCCCCCCTGTTAGTTCTCCCTATCAGCCCAACAGAGCTTTCCTGCTTACCCCAAAATGAACCATTTCAGAGACCTTTTCCTCGGCGACAATTGCTTTAAAAGCCAGAACAACATCTTCGCTCACCGAGGCACCATTGCAATCAACCTGCGACGGCAAACATGATCTATTCAGCCTTTATTGGCAGCTGGAGCTTTGGTGGCACTCAGCTGCCATGGTTGCAGTTTAGGACTGTTGGGTATTTGGGGTTTTAAACATCATTCACTGCGTCATGGCCCCGTCAGCACGAAGCCTTTGTGCCACAAATTGACACAAATGGGTTCCTGTAGCACCTTTGCTGACGAAAATCGCTGACCTACTTCTTTTGCCCACCAAAAAAAAATAGTCAGAACTTTGTTTACTTATTTAAGCGCTCCCTGCACGGCGATGAGGGTGTCCAGAGGTGCAGGTATAAAGGGTGTGTGAAAAACCAAGTTTGCTTTCTTGGTAAAATTTTAATAAAATTTTCTAATAAAATAAAAAGGGTTCTAATAAAAAAGGAGGCAATTAGGAGACAGAATAAAGCAAATAGCTAAATGGCCAGGTGCCTGGTATTCAGCCAAGGACACACCTTATCCTCTTGCATCCTCTTTAAATGCACCAGCATGTTTCATATTCACAGACCCTGATGCATTATCCAAACATTCCTTTGAGTTCAGGTGTTCTCTTGCTTTTAACCCCCCACCCCAAACCTGCCCCCATCCATTTTACAGATCCATTCAACCTTTTATCACTCCTTGTGACTTCGTTCTGCAGATGAAATCCCCTTGTGCCTCCACTCTGTTCTCCCACTCCCTGATAACAGAGGATCAATAAATTCTTCCTTTTGGAGTTTTGGGTTCTGTCCCCCTTATCTTCATGCAGATAATCCAAGAATATGGGGAATTTCCTGATTATCTTTACCGTTCTTCTGAGGTAGCTACATGAACAAAGGGCATTCTACATGAACAAAAGGCATTCTATGAAAGGATCGTGCTACAGTCCAAGAAATATATATATATATATATCACACTACTATTTCTAAGTCTTGTTAATAAAAGAAACTATATTCATACAGCAAAGTTTTCTAACATTTTTACATATTTACATTTTTAATTTTTGCAAAAAGCCAATAATGTAATATGTGCTTAAAACAGGTGAGTCTTCATCCAAGGCTTTTTCTCTCTGGGGCTGTAAATGAGGCCCATGGACACTGACTCAGGTGTGGGGAGCCCTCAGAGCAATGCTGAAGGGGAGGAGAGGAAAGTCCCTCCTGTTGTAGCCACATCTCTGCAGGTCCTGCACTCTTCTCTTTGGTGTGCACTCCTGTTTTGGGATCTCACTTTGCTCTGCCTTGGCTCTGCCCGTTGTCTTTAAATCCTCAGCAGGTGCAGCTTCCACTCTGTTTCTGCCAGCTTTGTTTTCTCACCAAAAATGTTATTTTTTTAGTATTCTAGGCAGTTTTTTCAGGTTCATTTGTGTGTGGGTGTTGATAACAGTCTACCTAGAGAGACCTTGAGCACTCCCTGAATGTAAATTCCCAGAAAAGACATCATCCCTTTGGACTTAGGGATGACAGCACATCCTTAGGTAACAATTATTAGTGCTGTGAGCAACTAACTCTTGGTTTATGACCCCAAATGTCTGGAGCAGCTGCATGACCCAGTGGTGGCTTAGCTCTTGGGAAGGCTTTGTCCCAGCACAGCAGTTCGTGGTTTTTGGAGATGACATCATGCCCAGGGATGATGCTGAGGGCACTTGGTCTGTCCAGCCTGGAGGAGACTGAGGGGAGACCTCACTGCAGTTACAACTTCCTTGTGAAGGGAAGAGCAGGGGCAGGCACTGATCTCTGCTCTGGTGACAGTGACAGGACCCGAGGGAATGGCCTGAAGTTGTATCAGGGCAGTTTAGGTTGGAAATTAGGGAAAGGTTCTTCCCCCAGAGGGTGGTTGGGCACTGAACAGGCTCCCCAGGGCAGTGGTCACAGCACCAGCCTGGCAGAGCTCAAGGAGTGTTTGAACAACACTCTCAGGCACAGGGATTATTAGGGCTGTGCAGGGCCAGGAGTTGGATTTGATTTTTGTGGGTCCCTCCCATCTCAGCATTTTCTGTGATTCTTTGAAACACCTCTGAGGACCTTCAGTACGCTGCTCAGTTTATTGCTCATGTATCATGTATATTGCTCATACATGGTATCCAACCATATTCAAATCATGTTATTGGGTCTGTTGGAAGTGGTTTAAAAATGACTAATTTTTTACCTGCCTGGATATACATACTCATCACTAAAGTGTATGGATTATTAGGGATTATTAGGGATTATTATTATATATAATACATATATATAAGGATTATTAGGGATTTTAGGGACTATTAGGGCTGTGTAGAGCCAGGAGCTGGATTTGATTATTGTGGGTCCCTCCCAACTCAGCATTTTCTGTGATTCCTTGAAACACCTCCAAGGACCTTCGGTACACTGCTCAGTTTATTGCTCATATCACAACTGGTATCTGACCATATCCAAATCATATTATTGAGTCTGTTGGTTTATGAATCACTCATTTTTTTACCTGGATAAACTTACTCATCACTAAAGTGTGTGGGGATAAAACAAACCTCCAAGGAGGAATGCCAAGAAGGAAGGTTTTTACAGTGGGGGTGGTGAAAGGCTGCAACAGGTTGCTCAGAGAAGTGAAAAATCCCTCCAAAAGTTCAAGGACAGATTGGATGGGGCTAGGAGCAACCTGATCCAGTTGAAGATGTCCTTGCTCACTGCAGGGGGGTTTGGATTAGATGACCTTTTAAGGTCCCTCCAAATAAACCACTCCATGATTCTGTGATTCTGTGTCTCCATCTCTTTCTCTCTCCCCGAAGCACAGCCCTGTACAACTGTTCTCCCCTGCTGAGCCCTGAGCACAGTTTGCTGCTGCTGCAGCACTCTCAGGTTGCCCATTTTATTCCCAAAACAGCTCTTAGAGGCTCTTTACCGAGATCTCACCCAGCTGAGGGAGAGAAGCATTAAAGACTCCCAGGATAAAGCAGCCACATGACACCAGGAGCTTCTCCTGTGTCTGGCAAGACACAGCAGCTCCATTTCAGGTTTAGGCCAGGGCTGGCAGAGCCTATGTGCAGCCTTTAGTGTTGCAGAGACATTTCCTGAGCGTGGCCCATGGGACCTGTTGGTGGTGACACCAGAGACAGGGAGATGCAGAGAGCAGGAGGTGTTGGGGTCAGACCAGCTCCATGATCAGCTATCAAATGTACCCTTCCCTATGTCTCAAGGGGAGAAAAGAAAACAACCCCAAACCCACAGCTAAACCTATATAAAGGCAAGCTCTGAATATTTCCAGCATTCAGAAGGATGGGTGGCCCGTGTGATGCCAGCTCACAAATTCAAGCAGTCACTTGCAAGTGTGAAGTGTAAGTAACACAAAAAGCCGAGTGCCGTGTTCCTTTTGGAAGCACTGGTGCCTGCTCCCTCATCAGCAGGTTGCTGACATGCCAAATTTCCCGGGAAACGGAGAAATACACAGCTTTAAAATAAAGACAGCAAAAAAAGAAAAAAAAAAACCTCACAAGTTGTGTCGTACTTCTTTTATTACAGTGAAAACCTGTGTGGTGCTACCCTACTGAGAGAATAAAAACTACCAGTAACTTTTCAAAAGAGAGGAGTCAATCCCAGATAACAAAAAAAAAAAAAAAACAACAAACAAAACCAGCCTAGAAATCCTGGCTGTTGCAAAATATAAAGTCTGAGTTGGGACCTCCGTCTGTCGTTCCACTGGAGTAGATCCAAAGATTGCAAAGTTCTCGATGGAAGTTTCTCCTTTAACAAGCTGGGGAGGCAAAGAGGAGAAGCAGATTAAGGGGACATGTTTTCTCCACAAATCACACAAGATGCTAGGAAGTGTTTTGCCTCAGTGCAGAACATCCAAAAGGCAATTTTTTAGCCATCTCGACCAACCCTCATCTGTAGATGTGTTTCCCAGTTATGATCCAGATGAGTAAAACCAAATTCTGATGAATTGTATGTAGTACAGAACACAGTGTGACTGAGGCTATTGGTTATTAAATATGCTTGGTTATTACAGTATTATTGGTTATTATATAATAATTATAATATTTTTAAATATTATTGGTTATTAAAAAGGTCAATTCTAGCTGAAACAAAGTTAGCTGGGGATCAGAAATTTCTCTAAGTTCTGTTCCACATTTCCAAAGCAAAGCCTTTTATCTCTCATGCTGGTAAGGTGGATGTGACCTGGGTGGCTGCACCCCTACTGTGGGATTAGCTGGGGTTTTGAGCTCCCACCTGAGCCCAGACTGTCCCACTGCCCACAAATCCCTGGCTCAGATGCACCAGCAACACCCCACTCTCTCTACCAGAAGCTGTTTTTTTTTAGGGTTTAGCCACCTTTTTCTGCTCACACCTTAGGATTCAGCATCTCTGGATGTATTCAAGAAAAGGCTGGATGTGGCACTTGGTGCCGTGGTTTAGTTGAGGTTGGGGTTGGGTTGGACTTGATGATCTCAGAGGTCTCTTCCAACCCAGTGATTCTGATTCTGATTCTGATTCTGATTCTGATTCTGATTCTGATTCTGATTCTGATTCTGATTCTGATTCTCTGGCTGGCACAGCACACCAAGCCTAGGCAGAGCAGGGACACTGCCAGGAGCCCTGGAGCACCCACGGGGACACGGGGGACATCTCCTGTGGGACATTACCTTCCTCCACGGTGCGGTGGAAGAAGCACCAGGGGACACCGGCGGGGTGTGCCCTGAAGCAGCAGCCCTTCCTTATGCAGTCCTTGGGCTTGATGCCAGGGTGGCCACAGTTTATCCTGCTGTAGGGATCGTTGGGACACACTCTCCTCACTGTGTGAAGCCAGAAGATTAAAAACAAAGGGAGGACAACGTGTTAGTCCACGCTCCGTCTGCCTGGTGATGTGATTCACAAGGAAAAGGCAGGACACAAAGGTGAGGTCACTGGGCAGATGTGATGGCCATGATGACCCTCTCTGAACCAAGTTCAGCCAGCAGATCCACCCAAATCCTCATCCAGCCTCCCAGGCTAAACTAAATTCCAAAGGGTGATGAATTGCTGCTGTGCCCCAAGGATAAGAGGAGGCAAAATTCACCCCTGGAAGTGCCTGGCAGCAGCCCATCTTTACCTTTCCCAAATCCAGCAAGGGGGTGAAAAGTCCTGTGTCTCCTGTAGTGGTAACACATGCACTGGCCTCACACCAGGGCACGTCCATGACCTAACCCCAGAGCAGCCTGCCTAAAACAAGGAGAGGACCACCCAGCAGCCCTCTCTGCATTCCAGCTGCAGTTACAGAAAGGAAATAAGTCTTCTAGGAGGAAATCACAGCTCTTCCAGGCACTTAAAGCTAAAATCCCAAGTAAAGAGATTATACCACCCAGCTTGAATACTTCAGTTTTCCTCTCATGGAGCAGTAGTGCTCAGAAAAGTAATTCCATGAAAACGGCACCCTAAGTTGTTGCTGCTCGTTTTTCAAGGTTTACAAGAATTGCAAACAGTGCTCAAAAGCAAAAATATTTTTTGTCCTACTGTAATTCTGATCCCTGTTGACTAATCTCAATTTATGTCAGGTTCTTCTGTTGGCCAGCATTGCCTTTGCACCCTCATTTCCTCTCATGTCACCCATGCAGCTGCTGAGACTGCCCTGAAGTTCTCCTAAGGAGCTGTGCTGTCAGCCCAGCCTACGTAGCTTACACTGAGATAATTAACACAGCTAATTACACTCCATTGCTTAACACACTTATGTAAAATATACAGCTAATCCTAGAAAGACTGGGACAGCAGCTGTTATCCTCCCTGAGAAAGTAATGGCAAAAAAAATAGAAGCAGGATGCTGACAGATGTCAAACAAGTAGCCACACAGCAAACCCACTTAAATAAGTGCTGAGTATCCCTTGCTCTACCCATGGACAGGACCACAAATGACACTGAAATGTCTCTAAGTAATCAGCACAGGCTGTTTGATAACAAGAAGCCTGAAGGAAGAGGAAATATATTGTGTGAAGAGGATGAGGCAGAAGTCTGATGGGTAAGCAAGGCTTGACTTTACATTTTACTGCCACTGGTCTCCTAACAGAGGTTTGTGCCCACTTTTCTTGCCTGAGGAGAAAAGCAGAACTGCTCCCTGGTTGTACATGTTTCTGGATAATCAAACACGAGGTAAAGCAGTGTTTCTGGCAGAGATATTACCTTTCTTTGGTTTAGGATTGTAGCACCAGGGGACGCTGGGGACTGAAGCGTTGAAGCAGCACCCAATTTTCTTGCACTCTGCTGCTGAGATCCCTGGGTAGCCACAGTTTGTCCTCTGCTTGGGAACCACTTTACACTGGCATTTTGCTGTTCAGGACAGAAGGAGCAGGTTACAGGCTGTCAGTTTGCACACTTGTTACGGAGGGGTGTTTATCAAATGCTCACCTGGGAACAATGCTCTTTCCCTAGATGCTTTCCATCTTTTCTCTTCCTTGCTAACAACCTGAGTGGTTTAAAAGTTTCTTTTAAACCTCTCCCAATTTTGGTCAGGGCTGTACATCACACTTTGAGAGTCTGTGGTCTCACTTGCAGCCAAGCCAGCCCAGCACAGTGGGGCTTGTGGGCTTTGAATCGACCACACCAAATGGGAAATCCCAAGAATTTCAAATATTATGCTATTAAATGTTTGCTGCTTTGTCCATCTCGTGTGATGAGGAAAAGACTTAAGAGCCCAGTGGATATTCAAACAGGTGTAAAGATACAAAATCTTTGCAGTCTTGACAGCTGATTATAAAATATAGGATATGCAAATAGCTGCAGCTATGCTTTTAACGTTTTAAGTCATTTGCACAGTCAGCCACAACCGTGAAATTCTGGAGCTGTCCTCCAGCTGTTACTGAGTTACATTCCACTTCTGGAGCTCTCTAAATGACTTGCCTTTAAATGAGGAGGCAGATAGGCTCCTTTAAAACCGTATTCACGTGGCAAAGCAGCGTAAACCAAATGTCAGAAGAAAATTTAGACAAAGCTGGCTCCTGTTCCAGCCCTGGTCCTGTTCTAGCGACCTCCTCTGCCTTTGCAGCGGGTTCCTGGTCATTCCAACAACACAAGAGTTCAGCTGCAGTCATTCACGTTCTGCTACAGATCTCTCTGATAAAAATTAAAAAGCAGGCTCCACTTGGGGGATAAGCAGCAGCACAGAGAGCCCATTTGCTGTCTGGTCTGTTAAAGCTGGTGGTGGGATGAGGGTCCCACACGTACCTGGAAGGCAACAGCACATGGATGTACTTACTTGGAGGTGCAACTCCCTCTGCCAGGGTGCTGAGGGCTACGACCAGGGTGATGGAGAGCGCACAGACCACCTTGAGATCCATGGCTCTTGCAAGAGGAGAGGTGCTGCTTCCCCTGGAGGCCGCAGGTTTTATGCGCTCCTCGTGTTTGCCCAGCGAGGTCTGATAACATTGTTCCATCTGAGGCTTCACCCGGGAGGCTGGGCTCTCTTTTGTTTGCTTAGGAAGTGTTGCCATGCATATTTCGATATCCCAGAGATAAATTTCTAGGCTCCCCTGAGCTATTGATCACGTATCTGTTACATAGCTATAGATACCTATTTATTACGTGATCCCATAATCTATCAAATGGATGCTGCTGGGTGCCTCTGGGTGCCAGAGGCTCTGGCTCTGAGTGCCAGGCTTCACTGTGCTCTGATTTCATTGCCTTTAGAGTATTTTAGACCTCTGGGCAGTCTTACTTTCCATTCACTACTGAAAAATATGTACATATATTTTCCACCCAGTGTATTTTTTCTGCCTCGATTTTTCCCTGGCCTTAAGGTTTTTGGTTATGCTTACTCTGAAACAGGTAAGGGAGGAGGGCTGGAGCTGTGATACCTCCAAGCTTCAGCACACCACAGTGCACCTGAAAAAATACATAAACACAGAAGGTGGAAGGTGTGACTGAGAAGTACTGAGCACATAAGGCCACTGTTGGTTTCCACACAAGGGGATTTAGGAAAAGAAGGGAAGATCAGGGAAAAAAAGCAAACCTCAAAGGCCCAAGAGGTCCAACAGCATAGAGACATAAGAGAAGAGAGTTTCTGTACCACCTCAGCCTGCCCCACGGGTGCTGTGCTCATCCAGGCATCAGTCCCAAGTGTCCCAGTTTTATTTTGGAGTTTCTGCCCTGTGCAAGGTCCTGTTCCAGGGGTGCCACAGCAGGGGCTGTCCCCACCCCCTCTGCCTGATCCCCAAAGCAAAGCAGCATTTCCCAACCCGTCCAACACTACCTGCATGTCTTTTGCCAAAACCAAGCTTCTGAAGCACCATGTTTGACCTAATAATTTCCTGACTGCTTTTCTCCTGGTTTCAAAGGTGGCCCCCCAGGCAGCCTTTGGGTTGCTTTGGGACAACAGGCCTTGGGACTTGGACTGCTGAAGGCTTTAATCTTCCTTTTGGGCAATTTCCTACCATTTACCGCAACATTTCTTAACTTCTAGCTACTTGCCAACTCTTAAAGACAATCAGAGCAGTGCCAGGGAGGGGGGAGAAGCAGTGGGATGGTGGGATCTCTGCACCCTCCCCACAGCAGGCACCTGCAGAGCAGGCAGGGCAGGCTGCAGCCCCTTGGGTGCTCTGCAGCATCACTGTTCCTATGGGGGAAGCCACCAGGGAACCCTTGCTGTTCATCACCAAAATAAAGAGATTCAATGCACTTTCTTGATCTTTGGCAGAATTGTGCCTTCTCGCTTTTGAATATTATATGTGAATTTGTTTTGTGCATCTTTCCATGACGAAGCTCAAAGTGAGAACTTTCAGCTTCTCTGTTTGTGTTTTGGAGGAAATTTATTTGTCCAAAAGTATTTCCAGCAAAATGGGAGGGATTTTGTTCCACGAGGGAATAAAAATAATAGGGTTCTTTTTCCTAAAAGTCAACTTATTCAATGCTTTATGGACCCAATTTATATCCATCCCTATTTAAGATATGGGTGGCATTTCTCACTGAGAGTCACAGTTAATAAATGAGATATTTTGTGTATCCTCCATGTCACGAGACACCAGAAGAGGGTTGTGCTCCATCACTCAGCAGCTCGTATCACACTTTTCACCTCCATCACTTAGAGAAAACATCAAACTAAAAACTTTAAAATCCAAGTGCAAAGGTCCACCAGGATGCCTGTCCAGAGAAGTCCTGGGTAGTTTTTTCCACCAGCCTGGGAGATGGGCAGTGAGGTTGGCTGAAACGCCAGAGGAGAGCAGAGATCCCGATGGGGACCGTGCTGCCTTCGGACCTCCGTGGAATTCTCGGATTATCAGCCCATCGTGTGAGTCAGCTGAAACTGCAGATAAGGTTTGTCACTCCTGCTCCTTTCTGGGCATTAATTAAGCCCTTATCTGCTGGCTGTCACCTCTTGGGCCCGATCCCAGCTGCGGGCACAAAGGCAAATCTCCCCCCCGAGCTCTCGCTGCGGAAAGAGCCTTTGATTGGCATCTCAAGGCAAACACACGGCCAGGAATGAGCTGCCTGCTCTCTGCCAGGGGATTACTTAAAGATCTTTAATATGTTTATACAGCAAAGCCTTGAAAATTATCTGGGGTTTCCCTGTAAATGTGTTTCCTTCTGTGAGGCCTGCACCTACCGAAGACCTTTTGGTGACTCTCTGAAGGATCTCGGGCTCTGCAAGTGGCCAGAAGGGGCTTGGAGGGCTCCTTCCTCCTCTCCAGGCTCTGTGTCCTCCCTGACCATCCTCCCCTGGTCCCTTTTAGCTGCACTGTGGTGATCTCATTTCCTTCCCAGCAAGGACTTGGAGAAATCACCACGGCTGGTGTTGGACCTTGCTGTGGATTGGTGGCAGCCTGCAACTCCTTATTCTCCTAATCCATTTCAATCTCCTATCCTTTTGAAGGATAAAGTGTATTTTTTTCTCTTTTCACTTAAAATAACCAGCAAACAGCACAACTTTGATTTTTCATCCTAAAGGGGGTGTTTTGTCCTGAAGGGAATTTCCTTTTGTGGTAACTGTTAGTTTGAATGCTGACATGAAGGAATCTGTCACTGGGCCAACATCACTGTTCATGAGCCCACAAAGTAAATCCCAAGTTTTAAGTGTTCTCTAAAATAAATCATCATAACAGAGAAAAAAAAAAATCAGTGGCAAAGGAGAGGGGTGTCTGCAATTTCCTCCTTCCAGCTGTGAGAGGCACAGAAGACTATGAGTTGGCACATGAAATTCCTCAAACCAGGACAATGTCTGTCTGCCAGATAATGCTGAGGGGTCAAAAAACAAACAGAAAATGGATAGTTCAAAATAACCCCTGAGATCCATGGCTTTGATAAAGATCCCCACCACAGATGTATTAATGCAATTGTCAAAATCAACTTCAACTTTGTGAGTTCAAACTCCTTCAGGGGAATTTTATCAAAAGAATGTGTCATTTCTACAGACCACGGGCAGTGCTGGAAGAGGACTTCTGTCACATTTCTGTGGCAAAACATCCTTGCCCAAGGTGAAAAGAAAGATTTAATTACTGAAGTTAATCAAATGTGTAACTCAGAGCTGAGTCAGATCTGAAAGCCTGAATTTCAGCATCCAATACACCACAAAAAGGTTTGATTGTGACTGCAGAGCCCAGTTTAGAAATACAGATCTGAGCCAGTAGTTTTCCTTAATGCTTCTGGGATCTCCAAGCAGTCCATGATCTCAGCATTGCCATCATTTTTTGTGAGCACCAAAATAACCCCAGAAAAACCTTATCATTCCTGAAATGAGGTGGGGACCAGCCTGTGGAGAAGAGGGGACACAGGCTGGAGCCAGCAAAGCAGGGAAATCTGCAGTTTGTTTCTTTTCTAGACCCCATCACATTTGTAGTGACCCAGAGAATGGAAGAAACTCCTGAGGAATGCAGATCTGATTCAAAATGTGGCCAGTGAAAGATCTTGTTATGATAATGGTTGTGATGCATTCCAGTTTACCATGCCACAGGCAATGAGGGAGTCCAAATCCTGACCTATTACCATCTAAAAAGAGGAAAATAAATCAAGAAGACTTATTAAATTGAGCTTAAAGGAAGAATAAAACATGTGAAGTGTTGGCAAACAGCAGGGTGCTACTGAAAGACACAATATGAAGAACTCAGTAAATATTTACTATTGAACAAAAAATATAAAAAGGATGTCCTCAGGCACATGTATAGACCCAGAATAATTGAATGAGAGAGTAAAGAAAGCTACTAGAAGAGAAAAATAATTGAATGAGAGAGTAAAGAAAGCTACTAGAAGAGAAAAAGACTTTTTTTTTTTTTTTTTTTTTTTTTCAAAGTAAGATTAAGAAAATAGAGGAAAAAATACTGCAGGGAAGTAAATTCACAAAGAGATAAACAAATAACTTCTTTTCAGATAGGAGACAAAGGTCAGCAATCAGGAAGAGGAGAAATATGTTTTGCTCAACATATTCATAAATGATAAGGAAAGCTTGGTGAATAATGAAGTGATGAATATGCTGATGATTCAGAATTATTTTTCATATTTTTTTAAAAAGTGGAGCTAGCTGAACAGTTGTGGAAATATCTCCCAAGATTGACTGGGTGATAAATGGTAAATGAAATTAAAAGTAAAGAGGAAGAGTAACCTAAGTGTATAATCACCAAGATGGGCTGCAATTTAGCTCCTGTCACTCACACTCATTCCCATCACTGTGGATGTGCCAGCTGAATATTCAAAGTGACAAAAAGGCAAATTGCTTTCCACAGTTATTAGGAAAGGAGTGGAAAGGAGAAAACATAATTCTGGTACAGTCCCAGTCCCTTTGTGAACGTTCTGGTTGCCCTGAGTTAAAAAGGAGACACTGTAATTAGAAGAGATGCTGAGAAAAGCCCTCTGGCTAGTGAGAGCAATGAGCTAAGGAAAAAATGTTTTGAAGAGTGTAGGGATCTTAGAAATGAAGTTGTCACAGGACAGATGGGGAAATTTTCTCCTGGATGAAAACAGGGCAACAAGCAGAGGGCAGGATGGTTTTCACTGTGGGGAGAGGTCACGAGGGGGCTCCTGCAGAGAGTTATGCTGGGACCTTTGCAGCTTAACAGGCTCACAAACCATCTGAAAGAGGAGGTGAGAGGGCAAAATCTGTCGGTGACACGGAATTCCCGTGGCAGCAAAAATATGAGGCGGTTGCTCCGATGGATTGTGCAAGATGGAATGACTGACTGCAGGGCTGGGTGGCACGTGAGGCAGCGTGTCTGGGAATGTGGAGTGATGCACACCTGGGAGAGGAGCAATCCCACCTTCTCAGTTACAATAACGGGCCCTGAGCTGATTGTGATCACTCAGGCTACTGTCAGTGCAGTGTGAGGATGACAGGAGCATATGGAGGATAACAGGCAGCTTTGTGAAAACACCAGCCCAGTGCTTAGCAACCGTGAGAAAAGCAAATGACAGATTAACAGTTCTTAGGCAAGGAGTAGAAAATCGCAGATTTACCAAAGTTTTTCCCTTTTATAAACCCACTCTGTGTCTGCTTTTTCACGCTGTGTTCTCAGTCTCCAGCCTGTAAAAGGTGCCGTGGTGGGGATGGCGGTGTGGGACAGCATCCACATCAGGAATATTTGTGTACACCAGGTCCTTCCAGATCCATAAAGGTCACAGGAGGCACAGCTCATGGTCTCTAACATGAAAGTCTCAGTGGTAAATTCGAAGCACGTGAAGAAAGATGGTTCATCACCTAGCACAGGGATATGATGCAATTTACCTGTGGATGCCAAAACTTCCCACAAGTCTGAAAAGCAACTGGGTGAACTCATTGAAGAAAAACTGCTTGGGGCTATTGAATCCCCAAACTGCACATCTATCTCAGGAAATGTCTAAGCTGCAGATCCTTGGAGGTTGGAAGGGTGTTTTTGTGAAAGGATCGCTGCCTGGGGCTGGCTGGACTTGAGCAAATGTTTTTCATCATTTCTCAGAATAAAACAAGCAGAAAGCACCCAATAAAATGATGGAGCAGGAGTGGGAAAGGAGAATAATGTGATGTAGGACTGGATTATCTTTGCTCCTTGTTGAAGTTTTCCTGTGAGCACCTGTAACTGGCTCAGGGAACTGGGCTAGGGAGGGATTAATTTATTCCGGCCCATCCCATGATTTTATCATTGCATCTTCTGATTTTCATCATTTCTCGGGGACATCTTTTCAAATCATCTAGAGAAGGTTTCAAGCTCAAAACCTAGATGATCTAGTTTGGGTTTAACATGGAATGTGGTAAAAATGTCCCAGTTTGGAGAATGGAAAATGCTGTGATGAGTGGAGCTTCGCAGATCATTCCAAAACTCACCAAAACCTGAAGCAAACCCCTGCCTGTGGACTGGTTGTGATTCCCAGGAGAAAAACCCAAATCCAGCACCTCTAGTGATGTGGAGCAGGTTTTTGGGTCTGTTCCCTTCCACAGTGACTGGTGGGAGGGAGGGATTCTTGCAGGTGCAGTGAAAGAGCATCACCTGCAAGGGGCACGAGCCAACACCTCTCACCTGCACACAGGGACAGGGAGTCACTGAGATCACCCAGCAGCCCCAAACACTGATGTTCTGAGGGCAATGGCATGGAACAGGTGATATATATTACCCATATTGCATCACTTGAGCATAATTCATTCATTAATGTCAGAGCAATTAGCAGTGTAAATAGGAGCAGGCAGGGGTCAGCAGCCATTCGCCCAGCAAGCTAAAAGGAAATGTCACCCCTTTAGTTTTCTGGCAGTTTCTTAGAGCAGATTGAGAGCTCTGGGTTTCACCTCACATTTCAAGGACTGAATATTATTTGGGACACATGAGATAATAATATATATTAAAAAAAAGAATCCATGGCTCTCATTTGCTACTATGGGAACAGCGATCAAAACTTAGAAAACCAGGCAAGGCAGGCAAAGGGCTGCAAGGTTATTTCTGACACAAATAGCTAAAGAGATAAATACAAATGAGAAATGCCTGAAATAGGAGAAGCAGGAGACCTAGGAAATAACAAGTGAGCCTAAGACCCCGTGTGGGAGGAGAAGGTCATTTCAGAGAAGTTTTGCCCTGGTGGTTTCAAAAGTGGGCAGTGAAAACATAGTGCCTGAACTGCTGTTTCCAGCTGATGGTGAGGACTGGGATGTACAGTGTGACAGGGTCTGTAAAAGAATTGAGGTTAGAAAGTGACCTGGGCTGGCTCAGCTGAGCTGATAGCAAAAATTACCTACAGAGCTGGCAGAGTGGAGTCAAGATTATTGCTGTTTTTAGCAAGCTTCACTTATTGCTCTTTTCATTGATGACTGTGAAGGGAGGAAATATTGGCCAGGAAGTGGTTTTTTTTCTGCCCCAATTAAATGTGGTTAAAAATAGAGGGAGAAATACTAAGCTCCAATGTTAGCAAGAGTTGATATATGATGATTAGTGGGAGAGCTACTACAGGGGAAAACTGTGTCTCTATTGGGTTCAATTCTTCAAGGGATTTAATGAAATAATGGTAGAAAAAAAGTAGAAAGAAAAGAAGTAGAAATTTCAACAAGAAAAAAAAGAGCCTAGCTATGAAATTCCTTTGAAATCTTCACTTTAAAGATTTTAAAGAGACTGGGCACACAAAGTGTACTGTAAAGTTCTGGCGAGAATCAGAAAAGAAAAGAAATTCTCTCAAGATGGGAAAACCTTAACAAGAACGTCTTATTTTACTGTGTTTTTTATAAAAAGCTACTGGAGGTGAGAGCGTTGCAGAAGCCAGAGCTCAGCCTAGAGGAGCACATTGGAGGTTTCCAGCTGGGATGAAGGATGCCACAGCAGAGGAAATGGCACCTGAGGCTGCCCTTGCTGTGTCCTGCTTACCTGGAGTAACCCCAGGGAAAGTGATGCAACCACTCACTGATCTATAGCTGAGGGGCAAGGACTGGATCAAATGCACCCAGCAGGATCAAAATACAGCTCTTGGAGCTGCCTGGGATCTCTCCAACACAAAGTTTTGCCAGGATGAGTAGATTGAAGCAGGAACTTGATGCCTCCGAGGCAAAACAGTGCTGTGACAGCTCTTCCTGTCCTGAAGGTGTTTTGGGATAGGGCAGACAGCAAGCAAGAGGGGTCCTTGTCACCTCAACAAAAAAGCCATCTGCAACAGTTCCTGGAAGGGAAAAATCCACCTGGGCTTTTAAAAACACCAAAAATATCACAACTGGTTTGTGAATTCCCTGAGTCTGGAATACCCAGCAGCTGGGAGGACTCGTGAAGAGAACATTTGCCCTCTTGTTGTGGCCAAGTGTGTCCAGGGCCCAAGGCAGCACAGCTTTGCCCTTCCACACTTGCCAAGGACGTGGCACTGGCTCAATCTTCCCCACTCCCATATGAAGACCTACCTCAGATCTTCAGAAAACCCCTTTGTTAGTGAGAACATAAAGCCAGGTTGGTGCAAATAGCAGAGCAATCAAGTTTTGATGATGAAAGATTTTGTTCACATTTCCTCTATATGTCACCCAGACAATGCAGTAGCCCAAGAGGGCTCTCACGTTGGATCACTGGTTTAAATCTGTCATTTGTAGCACAATAAAATGAATTGTCAAACATATTTCTGTCCACGGTAGCAAAACAGCAATTAATCCATGCCCATAAATACAGGGGGAGAAATGCTAATACTGCAGTAAAACCAAGCAGCTTCCCTCTCTAACATATTTTGCTTCTCATTAATGAGACCTGAATTCTCAATGTCTCTCTGCTAATGGGAAAATTCTTAAAACCTAATTAAAAGGTCTCTATTCAATGGGCTGTGGAGAATTTATAGCAGTGAAACTGCCTGTGTCAGACTGATAGTCCTGTGGGAGCTAATGATGGAGGGGCTGCGAGTAAGAATGGAGAGGAAAAGGAACTGGGAGAGAAAAAAGAACTGGGCAGCAGGCTAGGCATTGTTTCAGACAGCTGTGGTGGTGTGCAGGGAGGCTGGGGAAGGGACAGGGCTGGGACATGCTGCTGTCAGCCCTAAAAACGAGCTGGTGAGATCCAGTGCCTGTGGTAAAAGCCACTGAGGCTTCTGGAAGGGCAACAGCATCAGCATCTGTGAGGAGGAACTTCGTGCAAACCTGATGGATTCAGGGGGAGCTCACAGCACTTCTTGTTTCACCAGCCACAGAACAAACACTGCTTTTCTCCCAAGGTAAAACCAGTTTGCCCAAAGCTGGAACAGGCTCTTGCCCAGCATTACAGGCATGTTCACACCAGGCAGGTAAATAAAGGAAAGCAGCCCAGCCCCACTGAAAATACTTAACTGGTGGCAAATGCCCCCCTCCTGCAGCTTGAGAGAGCCACTGTGTTAAATTCTGGGCTGTGCAGAGCATGGGGACACAGCACTTTGCAGCCAAAGGTCTCTCCTTAGAGATATCCCAGAACCATCTGGACACAATTTTGTGCCCTGTGCTCTGGAATGCCCCTTCTTGGGCAGGGAGGGGGGACCAGATGAGCCTCTGTGGTCCCTCCCAGCCTGATCCATCCTGTGAAGGGCTTTGCAGTGACAGCACCCACTGCTGACAGGAGGCCAGTGGGGTTTAATTGCTTATAAACTGTTCTGTGAGTCCCTGGTTGTTGGAACCCACTGTTCCTCTGTTCTGCAAATGCTGTCTCTGGGTTTTAGTCCCAGCCTGGCTGGACTTTGTTTGGAGTGGTTCAAAACCTCCTTATTCACCTCCTCGATAACAAAGGAGAGGTTTGGAAATGTGGAGAACATGAGGCCCCTGTGGAAAAGGGGGGACTGGTTTCTGAAGAACCCAGGCACCCTTCCCTGCCTGCCAAATGTCCTCCTCACTCAGCAACAGGAGCAGCCACTTTTACCTAATGCCCATTTAAGTGTTTGCACTGAGAAGGGCCACCTGCAAAGGGGAGAAGCTGAGAGGGGAATTATGTGAGTCAGAAGGAAGCCTTGGAAGTTGGGAGCCCCAGCCAGCTGCTCTCACCTGAGGGTTTAAGGATTGGGGCTTTTCCCCTCCTGCCTGGACTGGAAGTAAATCCCTGGCTCAGTCCCTTCACCCCTTTAAGATCCTTTTACTTGATGAAATTGCATTAACAGCAAGGAAAAAGTCCTGCCAATAATTTAAATTATTTCTTGCCACCCCTACAAGCCCTGCTGTTTGTGCTGAGATCTATTCAGAGCAACTGTTATTTAGTAAATGCTTTGTTTGCTATTCCTAAGAGTAGTTTTATACAAACTTTGATTAGAACGTTCCCTACCAGTTATGGGAGTGAACACACTGGTCAGGAATTTTTAGTCAGAGGTTTTCTCCCCATGCTGGAACTAAACTTGGCCATTGTAACTGCATGATGTAATAAAATGATCACTACTGCAAGGCCTAATTTGGTGAATTTTTAGGTGTTACATTGCTCTCAGAGATTTGAAATGTTCAAAGCAAGTGATCCCTGTTCCTGGCCTCTGGGAAACACAGACCTGCAGAGGGTGTGAAATGATGAGATACCCTCAGGTGAAATGCCCCTGAAAAATAGCTCCCAAACAGATTTTGGGTGAGAGGACAGCTGGGGAGTTCTTTAAAGGGCAACCTTGGCAAAGAGGCTTTCTCCCTTTTTGAAGGAGCCTGTCTGGACATGGGAAGGTGAAATTCATTTCTTTTAGATGTTACCAGGCTCAGGGCTTTAGGCTGGCATGAGCATTTGGCTCCCATTCACATTAGGTGGGTCATCCTAGTGCCAGCAGGACTTTCTGGGACTGTCCCGACCTCATCCACTTCACCTGTTACTAGAAAGGAAGAAAACAAGTTTACTTGCATCTTTGGAGGGACCAACTCCTGTGCCCTGGTCGCAGCAAAATGGGTGAATGGGGACAGGATGAGGACAAATGGCTTTGTGTACTCTGTCATCTTTATGTTCCTCTAGGATATAAAGATGTGAGTCATCTGTCTGAGGGGACTGATGGAGAGAAAATGAACCCTTAAATAATCTCTTTTTTCCTCTTTTTAGCTGGTTAAATCAAATGGGCTTTGTGCACAGAGACCTCTACAAAGCAGATGTGCCTTAAATCCTGTGCTTCACTAAAGCTTGGGCCTTTCCTGTCTTGAACTCATCCCTCTCTCATGACGCAGCTCTAAGGAGGGTGAGATTTAGGAGAAGGAAATAATTTTCTCTTAGCATCCTTTCACCTTTTTAGAAATTTTAAAATTTAAAAAAAGCTCATGCCATAGTGAATACTTGCTTTAACATCTTAAGGGATCCTGCTTGCACTGCAGGTTCCCCCTCTGACTATGAGTCACCTGAAGCTCAGTTTGGGCCACTGATGGCTTCAGATGGCTTGATGTGACTGTTTATGGTCACCAGGGAAAACAGCCCAGCAAAAGCCCCATCCCAATGTTCCTGCTTGGCCTGGTGGATTTCAATTTGATCCCAGGAAAATGCTGCAACAACCCCGGACTGAGGTGGCCAGTCCCTTTCTCTCCTGCCTTCACACCCCTGGAGGCACCAGGGCTGTCCTGAGCCCCTCCATTCGTGCTGGGTCAGTGTTTGCTCCTGCAGGAACAAGGCTGGAATTGCTGGATCAGCCTCTTTTCCAGGTTTTTGGAAGCCAGACTTTTGCTTCAAGGTCTTGCCTACCTCATTTTCCTCACAGGACAGTCATCAATCCCTCTCCTCAGGAAAGCAGCAGGACAAAAGCAGATTTCAGCAGGTTCTCTGCTTCACCCCCTTGCCATCCAGCTAAACTTAGATGGTGTCTTTCCTCTCCAATCCTCCATAACAAGCATCCTGGACCTAAAAGTTAGCACAACTGGTTTTGAAATCACAAATTAATTAGGCTGGAAGAGACCTCTGAGATCATGGAGTCCAAAAAATTCTCTTACAAGTGCTGTGGGGTGTGGTTATTTATTCAGAGTTGAAGTCATTGGAGTAAAACCCATCTGAAATGCAGGATCCCTGCAGGAGGTGGGGAGGGATGAAGTCACAGCCCGGCACTTTTTGCCCCACTTTCCCCGCAACCACAAGTGTCCAGGGATAAAGCAGCAGGAGTTCAGCTTTAGCTGGGCCACAGGGAGGGCAGGAGCTGCACCAGCCATGGCTGGGCCCTGCCTGTCCCTGGATCTGGGGATATCCCTGAGCTGAAGGAGCTGCACCTCTGCAGCCAGTCCTGAGGGCTGCATGGGAAGGGCTGGTAATTGTTTTCCTCCATCTCTCCTCTTCCTCAGCTATACTGGGAGAGGAAATATGAAGGGACTAATTACCAGAGATACACATCTTTATTTTTTTCTTTATAAATTGAGCATGTTTGGGTATGTCCAAGTCCCTCAGTTTGGTTGTCTGCACCCTTAGTACCAGCTGCAACAACCCATGGCATCTGCAGCACTCCTGGGAGCTGGGCAGCACCACACAGGACCTGGGGAGTTTGTTGTGGGGCACCCAACACCCCGGTGTGAGCATCCCAATCCACCCCTAAGCCTCTCTTCCCTGTCACGGTTCCTGTGCACAGGTGGGCTGATGCTGCTTGTTTAAAAGATTCCCCTAATCCAGGAGGTCTGAGGGGTTGTGTTTCCCCATTCCCCTCCCTCCCTCCACCAGGATCTGAGCACATCCATGCCTGAGCTTGCTGCAGGAGAAAAGAATCGATTTTTTTCTGGTTAATTTGTGTACTTAATGACCTCGAGATAGAGTTGTTTTCCTTTGGCTCAGGCCAGCACCAGGATTGCCCTGAGCTCCTCCTGGCCCTTGTTCTTCTCCCCAGTCATGCTCAGGAGATCTCTGCTACCAGCCCACAGTGGCATTTGCTCCCCCAGTATTCCCAAGTGCCTCCTCCCATGTCACAATCCTGGAAGAACAGGCACCACACCACAGGCAGCACCTGAAGGCTGCATATCACAGAATCACAGACTGGTTTGGGTTGGAAAAAAACCTTAAAGATCATCTGGTTCCAACCCCTTGCTGTGTCCCAAGGTCCTGGTTTCAGCTTCTCCTTCATCCCTGTATTCATGTCAGGGCCACAGCTGCCCTTGGTGCCACTGAAACAGCCATGAGCTCAGGGCTGCCCTGCCTTCCACTGTAAATCCTCTAAGCAAAGGGCTGCCAAGTGAAGTAGGTGATGGTCCTGGCTGGCTGTCAGAAGCAAAATATATTAATCTTCACACTTTATTGTGTTTGTGGTTTTTGGGGTTTTTTTTTCATACCAGTCCCTCTCTATGCCTGCAGCCAAAACGTTGCTGTGCAGGCCGGTGTGCCCCTGAACACCGCCCTGAGGAGCTTCTGAAGGGTTGACACTGCCTTTCCCTGTGGAAACAGGCGGTGCTGGAAGCTGGAAACATCAGCTATTCAAAGGTGTAAACACAGGGGTTTGCCTTGGTGTGGTGTGGAAACATTTGAACCCCCCAGGGCAATCCCCAGGGCCTTGCCCTGGAAGAATACACCACAGAGTCTCCACCTAGGCTGAAGGAAAAGACTTCCCCCATGGTGTGCCTTGCAACACTATGTGATCTACCCCAGTTTAGCTCTCCCCATATGTCCCTAATTCTCGTGGTTTCTCCTTTCCCTGTTTCCCTATTGGTTGTGGTATCCCTGGTGGTCTGTCCCATGTCCCCTGTAGGGCCCTACCCTTTGTACAGCCCCTATGCCCTCAGACCATTGGTTCCTGACCCCATACTTTACCACTGAGCACCACATGGTCCTGGTCTCTTGTCCCTGATTCCCTTCAGCATCTTGGAATAAACCTCTGCTGGAATTTATCACACAAAAGGCCCTTCCTGCCTCTCATGGCTGAGCTAGCTGTGGTGTGTGTGGTGTGCAGACCTTGACTGCTTTGTCTTGGTGCTCAACCAAGTGGCCATTCCAAAAGAGATGTTTATTGGGAATTAGGCAGCAGCACCACCATCTAAATCCCATGTTGCTACAGTGTGGTATGAGAGTGATGCCATGAGACTGTGGGCAGTGCCAGGGACAGTCCCTGTGGCAAAGGATGGTCCCTGTGACAAAGGATGGTCCCTGTGACAAAGGATGCTCCATGTGACAAGCAAAAGGCTCCAGCCAAACCCCTCAGCTCCAGAGTGGCACTGAGGATGGGTTTGGTCAGCAGGATGGCTGCTTTTGGCCTGTTCTGAGGCAGAACCAGCCTTTTCCCTCCATCCCTTGGGAATGCACTGCTACAGCCCCCGTTGCAGTTCTGGTTTCTCTTTCTTTGCCGAGGTCAGGATTAAGACACGGGAAACGTAGATGTTGAGTAACATAAACTTGGATGTTTATTGTTTCTTATCTATTTACAGTCTCACAAGGAGTGAGCTCCATCTAGCAAGTTAGAGAAACGAAGAGCTTCTAACTAAATGGAGAGCTTCTAACTAAAATGGAGAGCTTCTAACTCTTTCCAAGGCTTTTTAAGCACTAATTACCCAATAACGAGGTGACACCTATATTATCTATACTTTTGGCCCAATAATGACCACCCAAGGCCTGCAATGCAGACCTTTTTCACCCAATTACAGAAAACCACCCAAACCCATGAAGAAGAAGAACTTAGACAACGCCTTTAATCCTCCATTTTGCACCTTGTTAACTAGAAGTACTGCAGAACTCACGGCTTGTGAGGCTGTAAATAGATAAGAATTAATAAACATCCGAGTCCGAACTCATCATCTGCTTTCCCGTGTCTTAATCCTGACCTTGGCAAAGAAAAAGAAACCAGAACTGTAACAAGCCACCTCGCTGAGGATGCCCTGGGGACCAGAGGTCCAGCCAGAAGCTCTGAGAGCCATCACAGCTCGTCCCACCTTGCCTGGGCACAAACACCTCCAGCACAAATCCTTTTATCCTAATTCACAGAGTATTGCCCAAACAACACCTGAGAGACTCTCTCTGACCCTGTGCCTCTCCTACTCCTCCTTTTCCAGGGCATTTAAAGGCATCTCCACAAGGAACCTTTCTGAGCTGTGAACAGCACGGATTATACAGGATGATGCCATAGAAACTTATTTAAATAAATCTGACGCTATTAGCAGATTAACTAAACACTCAGAAAATCTCTTTTCCCTTCTGAATATTTTTTTTTAGTTCATTTATCTTGGAGAATGAAAATTGATTCAATCTTTTGTAGCACAGTCCTTGAGGTATGTTCTCAATGCCACTTTATTTTTCCTGATGTCACATACACAGCAGAGTGAGAGGCACCCATACAGAATTTGAAAGCAGCAACACAGCTTTACTCCCTGGTTCTCTGCTGGTAGAACGGGGCTGCTCCCTTTGAGCTGCTGAATGGTTTCAGTCCAAAATTAAACCAGCTTTTCACCAGCTCAAGAAAGAAAGAAGCTGCAATAATTCCTGATCTGATTCAGAAAAAATGTTATTTTTAATCTGCTCAAGAAGCAGCACTGCTGGGAAAGCAGATCTGTGTGTGACTGTGCTACCACAGCTCAGAGAAACACAAATAATTGGTATCCCAACCTTTACCTTCCCTCCTTTTCTGAGGAACAATTCTCAAATTGTCATCCTTTGCTGTGTCCATCATGATCCTGTACTGAGCTACACTTTACCTCTGCACATAACTTTACAGCTATAAGCATAGTATTCACTTAATGTTTAGTGTTTCTTGATAGTGAAGCAAGCTCCCTATGAAGAGTTATGTAGCAGCCCAGGCTAATTTCAGGTGCTGGATTTTACAGTTCCTGGATGCTGACAGAGCAGCTAGACCCAAAACTGCTGAGCTTTGGGTGACTGCTGCCCCACAGCCAGGGAGGCAGTTGGGATTCAGGATAATGTCCATCTGTAGGTTTTAGGCAGGATGTGTATCCAAAAAGCCTTGTGAGGCTTTTATTTTACATTGGTTGTGTTTACTCAAACACACTGATTTTAATTGTGGGGCTTTTTTACTGTTTTAATTTTTTGAGTCATTTTTGATTAACAAGTTTTTAGCACATTTAAAGCAGGCTAGTGGCTGATCCTGGGCAAAGGGAAGTTCAACCATCAAGCTGGGCATTCTCACCAGCCTGGCTCTCGTTTATCACTGGGTGTGTGTTCTGCCAGTTGCTAAATAAGTTATCTTCAATAGGTGAATCACCAGATCAATGCTTTTATATGTTTGTGCAGCAATATTTTCTATTTGCTTCTTGAATTATGCAAGTGATGGGGACCCTTCAAGCAGTGCTCAGTCCAAAGGAAAAAATGAACAGGGGCTGCAAGTGATGGGGGGGAAAAAAGGAAGAAATTGTTTTTTTTTTTCTTTAGTGAGGCAAATGTGTGCAGACCCAAATGATGCAGGATTTGCAGAGGGGCTTGTTATTATTCCTCATTTATTTTACCAGATTTGATTATTGTTCCTCCTCTCTTTTACCAGTGGTGCAGTCCTTCCACTCCAGGCTCTCCCTGCCTTGCTGGATAATGTGCAGAGGTTGTAGCACTGGGGAAATTGGGATTATGGATCTGGTGGAGCTGCAGTTCTTCCTGCTGCAAAACCATCCTTGCTAAAAAAAAGCCTGGAAGAAGCCCCATTCACGTGTGTGCCTGTGGTTTCTGCTGCTTCCCAGGAACTTCCACAGGGCCTAAAGAGAGGTCATTAAATGTTACACTCATTGCAGTAATTGCTGTCCATAGGGACTGATTAGGGCTCAGTCAACATTGCAGAGCTGGTGACGTCAGTGGGGTACAAAAGGTGACACTGCTGCCTGCCAAGCTTTGGGGTGGAGGGGTTACCCCAGGCAGGCACCAGCTGGGTGCAGGCAGCCTTCAGGAAAAGGCAGATTTTGGGAACAGGCAGATTTTGGGAAAAGGCAGCTTTTGGGAACAGGCAGCCCCTGGGAAAGGGCAGCCCTTGGGAAAGGGCAACCCTTGCAGGACTGCAGAGCCCTGGGAGGAAGGATGCCCTGTGGGCTGGGAGCTCTCCCAGTAGCTCCCCTATCCCTGGGATGGCTCTGGCTCTGTCCCTGCCCTGCTGCAGTCCTCACACTTGAGTTGTGTGTGATATTTGTGTGATTCTCATGAGTGACAAGTCCCCCATGTCATGCAGGTCCCTGTGAGGACAGGTCTCACAGTGACACTCCTGCTGTCTCACAGAGGGATGCTGGCAGCACTCAGAGGACTGTCAGGAACAGCAGCCACCACCCTCCTCTCCAGCAAAACCATCTCTCAGGCTGGGACCAGGATTTTTGGGTCCCAGAATCAGCATTTGCAATGGGAAGGGAATTAATTAATCACCTGAAACAGCATTTCCGAATTTCCAGTCCCAGTCTGTCAGTGACCAGATCTGGTGCTGGCCAGCACAGCAGCTGCCAAAAACAAAAATAAAAGAACTCTATAAATATGAACACATGCCCATGCATATAAGTGGGTGAACAGGAAAAGGGAAGTCACATAAATAAAGAAGCATCTCTACTTGTAAATAAAAAAAAATCATTTGGCTGAATGGTCCAAGATGATCCTGACTTTGTTTAAAGTGACTGTGGCTCCTGGGCTGAGAAAGCTGGGAAGAGCTGGTCCCAGTGCAGCACATCTGGCACTGCACAGCAGGCAGGGCTGCCAGGGGGAAAGACCTGGCATTTGTTAACACATAAAGTGGGATGTTCCCAGTTTGCTCCATCTGCTGCTGGCAGGGAAGGGAACACTCTGAGTCCTATCAGCCCCCGAGGCAGTGAGGTGTGCTCTGCCTCTGCAGCCACTCACCTGGGCTTGAGTTTCTCTCTGGAGCCCAATCTCCACCAAACACACCCCTTTGGGTGCTCCTGGACTGTGAAAGGGGTGACCAGAAGGTCCTGGATACAAACCACAAACGTAAAGTTCTTTAACTTTTCCAAGGCATTTTTTTTTCCATTTTTGGTTTGCTGGCTTATGTTTCTTTTCAAGCCTATCTGCAGTTTGAGGCTTCGTTCCTTTCTCTGCTTTCCTCCTTTCTCTGCAAACACCCAGGAGGCTCAGTCCCACAAGAATGAAGGATGAGGTGCCCACCGGGGCTGTGGTTCCCTTGGGAAGGAGCAGTGCTTGGTGCCCAGACATCACTGGAGCAGGGGACCAGGATCTGCTGCCACTGACACCTGTGCAGGGACAGCAGGAAAAGTGCAGGGATGCTCCAGGAGTGACTGGGACTGTGACAGGGGCACAGGGCAGCGTGACAAGAGGCTCCACCCCAGAGGGGTGAGGAGTTGAGGAGAAGGAGAGGGTGCTGCCTTTGGAAGGGAATGAAGGCTGGGAGTTTTCTTATACCTTGGGGTTCTGCCTGTTTCTTGCAAGAAGGGAGCACACTTGCCCTCCTCCCTCTGGGCTTCCCGGCCCCCCCAGTCACTCCACACCCTGGTTTTGGCTGGGATAGAGTTAATTCTCTTCTCAGGAGCTGGTACAGTGCTGTGTTTTGGATTTAGCAGGGGAATAATGTTGATAACACACGGATGTTTTGGCTGTTGCTAAGTAATGATCACCTTAAACCAAGGACTCTCATGCTCTGCCAGTGAGGAGCTGCACAAGAAGCCAGGAGGGAGAGGACAGGTGATCTGAAGTATCCAAAGGGATATTTCATGCTGTGGAACCTCATACTCGATGTACAAACTGGGGGCAGTTGTCTGTGAGGGGCTGGGCATTGGTCAGTGGGTGGTGAGCACTGGGCATGCCTTGTTTCTCTTGGTTTTATTTCTCTCCCTCTCTCCTTTTCATTGTTTTTGTTGTTTTTATTAATGTTACTATTTTCAGCTATTAAACTGTTCTTATCTCAACCCACAAGGTTCACCTTCCCTTTCTGATTCTCCTCCCCACTGTGGCAGGGAGGGGAATGAGGCAGCTGCATGGGACGGGAGTCACTCAACACTCCCGAACCTGTTGGGGAGAATTTGAGAGAGAAACTGCAGGAGAAACTACTGACCCAGTGATACCAACATCTGACAGGTTCTGTGCAAACTTGTGACTGTTCCCACTGAAGGAAAAGCAGGGATGTGTCAGGCTTTGCCTTGGCATCATCTGCTGGGCTGATGGTCTGGTGCCTGCCCTGCCTCCTGCCCAGCGAATGCCACGGGCAGGGTACAGGAGGGACAGCCAGAGGAGGGAAGGTTGGCATTTAGGGACACAGACCTGTGAAGAAAGCAAAGGGCTCGTGAGGCAAGAAGGTCTCTGAGAGGCGGAGAGGATCTGGGGTATTGCAGAGGAGGAACTATAAAAACCAGGGATTATTGTGGGGTGGGTGGATGTGGGGATGCAGAGCCATGGAGGGGCAGGGACACAGAGCTCTCCAGCTGCCATGGACATGTTTTCCTCCTTCTGCAGGGAGAAGCAGGAGGAGGAGGTGAAGGAAATCTTGAATAGGTGTCACCTTTCTCTTCCCTCCTCATCGCAGCCATGGTGCAACGAAGTATTTTGTTTCTGGAGAAGTTTAACTTCCACTTCCCTACCAGCTTGAAGGGTTTCTTAAAAATTGGTTATCTCTACATGGCTCTAAGTGTCTAGCAGTGGGTACCTGTGCAGAAATATTTCTATGTGATGGTCTTATTTTTGGCTTGAGGCCTGTAAGTTGTGATCCCATCCGAGTTCTAGTAAAAGTGCTTATTAAAAAGGAAGGTTGCTAAACCTCTAAATAATTTTTTTTTCTTTCTGTCATTGGTGAGTGACAAAATAATTTCTAAGGAGAAGGTTCTTTTTCACTGTTAATGTCCAATTATAAATTCAGCCTCCAATGGGAATAGACAGGTATTTGGAGATGTGGATAATAAACTGCTCAACAGATCTTTCTGGATCAAAGCCAGCTCTGCAGTGACATCTTACTGCTATCCCACTGTAATCTTTTTTAATATTTTGAGAATAAAAATATATCAAAGCAAGAGAAATCCCGAGGCTGTGATTTCCAGGGCATCCCACAGCATGAGAAGCCAGCAACACTAGCACACAGCAGTCCCACAATTTGGGGAGCTGGGGCCAGCACCCACCAGAGGAGACCTGGGGAGGTCTGTGGATGCTCTGACCACACTCCCAGGTCCTCTCCTCTGCTGGGGGATCTGAATCTCCTCAGTAACCTCTCCTCAAACAGCCAAGAATGTGACAAGTCTGTAACTGCATCTGCATTAGCCACTGCTGGTGGCTGAGGCACGAACTGTTCAGCATTTGTTGATTTATTTATTTTTTTAACAGAGGATGGAGGCAAAGTTTTGCTGTATGCTGCCATCTGCTGTGGGCTTCATGTGATTATGAGCATTTCAAATTTGTTTCTGACAGAGATAATGCTGCTTAAAGGTGACCAAATAAATGACATGTGGAGTTGGATGAAAAGGATCTAAAACTCCCTTCCACTTGACTCTCTATGCAAAATGTCCTTCAAACAGTGGGAAACCTGTAGGAAGGAATTATGATTTACTGGCGGTTTTAAGGGCAAATTATTTTCCCTAAGTGCTTCATGCTGAGGTGATTCAAAGCTTTCTTGTTCTTTTCCCTTCTCATTTTCCCTCCCTCCCTGCCTTCCCTCTCTCACCTGAAAGCTCCAGGGGGACCGTATTTATGGCTGGCAGCCTCAAGCAGAGGTCTGACGTGGGTGCCTGAGGCAAGGCCAGCTGCCAGCCCTGTGCCTGCATTTACCTCGGGTAAATACACCCCAGCAATAGGAGGTGGGGAAATCAATAATCTTTTTTTCCTCTTGCTCATTGCATTTTACAATTGCATTCATTGCTCAGACTGGCAGCTACCAAAGCTCTCTTCGGGGAAATGAACTGGTGATGGAGTCAGTTTTCTTTTGATCAGGAAAAACTGGTCTGGTCGTATTTTGACAACCCATAAGATTGGTGCAGTTTTTTACCTCTCCCTTGCCAAAAATGATGCAAACTGTTCAAAAACTTACTCATATACCTGGTGTAAATACTGGGGCCACAACCTGCTGTCCTCTACTGGGGCTGGAGCTCCACCAGCAAGAACACGTGCGACAAAAGCAACAAAACAAACTTGGAAGCCTCTGCTCACGTTAAACACATCAAAAGAGAGATTAGAGGCAATGATCGAGTGTGCTCTTTCAGTCCAGATAAGAAACACTTCCTTGTACCTTCCCTAAAGTCAAACACACCAGGTAAGCTCCTTTCTTACTGTGCTTTATGTAATCTGGGGCTCTTGGTGCCCACAGCTCTGATACTGCTTCTCACGGGGCTTTTTTGTTGGAGGAAATAAATTTGGCCTGCAGATCTTAAACAGGTGCTCCACTCACAGAGATGCTAGAGTGTGTGCACCTTTCAGGGATCAAACTAGGCTGGAACCAGAACCAGCAAGATGCACAGTGCAGCCGTTAGAATGAAAGCTTTCAACCTGGTTTGTTTGGATATTGGAGACACTCTAAAAAGCGAAGAGCCAGATGTAATTTTTTTTTTTTTTAAGCCTGATGTACAGTTCTTAAATTTGCATTTACAGACTTACTTGAATCCTGCCCTAAGAGCAGAGCTGGGCACATCCCCACCTGGGATGCACCTGGTGCAGGATGTGCTAAAAGCAAGTCAAAATGTCAAAAGCAAGTTAAATGCATGTCAACTCTTAGAAGGCACTTTGGCTTCCTCAGACACCAATCTTAGGCTCTCGTTTTTACGCTTATCTCTGCCTCTTTACAGAAATTTCCTGCTTATTTGTACATCACAGGTGAAAAAGAAAATATTTTGGATTGGCCAAAGGAGAGTTCATCCCTGTGCTATTTTTCAGAATGTCTGGGAAAATTGCATGTTGAATAAAAGTCACTTGTGGTTCATGCAAACTTACCAGCTTTGTCTCAGTTTCCTGACCACACTGTCATGGTGACAGGAACAGATGATGAATGGCAAAGGAATTTCTCTTCACGTGCTGGACATTTCTTGCAAAGTCCAGCGTGTGAAGAACATTGGATTAATTCCTGACAGTCTGTGACACGTTGCTGCAAGGCTGTGCCTACGAGCAGGTTGTGTTTCTAAGGGACACTGTGGTTGTAATTTAACCCTGTGTCACACCAGTGATCTGAGTTCACAAACCAGAGGCTTTTTCATCAGCCTCTTTAATAACATGGCAAATATCCACTCCCCTAATATAAAGGTCTTAAACACTCCCAAGGTGTTTGCCATGAAACCCCTAATCAGGATTAGCTAAACCAGAGCTGCCTTCAGCCCCACCTGCTTTGGCAGCCCTCTGTACCTGCACATGCGGTGTTGAAAATTATTTTTGTTCAATAAAGAGAAGAAATCTCGAGGAAAAGGAAAGGTTTGGTAACCTGCCTTAAAAACTCTTTGGAAAGTTGCTCTTCTGTGCACCAGCTCATTCCAGCTGTAATACTGATAACCAGTTCATGAGTCCCACATCTCTGAATAAAACACTCTGCCCATGTCTGTCCAAAACACCTCCCACAGCAAATGTCCTAAACCCCCAGCTACACTCACTTGGCTTAATATAAAGAAATATGTTAATATCGTGATTATATTTATTTTAAAGCCTCTGGCATGAATGTTAATGAGGTGTTGTGGGGGAGGAAAATCCAGCTGTAGAGAGTGACTTTTATGTGGCAAGGGGGTTGCAGCTGGATGACATAAGGTCCCTTACAAACCAAACCACTCCATGATTCTATGATTCTATATCCTGCCTGTGCATCATTAAGACATCACAACAAGGGGTCTAACAGAAATCAGAAAGAAGACTGAAGGAAGATTTGCAGGCTCACTGGGCTGGGTCTACCCATAAGTGGCTGTCATTGATCTGGGGGCCAATGTGGCTTCTTGTTGGGAAGATTTCAGTAGCTTTCAACATTTTACACTGGATTTCTCTTTAATACAAAAGCAGACCACAATGGATATTTCTTATACAGCCTTTTTAGAGAAACAGAAGGGTTCAAAAGGAATTTTCAGGGGTCCTTTCAGACATGTGAAATAACAACACTGTCAGCTCCAAGAGCTGCACCCTCATCTCCAGACTGCTGATAATACGAAATATCAGCCACGTTGGGCTGTGAAAACGTCATGATAACAAGCAATGAGCATTAAAACTCTTCTGAAAATGTCTCAGCTACACAAGGGTTCAACATACTTTGTTATAGTTCTGTCATGCTTCTGTCAGTTGAAATTAATTCCAGTTTGCAATAATGATTCCGTCTTTGTTTTTTAACAACATGCAGGCTTGGGAAGTGCTGTTTCCATTGTGCTGCAGTTTCTTCAGTCAGAGTGAAAGGTTTTGGTGCAGTGTCCTGTGATATCAAGGTTTGTATCCATAGAACAAAGTGGAGGTTGACAGTTCATGTGGGTTTGCTGTTTTCTCTCGAATTTGACCTGGTAAGTTGCAGAAAAAATTAAGTTCTGATTCTGCCAGCGCTTTCTTGCAGCAGCAGTGATGCAAATACTGATTTAGAAGCACAGACTGCATCCAAAACCACATCTCAAGCAGATCACCAGCACCTGATGAGATGATAAGATCAATTTTGGCAGATACTGGAAAGCTCTGACAATATTATCCATTATTTCAGCCCACGCCATCCCCGGCAATCAATTCTAAAATTGACAACTTTCACCCCGGGGTTTTTACAAAGGCCAAGTGTCAAACAATCAGGCATTTTTCAGCCTAAAAATAGCTGAGGGTGTTGTATTAAAATGGAAATCAGGAAACCACAGCAGCATTTCAGATATTTTGTCCTCTGGCTGGCTGGCATCAGTCCATTCACACACTGATGACACCAAGAGGCACAAAGAGTGTGGGATCTGTGTTGTCCCATTAGCAGAGAAAAGGGGGGAAAGCAGCGCATAAAGAAGCTCCTCTTCCCTTTAAGTTCAGTAATCTCAGAATTTTCCAGCCAAGTTACAACCTGTTGCTCATTTCAGAGATATTTACTGCAGGAAAACACCTAAGAATTTGATTTTTAGAAACCTTGTTCACAGGGACATGATAATATATTTGAACTCAGAGATTATTTTTTCCAAGAGCTGAACGTACTTGTCAAAAGTGCCAACCTTCTGCTTCCTGCTTGCTTTTGGATTCAAAGTAAGCTGCTGCTGCCTGTGCAACAGGGCATGGATCTCTTGTGGACCTGTATGAATACTTTCACGAAAAAAAGGTATTCTTGTAGTCTGGTTCTTGGAAGGTAAGTACTAAAATAACAGTGAGCAACCTGACCTAGAGTTGTTCCAGTCTTTTTCTGCAAAACTTCATCGTGACAGCATTCAGGGTTATCAGTCTTAGCTTTTTTTTCTCTCCATGTAACATTTGTAGCTGACAGTAAACACACATGCTGATCATCCATCACCCATCTGCTTCTTCCACCCAAAACAGACTGAACGTGCAACAGTTTGCATCAAGTGCAGTTGCCAGTAGCAAAAGGAAACAGTAAAAGGTGCTCTGTGAAGGTCCAGAGCTCAGAGCAGGTGACCAGAAGAATGAGCAGGGTCCTTCTGCAGGGCTGGAGTGTGATGTGGGTTTTCAGGAGCCCAGAGCGTGGCCATTCTCCTCAGGTCTGCAGTTCTTCTCTCTGGGGGAAAAAAAACCACATTTATGCATCTGTTGCAAATGCTGGTTTTGCCACCTGTTGAACTCTGAAAGGGTTTTCCCACTGCCCTCAGGTCACCAAGGGAACTGAGGGGCTGCTGGAGCAGTCATAGAAACATGGAATGGCTTGAGTTGGAAAAGACCTGTGCTGTGGGCAGAAACACCTTCCACTGTCCCAGGCTGCTCCAAGCCCCAGTGTCCAACCTGGCCTTGGACACTGCCAGGGATCCAGGGGCAGCCACAGCTTCTCTGGGCACCCTGTGCCAGGGCCTTCCCACCCTCACAGGGAAGAATTTCTTCCTAACATCTGATTTAAATCTACTTTCTGTTAGTTTGAAGCCACTCCCCCTCGTCCTGTCACTCCAGGCTGTTGTCAATGGATTCTCTCCATCTTTTTCCTGCAGGATCCCTCAGGCACTGGAAGGCTGCAATTAGGTCACCCCAAAGCTTCTCTGCTCCAGTTTGATGTGGGCTATGCCCCACTACAGCTCTGCCAGGTACAAGCCATCCCCTTGGCCCCACTTCCAAAAGCACACTAGTTCTACTTTCTTTAAGTTTGCTTCAGAGTTTATTAAAAAGTGTCCATGTTTCCATGCTGCACCTGAAAATCCTTTCTAAGGGGATAAACTGAGGAATTAATGTTTACATCTGAAGGATTTCCCCCTGAAAAACTCCAGTATTTTAGCATTTGGCTCAAGAAAGATTTTGCTGTGCTTTTTTGTCCCTTGACCTGTGATTTCATGTGATACGAGCTCTTCATCTGCAATGTTTGTATATGCAAATAAATCACAATGATACATCCAGGGGGAAAAAAAATCAAGTCACATTACTTGAAATCAAGTAATATTACAGGTCTTGAAGTTTCAGAAATATCCTGTTTTCCTGTTTTCTTTGAGTGACAGATAGGCTTGTGATAGCTTAAATCTTCATGTGCAATGTAAGTTGTGAAAACAGCGTGTGTCATACAGCATCCAGACGTGGGCTGAGCTGAAATTGCACATATCACCTTATTTTGGGTATTTGCTAGTCCATGAAAGTTTGATATTGGCAGTTTGGTTTGAGGAGGAAGTCTCACATCACAAATGAGATGGCGGCAGGGCTGGTTTCAGCACGTGCCTGCATTGCTGGATGGCTGGTGCTGGAATGGCATCATTTCCATCCATGCATTTTCTCATTCCAGCAAGCTGGATGTTGGAACAGCAGCTCTGTCTGCGAGGGCAAGGCTGGAGCAGAACGGGGCTTAGGGTTGGCCTTGCCACAAAGACAGGAAAATCACAATTAAAAGCCTGTGCACAGCTTTCTACCTGTCCAGGATCCTCCCAGGGCACTGCAGGAAGGTTCTCCTGCCTTGCACTTGCCCTTTCTAGTGCCACTTGAGGTGTCTTAGTGCACTTGGCCCCAGCTGAGCCTTTGCAGGGTATCTGAGCCATCCCCATGGGGATGGATGGTGGATGCAACCCAGGGTGAGCTGCAGATCCTTGCCTTCTGCAGGAACACTTGTGAGCCAGCCAGGACAGCCTGAGATCTCTGAAATGGCTCTGGGTGACCCTGCTTAGGCAGTGGAGCCCTGCCTGGGAGTGCCACCTGGAGCAGAGTGCCTGTCTGTGCTCAGCTGACTGAACCCAGCACCTCTCTGGGTGTCAGTGTCAGTGTCAGTCACACCTCAGTGTCAGCACTGGAGAGGTCTCCTGTGACTGGGCCACCCTTGGGTCAGGTGAAGGTGGCTGCTCACTTCCCAGTCTCTGCTCTCCTCTCTTTCCAGCCAACACGGTGTTTGTTCCCTCTGCAATTTCCTTGGCCCACTCCCCAGGCTTCTCTGTAGCAGCCCCACGGCTCCAGATCAAGTCACAGAATCACAGAATGTTAAGGGTTGGAAGGCAGCTCTAAGATCAGCTCGTCCCAACCTCTCCTGCCATGGGCAGGGACACCTCCCACTCTCCCAGGCTGCTCCAGGCCATATCCAGCCTTGCTTTGAGCACTGCCAAGGGAAGGGGCAGCCACAACCTCCCTGGACAGCCTGTGCCAAGGCCTCAACACCCTTGCAGTAAAGAATTTCTTCTTGTCTAACATAAATTTCTCCTCTTTCTGTTTGTACCCAGCACTCCTTGTCCTGTCACTACAGTTCCTGACAGAGTCCTTCTCCATCTTCCCTGTAGCCTCTTCAAGCTCTGGAAGGTGCTCTGAGCTCTCCACACAACCACCTCTTCTCCAGGCTGAACAGGCACAACTTTCCCAGCCTGTCTTCTTTGTGGAGGTGCTCCAGTCCTCTTACCAACTTTGTGTCCCTTCTCTGGACTTGCTCCAACACTTCCATGTCCTTCCTGTACTGGGGGCACCAGACCTGTACACAGTGTAGCCCCCTAGGATCTCTTTCCTCAACTCCCATCCCCTGACTCAGCCCCTCCACACCTCCCTGCTCCCTGTCCTTCCCCAGTCCCTCTCCCCTGTGATTCCCACCCCTATGGATGTGCTGTCCTCTCCTCCCCACCCCTGTGGGGTGCCCCAAACCCCTCACTAAACCCCTGCACCCTGCTCTGCCCGAGGGCCTGTCCCAATCCCCAAAAACCCCCTGGAATTTCAGGTGTCCAGATAACACATCTCAGCTCTGACAAATATGGGCTAAGCCAGGAGGAGAAAGGGACAACCAGAGGAGGAGGAACAGGGCAAACCCAGACCTCCATCTGCTCGTGGATCCAGTCCAGGAAGGAAGTGATTCGGCTGTAGACCCCTGGCTTGTTCTTCTCTGCACAGCCCACTCCAAAGCTGGTGGTCCCCACCAACTTCCAGATGCTCATATCTTCACATGCTAAAGGCCCCCCACTATCTCCCTGAGGGGAAAAAAGAATTAAAACAAATGTCAGCGTCCCAGAAAAGGAGGGCAATGTCTGTTTGGGGAGGTAAGAGGAGAGACATAGGCCAGTAATTCAAAATTTCTTGTTTCTGCTCTGTTCTGGGTCCTGGGAGGAGCACATTACAGGAGGACTTGCAGACTTTTGAGACATGTATGAGACCATGTTTTCTTTCCTTGGCTCCTGGCTACTGAGCTGAGCTGAGCCCAAGGTTGCAACACCAAGCTCACATCTGACCTCCTTCCCTGCCTGCTCCTGCCTGCTTTTCCAGCCCTTCCCAGACACTTTGCTACACAGATTCAACTCAATGGACTCGCATCTAAGTACTGAAAACTCTCTACTTCTTTTTTGCTGGGGCAGTTATCTGCCCTACGAGAATCAGAGCCAGCACAACAGCTGGAAAAAAGGGAATTTGGAGCAAGCCTGTCCCACTGGTGAGCAGGGCTTCTCCTGTCACGTGGAGCTGTGTGCTGAGCACGCTGCCTTTGGGCAGGTCTCCCAGGCAGAGCTGGTGCCAAGGGCCTTTTGAGGGGGGGTTGTGTGCAAAAAGGGGATGAAATGCAGATCTAGGCACCCACTGCCTTTGCTTTTTTTTTGTCCCAGGTGTGATTGGGATGGAGCAAATCTGGAGACATGAAGTTCACAGAATCATAGGGAGGTTTGGGTTGGAAGGGACATTGAAGTCTGTGTAGATCCAAGCCCCCTGCTTGGAACAGGGACACCTTCCCCTAGGAATTCCTCCCCAGCCCTATCTGGCTGCTTTTCACCATGGGCTTTCTGCACCTTGCAGGTCTCTGAGGCTGCTCACAGTGCAGAGAATGCAATTCAGTGCAGTGCAGAAATCACAGCCAAGGCAGAGAAAGGATGGCACCGTGCTGCAGCACGTGCAGCAAAATATGTCTTAAGCAATTTTGGCTTCAGAAGGATCAGATAAGGTCCAGAGATGAAGTATAAAAAGGAAATTGTAATGTGTGAATGCACATGGTCAGTGGTTGATAATCGTGGTAGGCAGAATAAATGGCACAAACCCAAATGTTTGCCCAAGAAAAGCCTGGGAGTGCCTTCTGATAACTTATCACTCATGTTTTTCCATTTCCAATGAGCACAGTTGCAGTTTGGAAACTTCCATACCTGGCAGGTGTCCACCCCTCCCTTGAGGAAACCAGCACAAAGCATTGAAGAAGTTATGATCCCACCGTAGACATCCCTGTGATTGCAAATTGCATTGGAAATCAGAGGGACACCTGCATAATTCATGGTGTCGGATGTGTCACCTGTTAAAAAAAACAGAAAAAAACTTCCTGTCCTTGAAAATAATCTCCATTTACAAACAGAGAATGTTTTATACACAAAGAATTGGCAAGGAAGAATGAAAGAAACGTGGTTCAATGACAAGACAAAAGTAAGAGAACTTGGTGTCTCATCACTTACAGAACACAGCAATGATCCACTCTGTAGAGATGTGGATTATCACAGTGTATAAAATAACAATAAAATCTGGACATTGTGTGTTTCCACTACAGACTAGGCAATTAATGACATAAATGAACTAAAAAACTTGTTGAACATTGTGTTCAATACTGGTGCCAAAACCTGTTCTGAATTTATCGCCTGTTCTGTTAGTCAACAAATCATCTGATTTACTTTATAAATATTTATTTTATTTCATTCAGAGCCTGAATGGATCCTTTCTACAAATGGGGGTATTTGCACACTGCCTATTGTCAGTTTAGGGCTGCTTTTTTTTTTTTTTTTTTTT
>VXBN01002714.1:354706-369173 GCA_013397395.1 Sinosuthora webbiana | reverse complement strand
TGGCTGTTATCTGTGGGTCAGGTAACATTCTGTTCTTGTTCTCAGAACAACAGGAGCACATTCAGTGACATGAATGAAGAGTGATAAATAACAATTGCCTGACAATTCACCCATTTTCACGTGAAGGTGGTTCAGTTTATATTATTGATTAACATCACCCATGAGTCATGGTAAAAAAGAAAAAAAATTCCCTTTTCTCTTTGATGTTGTTTCTATCCAATTTCTACATCACCCGACCTGCTTTAAAATACACATATGCTTTCTCTAAAAAAAAATGGATGGTTAATTCTTGCATTCATCCTGTGCTTCCTATGCTTGGACTTCTAAAGGGCACAGCCTATTTACTGAGGCTGAGTACAACCCTGGGAACATTTTATATGTGTGCTTTTCAACTGTTTTGGAAGATACCCATCCATTCCTGGTGATAAGAGTTTGCACAGTGCTTTTGCAGTTCAGTTTGTGCATAAAATTTAGTAATAAAAAGTCTTTCCCCCTCCAGATACTCCAGAAAAATTTAGTGTTAAACAGTGCCCCAACCAAATCCTGTATTTACTGTATGTAAGATGTGTGCATGTAGTGAAATCATCAGCAGACAATTTAAAATACCTCCTTCCACAGTTGCTCCCCATCCTGATACCCAACACATTTTCCCTGCTGGGAAATGTTCACCAAAATTGGGCAGACAGATCGGTTCAATGTGACCTATTAAAAATAAAAATAATCAAAATTTAGCAAAAAAAAAAGTTTATATACCTCAGAAAAAACTTGAAGATTTGGCTTGCAGTGAACTTGTAATGAACACCACCCACTCCCCACATAAATAGCCTGGCAGTTTTCTGCGGGTTTTTTTGTCTTGTGGAAAACACTGAGGGTTTGAGACAACACCCACGGCAGCCCCGATGAGTTTTGGGTATGAAGCAACACAAGGAGGTGTCAGCAGGTCAATAAATTCAAGAATGAGCAAACAAGACATGCAGCTGAAGGGCAGATCAGAGGCCCCGGGGCTGCTGGGGTGAGACAAGGAGCTGGGTGTCCCTGAGAGGGCAAAAAGATTCTTGGAGGGTCCTTTGCTTCCCTCCCATCAGCTCACAGAGTTTTGGTGCCTCTGTGCTCTGGGACATGGAATTTCATGGGATTAAATCAGAGCTTGATGCTTGCAGGGACAAATGGGTGCTGAGAAAAGGGAGGGAAAATACAAAATATAACTGGGCATTTCCCAGCGGTTCTGTTCTCCACAGGGAAGTGATCCCAGCTCAAGGCTGCAGGTGCAGAGCCACTGCTGCTCCTTACAGCTTCCCAAAGCTGATCATGAGCAGAAGAAATCAGCAGTAGCTGAGAGACAAAACAGAACAAAATCAAGCTTGATTTTCATTAAAAGTGAATTTTTAAACCATTACAAGAGAATTGATTTAGAAAACAACTGCCTAGATGTGTGACAGGGTGCCAGCTCCCCTTTGCAGTCAGCTCACAGTGATTAGGAGGTATTGGCAGGTGAGCAATTTAATTCCTTCAATATTATTACATATTATTTCAACTCATTGTATCAACTGCAGGTACCATCCTATCAAGAAAATAAATGCAATTTTAATTTTAATCATCATTATATTCAATTTCCCTTCTCTTCTCTTTGAAATTCAAGCTTGATTTTTCAGCTTTGGACGCTTCTGGATCCCCCAATACTCAGAGAAAGGACATGATAAAAATCTCTGTGACCTCCAAGCAGAATGAGGCAGGGTGTTTATTTTAGATAGGAAGAATATTTAGAAAGAATAAAGTTAATGTTTGCCTATTAATAAAGGCCTGCAGTAAATCAATACCAGAGTGGACTGGGAACATTTTGCAGCACGTTGTTGCTGTCCATGCCTGGATATGGAGTACAGAGGAGGTGTCCACACTGAGGCTGGGGGGTTTCTTATGATGTTGTGTGCACAGGGGTGTTCTAGCCGGGAAGGTGAGAAAGCCAAGTGAAAGCTCACAGAGATAAATTACCATTGAGAGCAAGAGGTGCTGCCAGTTTCATCAGTGCTATGTCATTCCCCATAGTCTTGGGTTTGTAATTCCGATGGTAAATGATTTTTTCCACTGAGTGAGGGTGAACCTGGGTGTCCTGCTTAGTCACAAAACCGACCTGAACACTCCATGAGCTCGGCAAGTACAGGCTGGAACAAAGAGGCAGAAGAGAGGGTCAAACCTCCAGGAAAACCCTCAGGTGTTTCCAATTGTCCCCTGAGCTTCTGGACCTCCTAAAGCTCTGCAGGCAAATTACTTCAGTCTGCTGTGCTGGCTTACCTCCCTGTTAATAATGGCTATGTTTTGCATCTGCTTTTTAAAAATGTAAAAGGAGTGACTTATGTCAGTAAGACTGGGTCACTGGTACATTATCAGTGCAATCACAAAACTCACAAATGTGAGTTTTTCATCAGCCCAGCTGTCTGTGCTCCTGTGAGACCCCACAGCTGCTGCTTGGCACACCTGCACTCAGCCAGACCCCAGCAGCACTTGTGGCAAGGCATTTTCAAGAAGAAGGTTCCCTTCTGGGAGGTGTTTCTGCCCCAGTTCATGAGCTGGCACATCCTTCAGCCTCCAGCACATGAGCAGCTCCTCTCCTTTTGGCCTCACTCCCCTGGGAAAAGGCTCCAGGGATGTGGGTTGTGTTGCCTGCTCCCATCCCCATCACCCTCCAAACACATCACAACCACCTGGGTTGGGGGGGGACAAAGTCAAGGACAAAGGTTCTAAAATGCTGAATTCCTAAGTTATTGTTTTTATGGCAACACAGGGCTCTAAATAGGAGTGGGGTTTGTCAGTCCCATCTCTTCTCTCTACTGGGTATAAAAGCATCCTACAAGAACTTACTCAGAAGAAGCATCCATGTTGTAGGTGCTTAAAACTGGTCAGACAAATCCCATTTTAGCTGTCTAAAAGTCTTTCGTGAAAGTGGTTTGGAGTTTGTAAGAGCATGAAGTGGTCATGCACTATTAGCATCAAACAAGACTGCAAAACCAGACAGCTCATTATAAATTTGTTTGTAATTACACAAAGGAGAAGGGATTAAATAACTATTTAGCATCTATTTACAGCTCTAAGACCTCTTCAACTGCATAAAAAGGAGCAGTGAGTGAGTGGCAAAGGGCACAAAGCACAGCACAAATGACTAATAATCACTGATTGACCCTGTCAACTTGAAGAGAATCCTGGAATTTATTTTGGAGCTCCAGTGGATCAGAGAAGCCAAATACAAATTCTGTACATGCAATTTACAGAAATTTCAGGTTGGGAGACCTAAAATCTAGCTCTTAAACTTTGTTATAAGATGTTTTCCCAGGGAGCTGGGAGTGCCCAGAACATCTGGAAACTGAGGCCCTGGGTTTGGGCCACTTCTTGGGGAGGCTTTTTTTTCAATAAAGACTCATGCAAAAAGAGAGAGGAATGGCTTAAATGTTATGATGTCTTTTGGGGACTACCTAAAAACAGAGGCCAGACAAACTGAGGGGATAAAAAATGGTTATATTTATTGAAGGGCCTTCAGGTACATTTCAGGCAGATGAAGCCTCCCAGGGGCTACACCCAAAATAGATGATGTGTCATGGGTTTTCACACTTTCATAAGTTTGGTCCATTTGCACATTGGGGGTTAATCTTCCAATTACAGCTTCAGGTAATAAAGTCATTTACCCCAAGTTTGCTCCTCCCCAACTCACGTTTGTTTACATTTCTCAAGGCCTGGGACAGTGAGGTGTCCTTGATTCCCAGGCCTGGAGTGGAATTGTGTTGTCTGACCAAAATGGGAATGGAGTAGGGAGTTTAGAGCTATACACTAAAGAATTGAAGGATTACAAATACATGAAAAACGTAAAAGCTGAGACCCTAGGGCACCAGTCACAGATGAGGCAGCATGCCCTGCAGGACATTTCTAAGAGCAGGGGTGTGGAGTCCCTGCAGCCCCTTGACATAATACCTAGAACAGACCATAGTTACCTGCCCAGCCTGAGAGAGACAACTTCCCAATGGTGCTCTGTACATGATGGTTTGTCGAGGTCTTCCCCCTCCCTAATGCCCCTGGCCCTTTGGTTTCTCCTTTCCCCTGTGTCTCCATTGGTTTTGGGACCCCGGTGACCAGCCCTGTTTTCCCTATAGGACACTGACCTTACCTGCCCTTTGTTCTGCCCCTGTACCTCAAGGTCATCGGCTGCTGAACCTCATACTTAAGCCTGAGACTGGTGTGGGCCTGATATTTCTGGGTCTGAGAGATTTTAGCCTGCTAGCAGCTGCTAACTTATTCCCAAGGAAAAATTTCTCAAGAAAGCTTCTTCTCAAAACAATCTTGGCAAACAACTGTCCTTTCTCAAACCAATCTTTCTCCAGGTGGTGTTTTGCTGTTTCTCTGGTTTAACCAGTGGGATTAGAGAGGTGTCGTTCCTATTCACCAGTCATGTTAAGTCTGCATCCGAACACCTTATAAAAGGTAAGTATTACCTTTTAAGTATAAGTAAGAATTACTTATAAGTAATTATTACCTATAAGTAAGAATTTAGACAATGAATTGGTGAAAGTAGTCAGTTTGCCTTCTGAAATATTTGGAGTCTTTCATCTTTCTCTGGTGTCCTACAGCAACAGACCGGCACACGTTCATCCCTTTTTGCTCTGGATTTCCCTTTGGCTCCTGGAAAAAAAACTGTCTGGAATTCATCTGGTGTCAAGGCCTTCTGCCTCTCCTAGCTGAGCCAGCCACGGGGCACGTGTGGATGTTTGATCTTGACTGCTCTGCCCGAGTTTCCCCAAGCAGCCTTTCCACCGGAGAGGCCTGTTGGGATCTAGGCCGCAGCTCCACTCCTAAATAACACGACGCCACACGGGGGGATTTGGGCACTCACTCGTAGACGCAGTGGGCGGCCGTGAGGATCCAGCTGGGGGTGATGACGGATCCCCCGCACAGGTGGTGGCCCTGGAACTGCAGGCTGACCTGCCAGGGCCACTGCCGGGGCGACGACGCGTTGCCGCCCACGATGCGCGGCCTGTAGCTGGCCCGGGTCCCACACGCTGCCGGGAAGAAAAAAGTTACAGTTTGTGATGGTTTAAATCATAACCAATTCATGCAGCGCTTTCACATCCTGCCAATTCCTGCCTCCCAAATTTAGTGCAGTGGTTTGAGCGTCTCCTAGAATTAGTTAACTCCTTTTCCCGCTGTGCGATAGGATTAGGAGAAAAGCAAAGCAGGCTCAAACTTAAAAGGCATAATGATAGTTTGTTTATTAACAAACACCAAAAGAAGAGCATGAAAATCAAAATGAAACCTTCAAAACTCTTCTCCTTCCCCCCAAACTGTTCATTTTCCCACTAACAACACAAAGAGACAAAATCCTGGAACTCTTGGTCAGTTTACCACCCATAAAATATTCTTTCATCAGTTCATTTAGAGAGAGAAATCTCTTTTAGTCTGCCATGGAATTTCCCCACTAACACAGAACAGTTTTCCTGTGGGTTTTAATTCTCACAAAAAACAGCCACCCGGGAACCTGCTTTTGTGAAGTCCCTCCCATTGGCAGCTTTCCCCAAGCTGCATATGGATCATGGACACAACCGGGGTGTGTTTCCAGAGAGGAAAAACTACCCTGCTTTGGGTCACATTCAGCCCCTCTTCTCCCAGCCTTGCTGAGGGTGGGAGGTCTCTGCAGCTGGAGCATCCCCACCCCATCCCCATGGCCACATCCCAGAGGTTTCTCCTCCTCCTTCCCATCCCTGCAGGTCACTCATGGTCTTGTGGCTGTGGGGTCTGTGTCTCTCCCTTCCCTGCAGGTGCAGTGCTCAGCTGAGCTGTAAAATCCCCCTGCTCTTCCCTCCTTCATCCTTCATCCACAGGCAGGCTCAAGCATCTCCTCTCCCCTCATGGTGATTTTGCTGTTGTATTTTGATTTTTTGTATCCCAGTCTGAAAACTAGGTGACATGGAGAGGTGTCAGATGAAAATTCAATTAAGGCAGAATTTCTCTTTTCTTGCCAAGATGCCAAGGACTTGGAATTACAGTGTGAGTCCATGGACTCAGCACATGGTCCTTAAATATCCACTTCCTACTGGGATTCTCACTAGAATGCTCCTGCTATCTGATGCTCCCAATCTGCCCTCAGCCTATTTTCACTTTCTGAAATACTTTCAAATTTTTCATTAAAAATTTAATTTGTCTCTGGTGTGATAAACTGATAGTATAATATGCCCTGAGTACCCCAGTGCTCCCAACTCTTGCCATGCAGTGGATAAAGAAGGATAATTTCTGCTTTTCTTTTTCCCACTCTTTCTGATTCTTACCCAAACACTTCAAGATGATCACATTGCCAGAAGTGCACTCCTCCCTGAGATGAGAAGACAGTGCAGCATTAGCCCCAATTCACAAACGCCTTGGGTTTTTTTTCAATATTATATCATTTTCCTGTGCACATAAATACAAGTAATTCATATATTGAAAGAGGTACAAAGGAATGAACTCATCCAATTTAATCAGGGCTTTTAACTGGGACACTGAAGTCGGGAGCTTGGCCACCATCAGGAGGCTACAGACCATCTGCTGCCCTGGTGAAGAGGGATTCAGTCTTCCATGAGGGAAGGCTCATCAGCAGGTCTGAAGTCTCCTTGGATCCATTGCTCCCTTCTCACTGGAAGGTAACTAAGAAAAACCAGCATCCGTCAGGAGGAATAAATGGACCATAAAGGGTTCATAAGCCCACTGGGAAACGTGTAAGGATCTGCAAGCTGAAACAAACTGCTTCATAATGGAAAAACAGAAGTGCCTGCTGCCTATCCATTTGCAAAAACGGCATCATGGGACAAACAGTCATTTCAAACAGGTCATTTGAAAGCCTTTGTTGATTTTAATGGGTCTTGGAACAGACTTTTAGTTCATATTCCAGCAAGACTGATGCTGAACCTCAGTCCAGCATGTGTAACACCACCAAACACTGACAAAGCACTACATGCCTGAGAAAACAGCAACAACCCCAAACTATCAGTGATTCCCCTTCTACTGATTGCTCTCTTCCTGAAGCAGCTGAGGCATACCTGAGGTTGGTGGCATTGTGCAGGGATGTCACTTGATCAGCTGAGAACCAGTGGCTGAGGGACACGAAGTGTCTTTGGAACTGTTTTTCTACTGCAGCCACGGGCAGGTAACCCGAACTGACATAACTGCAAATAAATCATAAACACAGCTTCTCCAGACAGCATTGCAGCAATCTGCTTAAATAATTCACCAGATCTGCTAATGAAAACCACAATAATCAGATTCTGGCATTCGAGAAAAGTAATTCTATCCTTCCCCTACGCTCCTCACCACGTGCATGTAATTTTGAAATAATCATGTGTGGAAGCCACACATGCTGAGATGCATTTAACTGGCAGAGAAAGTAAATTTGAATTGTAATATTACAATGAAGCTTTTCATTGTAAGTGGTTGGCACATTTCCTGAGACACTAACAAGCTCATTGTTTCCTTTTTCTAGAGTTATGTTTTGCGGCAGGGAGGATGAATAATTTTAAATTGTTTTCTTCTCTTCTTTGTTGAAAAATTGAGATGTATTTTATCCTAGAAGCAATAAGAATTCATTCAAAGAAGCTTTTTACTGCTAACTATAACAGAAATCACAATGATGCCGTGGGAGGAAATAACGGAACATCATGCCCAATCACAACTTCAGAGCTTTCTCAATTTTGTGAAAGTTTGTGAAAGAAATGGTGCTTTTTCAGGAATGGGATCAATCCAGCAAGAACTACCTTGCCATGTTCTTCTCTAATTATGAGGTGGACCTTAAATCCTATCAGATGTCATGACATGAATTGTGTATTCAATTTACCTACAGAGGAAGTAAAAGAAGTGGAAAATGCTCGTATGTTTTTAGTGCCTCTCTGAAAGAGGCACTAGAGTGACAAATAGGATTTGGCCACCTGCATCACACAGAGAAGATTTAGCCAAGCCATTATATTTAGCCATCATGCAGGATTTATAGCAGTAATAAAGGTATTTTCCATGTACAAGTACTCAGAACTCTTTCCCACATCATCTCAAATCTCCTCAATCATACCCCTCACAAGGGTGGATTGTTAAGTCATTTTTAAGGCACAAACTAACGCAAGGTTTCGTTAGAAAGACTGAAAGCCTCAGAGTTTGTTCAAAATACCAAGTAAAGCTGCTGGCAGTTGGTGTCCATACCTTGAGAAGCCCAGGTGTTTGCAGGATGTGTTCCCATACTCTGCCCTCCAGTCGTCGGAGCAGACCGTTCGCCAGGACCCAAAGGTGAACACTTGCAGCACTGCACTCTTCCCGCTCAGCCTGACTTTGAGATTCAGGACAAGAAAAGCCTCAGTGAGCTGTGAGGATGAACATCAGGCACACAACAGGCACCCCTGGCACCACTGTGGTGTCTGTGTTTTCTGGCTCGCTGAGGTTTTTTTTTTGTCTTTTTCATCTTTTGGATTCTTTGACGGAATTTTTCTGTGCTTTATTTTTTTCTCCCTCCCATTAGAGAAGGGAACTAAGGTACTCTGACTAGGGGAAAAAAAACTTTACTCATGGGAATGTCAGCTGTAATACAGCTGGTGGAGGCTGCCTGGCTCTCCAGTGAGCTTTAAGCAAGTCTTGCTGATTGCAGTGAGTTGCAGCTGCAGATGCTTTGCCCTGAGGAAAGCCGTGGTCAGGGAAAGGGATGGAAGGTGGTGGGCACCTCCTGTGTCAGAGAGGTGGATGCACTTGTGCCCAGCTCTCCTGGACCTGGGAAAGGGCACATCTGTGTGGTGTTTCCAGAGAGAAGAGAGGCCATGCAGGTGGTCACTGCTGAACAGGGCTTTCCCACATGTGCCCACAATTCCGGTGTTATGGAATTGCAAAGGAAGACAGGAAAAGCAGAGGTATTGCCACTGGCTCCACAGAAGCCTCAAGCCTCCCTGGGGAAAACTCTCCAAATGCTGAACTCTCCAAACTGTGTAGGGTTAGCTGGGGCCAAAAGCTCGTGGTTCTTGTCATTCCTTCTATTGCACAGATGGAAAGCTGTGCTGCCTCCTTACCTGTAGGTACAGGAGCCAGGATTACAAGTGCACTGAGCTGAAACCCACTTATTCTGTTTATTAATGTAAGAGTCCTTTTCCTCCAGTGGCTGTGAATGCCACCTTCTATAGCACAGGACAGGGAAGTACCATTTAAAACATCCCTGTGATTCCCAAAAACTACTACAGAGAGGAATTCAGAAAGAAGTTATACATTTCACACGGGAAGCAGCAAACTCTGCAGCACTGAATGCAGAAAAGGCTGATTTCTCCCATTCCCACACCCTTTATAATCCTTATTATCCTAAGATAATACCAGCCTTTTGCAATCTTCAAAACTGACACAGCACAACAGTGTGCCAGTGAATACAGAGCCCTGTGTTTACACACCATAAGGCAGTGGGGTTACACCTTGCAGGCAGAGGAAATGTCAAAAAGCATCTGGGCTTCTAATGGAGAAAATGATCAAAAATGGCAGTAACAAAATTCAGCAATCATCACGTTTATCTAAAAAGCAGTTTGACATTTCATGAACTGTAAATCAGTACCTCAGAGAGATTGTTCCTCTGAAGTGGTGATTTAGATATTCCACTGGTCTCTGCCTTTCCTGTCTCACCCAAACTCTTTGCAACAAGCATTCCTTGACAGCTTGCCAGCTCTACAGGAGGAGGTGGGAGAGGTTTATAATCAAAATTAAATTACCACATCTGTACTCATCCTCCCCTTCTTTACAGTTGAAGACACCATTGCACCTGGCTGATTTCTGGATACACTTAAAGGATGATCGACAGCGAAACTTCCCAATGCAGTTGTACTGGACTAAAAGGAATGAAAGAACATAGGGCAAAGAAAACACACTTGGATTTCTAATTTAACACTGCTGCATTCCATTATCTGTCCAGATTTCAGTCTTGCTGAGGGAAAGCCACCTCCTGTCCTCCAGGAACCTTTGAAATACAACCTGGAGGTTGCTACATGGTGCTGCTAAAACTCATTTATTAGTAATGACTCGTGGGAGGAGTCAGCCTTGCTGTGTGTGGTGACTCCTTCCCAGCTCCCTCGGCACAGTTTAAGTTTCACTCCAGGGTGAGTTCCTGCCTGGTGCCTCAGACCCTGAGCAGCAAATTAGGGAGACCCCTGGAAAACACACCCAGTGCTTCCTCTTCCCAAGAGGATTCCTCAACCTCCCACAGGCTGATCCCTATTCCAGGTGTGGAGACACATCAACATATTTGACCCCTGGACCCAGGCAGGTCACACTTCCCAGCCACAACTAAACTCATTGTGTGTTTCTTTTTCCTTTGTAGAAGTTGTTTCAGATAGGGGAAAGCTCTTTAATTCTTTGAAAGCAAACTTAGAGAAGTGAATTACAAGTAAAAATATGGTGTGGGCTACCCACAGGGGTTTTTTTTACCCCCAGTTCCTAAACTCAGATCATTGCTCGAGGGGAGCTGACAAAATTTTACTAGAGAAAGGTTTCCTGAAGCTGCAGGTTCCCCAGTGTTACAAATATTACACCAATCCTCCCAGGAATGCCAGACCTATTTCATCTCTACATGCAAATAAAATTTAAAGCCATCACATCAACAAGATTTTTTACTTCCCCAAACAAGCCACAGCAGCAGTTCAATTCCATTCTCAGTAAAAGGCTCATGAAAAATTAAGGATTTGAATGGTTAAGTGAGAACTTAATGAATAACTAAGGGTACTCACCACCCAGGCCAATGGCAACTGCTAGGATTACTGCAAGGAATAAACCACAGATATATGGGAAGTATTTTAGGGAGACAAGAGCATGGCACATTGAAGGTGGTTCAATATCTCCTGAGATACAGAAAACAGAGAGAAAGCTTCTGTGAGGTTAAACCAGCTGAGTTTGCAATAAAAAAGATTTATCTGACATTAAATTAGATGTCATCAATAACTCCTGGATATACCTTATGAGCTGATCTCACCTGAAGGGATTTGGATTTGCTCTTTCAGGGAATGAGAAAGTTCCAAGTGCTTTGGGGCTGCTGCTGCCCTCAGATAACCCTTGAGCATTTGCCTTGGGAGGGTCTGAATTGTGCCCCTGCAGAGCACCTGGTCTGTCCGCAATGCAATCAACAATGTGAGCTCCAAATTTTCATTTTTATGGGCTACATCAACCTGGGAGCTTCTCTAGCATATGAGTACCTCTGCTGAAAACTTGAGTTCTGGGATAAAAACGAGATTCAGACCTGTTCTGTCTGTGTAATCAAACCTGTGTGCAGCTCATAAACAGAAGTTCAAGACAAGAAGGAGGAAAGTCACTGGTCCCTTTGGACTTGGAAGCAAGGTTAACTGAATATTACTGAAAGCTAAATTTGCAAAAAAAACAGGATCCTCTGACTGGTCTCAAAAACTGTGAAAAAGTTGTCTGTTCCAAGTTTTGCTATAAAGGCAAGAAGAGAACTGAGTGATGGGTCAAGGCTGAGTCTTGAGTTTTCAAGTTCAAAAAGGTGCATCTAAAGTTAAAATATACATTAGCAGTTATTGCTGAATACATTTCATGAGCTGGACCTGTTTACCAACCACTGACCTCCAGAGCTGACCTCAGCTTAGTGGTACTGCCAGTCTGGAAGACAACAAGAGATCCTGCTGAAAATAATGAGTGGTTCACTTGTCTCAAATGTATTCTGATATACAAAGGGCAAACTGCGGGGAAATAGCAAACACAGCTGGGTCACAGGTGCACACAGGAACTGGCAGAACCTTGTCTTTCATTTTAGCTCATACAGCTCTTCACTCCCCCATTCCTCAGGCTTTATAATTGAGATTGGCAGGTACGATCAGTCAAGGGTAATAAGGAGTGTCTCCAAGGGTTTATAGACTCTCCAGTAAATCCCAGCCTCCTCAGCCTCTCAGGAGCAGCTGAATAACTGGTTTTGGCAGTGGAGTTGGTGTGTGGTATGCCAAAACTCTTAGACAGCTGTAGCAGCTAATGGACTAGAAAATTAAATTGCTCTATTTTCACTTTGGAAACTCAGCCTGCCTCTGCTGGAACCCGTGGTTATTTTGAAACCTATGGGAAGCAGCAAACAGACACACTAATCCTCCAAGGCTGCTGCATTGTCTATTCAGGTTTTTTAATGGACCAATTTCCAGGCTGGCAAAATTTCAAACAAACCATTCAAAAATGTGTCTGAAAAGTGTGGGGGGAAACGTTTGCTTGTGTGTGAGTAATCTGGCTGTGAAAAATGCTCGAGTGTGCAAGTCAACACAAGATGTCATCACATCCCTGAGCTGACAAAGCTCACACCTGGGGGAGGGAGGTCGTGTTTCCTCCTCCTTGCTGTGATTGCTTGCTCTGGGTGGGCAAGCACAGTCTGGCCCACAGTGGCCACAGGGCTTGCCAAGGTCAAAGGGCTGTGGATTGTCCCTACCAGATCCATCTGCACTCGGGTCCACCCTTGCTTGTGGTATGAAGAAAAACCTTTTGAAGGTAAACTGAATTTGTGGTACTGGCGGTTCATCTTCTGTGACGGAGATGATTTCAAGACTTCCAGTCGTGGGATTTGTCTCTTGAGCCTGACTCAACAGGAGAGGGGGAAAAAAAGAAAAGAAAAAAGAAAGGAAATCATCATTAGGATGTTGTCATGCAGTCGCAGAATGGTTTGGCTTAGAAGGGATCCTAAAGATCATCTTGTTTCACCCTCTGCCATGGGCAGGGGCACCTTCCACTACCCCAGGTTGCTCCAAGCCCCAGTGTCCATCCCTTCCAGGGATCCAGGGGCAGCCACAGCTTCTCTGGGCACCCTGAGCCAGGGCCTCACCACTCTCACAGTGAAGAATTTCTTCCTGACATCTCATCTAAACATTCTTGCAGCCCCCTTTGGGTACTAGCAGGCCACAACAAGGTCTCTTTGGAGCCTTCTCCAGGAAGAACAACACCAACTCTCTCAGCCTTTCCTCATAGCAGAGGTGCTCCAGCCCTCTGAGCATCTTTCTGGCCTCCTCTGGACTCATTCCAGCAAGCTCCATGTCTTTCGNCATGTCCTTCCTGTGCTGGGAACCTCAAAGCTGGACACAGTACATTGTTACATACTTAATTTTCATGAGAGAAGCACTTATAATTAATTTACCAGCAAACTACTGAGGTTAATTTTTGTTCAGATTTGTCTAAGCACCGGAGCTACTTTTAATAACTCGCACTGGGGGTGTGAATCCATCCCCTGCTCTATAATGGCAACAGGAAACAAAAGAAAGACTAAAATGCATGGGACAGCAGCACAGCACCTGACAGGATCCTCATTCAGGGGAATTTTACTCCAGTAAACCTTTGATGACTTACTACATAGGGCAAAAACTAAAGTTAGCTACACTAGATTTTGGGGAAAATAGATTTGAAATGCTAATTTCTGATTCTGGTTCTGCACAATGGCAAAAGGAATCAGATTTTTGAACTCAGAGTGGGGTGAAATAGGTCTGGGTTTGTTAAAGACAGTGGAGCTGCTAAGCTGTAAAAGCAGCATGTTTGCAGAATCAATCCCAGAAAATGCTTACAGCGACACATTTTAGGCAAAGAATACATGTTTTATCTGTGACATTCTATCTAAAATGGAATATACCCTGGAGTATTTTTTCACCTTTCAGCAATAAGGTTTATGCTCTTCCATTTGGTAAAATTTCACCCGCGTTTCAATGAACACAAATCAAACTTTGTAGAGAACCTACCAGCACGATTGTTAAATATTAAAACCAAAAACCTTCCAGCTGATGCATAATTTGCCCATCAGGAAACAAAACAGCATCGTGAACTAAATTGCATGCAAGCCAAATGTTGAAATTCGCTTATTTGGGGGCTATCACACTCTCCCAAAGCTTCACTCACCTCTTCCTGAGAAGTCATAGCTAAAAGCAAACCTGTTTTCCTTCTTCATTATCAACAGCAGCCCAAAGGAAGCCCGGAGTTTGCTGAGCCCTCTGCTCGGGGCCGTTGTGGCCGTTTCCAGCCGGCCGTTGTAACCCAACCTGGACTGGGGTATCGGGTGGCCCCGGATGGCATGGCTACGGAAAGGGGGAGATAAAAATTCACCACGCTGTTTCATTAGCCTAAGAACACCAGGCAACGCTGTGGGATTTGCAAAACCTCCCCTGTAGCCCCTTAGCAAAGGAGCCCCACTGTTGCAACCCTGGTCATTGAGAATTTTATACTTTCTGTGCTGACAGGCACTGACCCCCAAGAAAACACTGCATTCCACCTGAGGCCATGGAAGAGGCTTCCAAAATTGAGTGACAGCACTGGGATTGTGGGTGTGTAGTCTGTGTAGTTTGAATAGAAGTGTGTAACATCACAGGGTGGAAAACTTAAAGATTTTAGAATATAGTAATTTATATAAAAAGCAAGATGGAGGTTTTAGGGCATAGGCTGAGTCCTTCTTTTTCACCTTCTTCTTCATGGGTCTGGGTGGTATCTTGTA
>VXBN01002714.1:341040-353751 GCA_013397395.1 Sinosuthora webbiana | reverse complement strand
TCTTATTATAAGGGAATTAAACATGGATGTAATTTCTAGACAAAGGTTTTTTTAGGCCTGGCAAAAATCTCCTGCTGGATGGTGTCACTGGAAACTTTTTTTTTTCTTTAAGAGGCTCCCTAAGTCTGTCAATTTTTCTTCCTGTCTTGAATCAGGTTCTTGTTCCAAAAATTGTGTCCTGCCTAGAAAAGGTGATCCTTTCAGTCCACGGGGTGAGGTGTCGTGTCCTCCAGAGGGAGCACTGATATCTGCAATGAGGACAGAAACAACCATCTCCAACCAATTCACCCGCTCTGGCCATGGTGGAAAGGCTGGGGAGCAGCCAGGGCAGCTCTGCAAAGGCTCCCACAGGGAAAAGACAAGTTCTTCTCCCAGCTTCCACCCTGAGCTGCTCCAAGCTCAGCCTCAGGGTGTGGTGTGTAGATGGGACATTGGGTTTAATCTTCCACAGTTTGGCTGAGAAGACCAAAGCAGGAGCCACACGTGATATGGGCAGGAGGACTTGAAAACTGAGCCCAAAAGGAAAGTTTTGGCCTCCAGACTAATTTCCTACACGCTGCAGAACAGCCCTACTTGTTCCCCCTGGTGCAGTTGCAGCTCAGGTGGATTTCTTGGCTTTCAGGAGACAGTTTAAGGTGAAAAGCTAAGAGATTCCACCTCATCCCCTTCAGCAAGACCACTCTGGCTGTGGTGGTCACCTTTAGGCTCTTCATCTTGTTCTACCAGGGTGGATAGGAAGAGCTTTTGCCTTTTCAGCCACCCTACGACAAAAAATTCAGAGGCGCAGATTCTATGAAAACAGGATGTCAGCTTTTGTCAGAAAAGATCACAAGGGGTGTGAGGTTTGGTTTGGTTTTTTTTTTTTTTTCAATTTTATCTGCCTCTTTCCCTCTCTCTGTTTCATTTTCTGCCTCCCTCCCTCCCTCCTTCACACCCTCCTCCCACCCCCCGGTTTCTGTCAGCGCTGAGCACACGGGGAGGGCAGGACACGGAGGAGATGGCAGAGGCACAGCTGTATGCAAAGGTGGCCAACAAGCACCGGGGCAGGAGCACCTCTGCCCTCCTGGAGCCTCTCCTGGCCAAAGGATTCCCGGCTCATATCGCGTGAGTAGTGTGCTCAGCTGCCTTTGCACGGGGAGATTTATTTAAGATACGAGGTGTTTGCCATAAAATCCCCACACAGGCAGCCTGTTTTATTTTTATTTTTATTTTCTCTTTGATCAGGAGATTGTGCTGCTCCTGGGGGTGATGTCCCTATGCGGGGATCAGACTTGTCTTACTCTGAATTTGATATAGAGCAGTGTTTATTGCCCACATAGTGTCGGAAAAACCCCTTTTCTGACCCAGAGATGGGGCTCCTGAGAGGTATTTTAAAGACTTTTATTCCATTTTCAGTCTCATGAGAAGGGTGACAGTACAGATGTTACAATTCATGCCATCACAATCAGAAGCCAAACTATTTCCTAATTACAATACATTATAGGCATTTTTTGGCCTATCAGCTTTTGCCACACAATGCTGCTAATGCTTCTAAGCCAGTCATCTAAAATTACCCCACATGGGATTGGCACAATACATCTTTCATAGTTCTATTTCTCCAAAATATCTAGTCTATTTGCAAGGTCATCATTTGAAACTTGTTTCCAGCTCAATTTCTCTCTCAACAATGTCAGTCCTATTCCTTGGCCTTTTAAAGTCAACATACTTTATCTCAAGGTTTGCATAGAGATGTACAAGACCATGTGAGCCTTCTGTCAGGCTTTGAGAATTCTCTACAAATCCATTTCCCACAACATAGCAAAACCAACTTGCTTAATAGCCAGTATTTTAAAATACTGTGTAAATCTAAAGATGCACAGCCTTCTACATCCTGAGTTTTGAGAGGCTTCTCAATGACTGTAGTTTGCTCTCGGAATACATCCTGTTTCATTTTTTTTTTCCTGCTTATTACTCTTATTAGAAGGGAATTAAACATGGATGTAATTTCTAGATGAAGTTTTTTTCAGGCCTGGCAAAAATCTCCTGCTGGATGATGTCACTGGAAACTTTTTTTTTTTTCTTTAAGACGCTCCCTAAGTCTGTCAATTTTTCTTCCTGTCTTGAATCGGGATCTTGTTCCAAAAATCATGTCTTGCCTAAAAAATGTCATAGTAAAGAATGAGGCACTATTCTTGGCAACTCCAATGGATCAGAGAGTACCTGGTGGCAGGTAAACAAGATAATGCAAAAGAAAAGTGCCAGTCACTCCTCCCCCAAACATCTCTCCTGTTGACCAGGCAAGTTTTGGGGAGGGTTTTCCAATTTCTGGATGGCAAATAGGGACATTATGGTTCAAACTTTTCAAAAAATAAATCCTATTATTTAAATATCAAAAAACCTCTCATAAAAATATTTTAGAAAGAAGAGCAATATGTGTCTACCTTTTGACTGAAAATTAAGCCAGTGGAAGAGGTTCCATTTGTAAGTGCAGTGTTGTTTTCTGGGAGCAGCTGTGTTCAAAATCAAGAACCAGCAGCAGAAACACTGTGAAAATTGACATAAGATAACAAAATATCAAAAAACAATTACAAAAAAAATTCCTATTATTGATCTTAAGACCTTCAAAATTTTGATTGTGTTTTTAAAAGAAACCCTTTAGCTGTCTCTGTTGTCCCTCAATTAAATCATGAATGAAAGTACTGAAAAGTTTCTTTTCAGATGTCCTGGCCTGAAAAATTTTAAGTGGGGTTGAAATATTAGAAAATCTTCCATCATGTAGAACCAACAGGCCAAAGCAGCATTTCCCCAAGGAACAAAACTGAAATAAGTGAGCGTCAAGTCTAGCCTAAGATCAAAAAATTTTCACAAGAAACTGTGCCAGCAGTTTCTCTTTTAGGGAAGAGCCCACTTATTCTCACTGTAGATTTATTTTTAATCTACTTTTCATTACAGATTCTCAATGGTTTATCCTTCTCTCTATCTGAGAGAAATTGGTACATGCAGAACTTATTGCACTATTCTTCAATTTTCACTTCTCATCTTGGAAGTGTAGGATTAGTCACAGCCTAGTGCAGCCCTAGTGCTCAGGGCTCCATAAACCTTGCTGGAAATCATCCTACAGCCAGCAGATGTGATGAGACAAAAGGTGGGGACAGGTATGGAGAGGAGCACAAGAGAACAACGAGGTGGGACTGAGCAAGATGGCAGTTCATGGCCTCAGGTCTCACTTTCATTACATTTAATTTTGAAGGCCCTGTGGTAAAGAAAAGCTGAAGCCAAGCTCCATCTTAGCTTCAGAGCTGTTTGCACAGAGCTGGTCCCCAGATGGGAGGAGCAGCATGGCATGAAGTGGTAAAACACTCACTTGGAGGTGGAATTAATGGTTATGAACCCTGGCATCACTGCCACTGACACTTCCACAAGGCACAGGAGGAAAGGCTGCATGAGGAGAGGGACAGAAACACGGCTGTTTGTGTTTGGTGTGGTGGAGAAGGAGGGCTCAGCACAGGCTCAGAAAGGAAATGTGCAGTATTCAGTCCCAGAGGGCTTTAGACCTCGTGGTTGTGCATTGACTTGGCCACGGGAGTTGATTTACTTTGTAGAGAAGAGAGGTAGAAGGTAAATTTCGAGTGGAAAGTCTCATGTTTGTCCTTATCTCTGTTGAGCCCCACTAAAGAGCCAGCAATGGTTGTATATAAATATTATTAACAAGCCCAAATGTAGTTTTTACACTGAAGAAGACAGAAGGGGCTGGGAGGGAACATAAGGATGAGCCTGAGTCCTGCAGCTCAATGCACACTGCTGATTTGTGTTCGGGCATCACGGGGATGGATGGAGAAGAAAAATGGGAGGACACAACACAACTCAATACCCTCAGGAGCCAGTGGCCAGAAAGGGTGGCCTCAGAAGACAAGGAAAGACATCAGCAGATGCCAAGAAATTCAGTAGCTTTTTGCCAGTGTCCTCTGTTTCTTCTTCCCCTTCATGTTTCTTCTGAGAAGTTTGTAGGTGCATTTCAGGGGCAGAAATGGGGTTCATCAGTGCAGCTGCTGCTTGAACACTGGAATCCTTCCCCCATCACACAGTATTTAGGCAGAAAGATTTGCTCATGCGAAACACAGAGCTGGCTTTTTGAAAGCTCTAGTTAGAAAAGGAAATGTGAATCAAATCCCACCCCAGAGAACGGAAGTCGCGTTAGCAGAGAGAAACGAGAGATTTTGTCCCTCATCTTGGACTGAGCTGCTGGCTTAGATCCGGCTCTCTGCTGGCTGTGGGGGATCCTCAATCTAGATTTCAAACCCCAAAATAAACACGTTTTTCCTAGTTTTAATATATGGGCTTGGCCATCATGGATCAGAACCCTTTTGCTAGGAACCAAGGAAACCCTGTTCTTACAGTGCTTGGACAGATGGTTTATCTAACCCCCCAAAAATTCATATAGTCAGTATGGCTGCTAAAGAAACACCTCCAGAACACAAAGGAAGGCATCTTATGGGGAGGACAGGTTACCAATCTTCAAGGAATTAAAATTCTCTAGTGAGAAAAAAAAAGCTATCTGGAAGGCTTCAAGAACAATAACAGCTGCTAGGAAAAACCTTCTTGCTAAATGCCCTGCCTGTGCTGGAAAATAGACTTGATGACTGTAGTCACTAAATGCCTTTACTTTTTAAAAGTTTTCTTTCTGGTATTCTAAGGAACCAATTTTGTGCTTTTTCTAGGCAAAAAGCCTTGGTTGCTACTGGACAAAAGACAATAGAAGATGCAGTAAAATGGTAAGTACCTGTGATTTCTAAGGTGTGCCTTCACATTAAACCTGCCTAAAAATCCTTGTTGATGTGCTCATCCTGTCACTGAATTTGAAGTTAGCTGCTATGAAAAAGAAACCCTGAATTTTATATTTTTGTCCTTTTATTTTCATTTATTTCACCCAGAGAGAGAAATATTTTTATTTGAAATTATTCTGGGACACAGGGTAACTTGAAGAAGGTCCAGGTAAATTAAAAACAAGCAGCTACTTTTACTTTACCAATGAGTCAGATCATGGGACCAGCTGGTCTGGTCAGAAAATCCTCCTCAGCTTTAAGCCTCCTGAGAGAAAGGAACAAGGAAACAGGGAAAATTTCTGTAAACCCATGACTGCACCTACAAACATGTGCAGAAACAACAGCTGAAGGGGAATATGAAGACCCACCACCAAGTAAGATGAAAAGCTGATGGTCAGAGGGTTATTATTACAATTATAATCACTTCTCAGTTTTGAACGCCACAAAGTTTTTTTCCTCTCTACCAAGATTCTCACAGAGTATTTATATGTCATTCATGTGCTGACAACTGATATTTGTTGTTGTTGTTTCAATTCACCTTCACATTAAATACAGTCTTCCCTTGCACTTTATTTTTTTTTTTTTTTTTTTTTTTTTTTTTTTTTTTTTTTTTTTTTTTTTTTTCCTTTGGTTCAGTTGGGCTTTTTTTCTTTTTTCTTCTATTTTCTTTTATTTTGTGAAAAGCCAGAGGAGGCATTTGAGAATGGCATGTTCTTTCCAAACAATTTATTTCAGGGATGCTGCCACACTTCTTGACAACCATTCCCAATCCAAAAGCTGCAAAGATAAACACACAGTATGTGAAAGACATGGTGAATGATATCGTCACATGGCATATGAGCTTCTGACCTGTCCTTGTGCATTTCTGATTTGTCTTGCCTGCTTTTCCTAGGGCTGAATAAAAAGGCTCTTTTTGAGTGTTTTTTTAATCTTTGGCTAGTTTTAATTTTGTCATTCTCCAACATGTTCCGCCCATTGCCTTTTTCCTCCTCCAGTCCTTTGTTTCCAGTTATAGAAAAGGGGGGAAAACAAAAACCAACCAACCAAAAAACAAAACCAAAAACACAAAAACAAACAAACAAAAAAACCCCCAACCAAACAAAAATACCACACACACACACAAAAAAACCCAAACCCAACACACCCTAAAAAGGTATTTTTTTCTCTCTCATTTTCAGATACTGATAGAAGTGAAGGAACATAATAAAATGTAGTGTACTCAAAAAACAAGCAGAAAAATAATCTATCCATTATTTAGTGCTTCAGAGAGAAAAAAGGAGATTTTATTTCAGCTTTTCATTCATAAGAAAATAATAAAATCACATTTTTTGCAATTTCAGTGCATCTTTTTCTGATCTCCTCTGTGGGGGCTTTCAGCCACGGGAAACACACTCACCCTCGGTGTTATGCTCTTGATTCCAGGTTGCATTCCCACTGCAACGACCCCTCCCTGGATGACCCAATCCCTCAGGAATATGCCCTTTACCTGTGCCCCACGGGCCGCCTGCACAGCCGCCTGCAGGACTTCTGGAAGGAGAGCAAGCGCCAGTGCGGGAAGAACAGAGCCCACGAGGTCTTCCCACACATCACCCTCTGCGACTTCTTCACGGTGAGGCCAGGGGAGTGCAAGGGTTGGATTTCAGTTGGGTGATATTTGGTGAGACTGGGCCACCTGCTGTTGTCTGGCACCAGAATTTGCTGGTGATGAAACGACATGACCCAGGTCCAGGCACGTTCCTTGATGTCTGAGTGATGCTTAATGTCTGTGTCTTCATTTGGAAAGACAGGTGTCTGCCAAGGGAAAGCTGGAGCTTCCCTTGGAACGGAGAATGTAACCCCCCTGCCCCCTCCAAATTATTATAATTTTGCAGTTAGGGGCTTTCAGGCAAAGATTTGGGAATAGGAATAACAGTTCTTTACTAGGAATATTAAAAATAAAAATGTAGTAGTATAAAAAAACCCAATCAAACAAAAAAACCCCACTGATAGAGTCAGAATACAACCTGACACCCTGGTCAGGGTGTTGGGAGAAGTCCAAATAAGTCCTCCTGGAGTGACAGATGTGGTTCTGTTGGAGCAGAGATGATCCTGTAGAAGGGTCCAGTGGTGGTGAGATGGGTCCAGCCTCCCTTTGGGAATCCAGTGCACACAGGCTGTGCTGGGGTTCTGAATCTCAGGTTTTATCCAGGTAGGAATGCTGGGCTCCTCCCCCTGGGTGAAGCATCTCCCAGTGGGATGATGGAATTGTATCAGCCCTGCAGTGAGCCTCGATGGCCCATGAACAGCAGATATCCCTGGAGGGAGGATGTGTGGTGGAAGAGATAAAGAACACTGCCCCACCTGGTTTAACAGCTGGCCTATTAACACCTCCCCACCAGGTTTCAGCAGATGATAATAGAATACACACCCCTGGTTCCAGCCTGCACTGCAATCCTGCATTGCAACCCAAGACAGTCTGAGCGATGCTTAGTGTCTGAGCGATGTTTAATGTCTGAGTGACAGTTGAGTGGGATGTCTCTGGGTACCTGATCCATCTAGAGCAGCCCTGTGCAGTCCAGCTGCTGTCAGGCTTCCATGTATCCACTGCTGCATGGATTTAGGGTGATAAACCTTCTCAGCCAGGGCAGCAGTGGCTGCCATCAGCCAGCTGTGCAGCAGGGACACAGGATGCAGACAGCTTTGGTACAAGCCTGTGGGAATCTCAGGAAAAGCTCTGCCTTCCCTTGAGACCCCCATCAGCAGGTCACTGCTGTGGTGGCATGTCCCAGAGTTTACTCTTTTTATTGAAGACTTTGTGAAATATTTTGTGACGTCCAGCACTGGACTGGTGTGGAAAAACTCTGGAGCCTCCTGGAATCCAATTTTAGCATGTTGATGGTGCAACACATGAACATGAGCTGTATCTGGGATGTGCTGAAACAGGCTTGGGCTAGAGCAGCTGGACAAAAATTACTTTGTTCATCATACTTTTATGTTAAACCATTAAGTGCTTTCTTCCCGCCAAGGGTGGGTCATCACAGCCATGCCAAAAAGTAGGGACAGTGAAAAAAAGACTATTTTGTTGCAAAATACTGAGTGGGGCTCTGTGACCATTAAACACAATTATACATAAAAATCATTAATTAATAATGAATGCCATGGTCTTGGGAGGCATCAAGCTTAAAGGCCTGTCTGGAAGAGACAACTACATTACAACCCTCACCTTGCACATCTCAGTAAAGGACTGTAGGATAACAACAACACAAATTCCTACCTAGAACTGAAGAGGGAAATCGTGATCCCTGTTTCATATCAGACTGGTTACTGCACACCAGACAGATGGTAAAATATTTTGGCTTTTTCCTGCCCAGGCTGGGTACGCCTTGGATTGATATTCTATAACATCTTCTGTTATAGAACCAGGGCACTGTGCTGATCCAACTGCCAAATACTGCTGTGTTTAATGCCAGGAGTCTCAGGCAAATTCCCAGGTGTTTTGTGTGTCTCAGGTAGTTTATAGCCCCACAGTTTTCTGGCAGTGCTGTATGACAGAGACTACAACACTGGCTGTGAGCTGGTGGGTAAAGCCTGCTCCTCCTCTGTTTTCTTTCAGTGTGAAGACCAGAAAGTGGAATTATTGTATGACATCCTAAAGCGAGTCGGTGACAGCTTTTCCCAGAGCTTTCCACCATCCATTTCCCTAACACTACATGCATCTCCCAGCTACCTTGGCTTCTTCATTGATGACAGCCAGGCAAATGTCCTCAAAAGGTTTGCTGCAGCATTCTCATCAGAGGCTTCAGCCCTGGCAGGTAGGACCAACACCAGAGGGAGAACGGGTGGGTTGTAGCACAAATGCATAGCTGCAGTACTGAAAGCATTCCCTGTGTCTCCAGGAGAGCTTAGATGATGTTTTCCTGCCAGCAAACAGCCTTTTCTCCTAGAGATTTGCAAGAAGAGTAGCCAGAGGAGCACAGGAGCACGTTTTAGTTTTTGAAGACACAACACTTTTGCCTAGAAGCTGAAATGATCCTTTGTGCAACTTGGCAGGTGATGGACCAGGATATCCAAGATGGGCAGGGACTTAACACTCCCTGGATCTCCACCCTCTTGGTGCTGTGGGCCAGCTTGATGGGCTGGCTGCATCCCTAGAAACAGGGCCTCATACCTTTTCCAAGGGAAACACTGCATCACCAGTGGAGACTGAAGGAGCACAGCCCCACCACAGCTTTGTCTGGGAGAAATGAGTTCAATACATCTCAGGCTGGGAGAGGAAATCAAACCATGGTCATTCCTTTTCCTCACAGCTGAAGCCAGGAAGCAAATCCAGTCCACATTAGTGATTGATTTGGGCATGACACCCTTCAAAACCATTATTCAGTAGATCTACTCTACCACTAGTTACTATGATATTTGCTTCATCATGCAAATTGTGTAGCATAAAACAAGAGGAGCTTTAAACGACCTTTGTTTCCATGTTATGATGTGATTGTTTCATCCCTAGACTGCCACGTGAAGCCCTCCTTGAAGCAGTTCCACCTCACCTTGGCTCACAGGTTTTATCCTCACCATCAGAAGACTTTGGAACAATTGGCCAAATGCATCAACCCAGGGGAGCCCTGCCAGTGGGTGGCTGCTCTCTATTCACGGGACATGCGTTTTGTGTATTACCAGGTACTGGAATCAGATTTATTTCATTTCCTGAGCCTTTCATTTTCTTTGCTACAGTCATCTTGCCTCTTCCATCCCTAAGAAAATTTTTGCCTGCTCAGAACAGTGTTTCATAGAGCATGGTTGTTTCCAGTGCCATTTTGGGCTGAAAAACTGCACTCCTGAATCAGTAGATAATATCCTTATTTTGGTAGGTAGCTTGACCTGCATGTCTCAAAATCTAATTCCAACCCCCACTGGAAAAAAACCCTAATCTTACCATGACATGAGAAAATAAGAGACAGGAAATCATGATCCTTTAATATTTTCTAGGATTTGTCAGTTCACAGTTTTGCAGCAAAATTCCCATCAGCAAAATAAGTTTTCTTGATTGTTCCAGCCATGATGAAAACTGCAGCAGTGAGCAGGGGTCAGTTCTTGTTGATGATTTTCTGCTTAACAGGCTCTTAGTCGATACCCATCAACATTCTTCCGGTTCTCATTTCCAAATTTAAATTATGGATTGATCAACAGCTTTTTGTCAGATCAGTAAATCACTTTGTCACAAGTCTCTTACTGGATTTTAGTCACACTCAGGAGAGCTGCAAGCAATCACAGAAATAGGTCAGATCTATGTTTGCTTTCAAATAAATCTGTACCAGCTACAGGGGGGGAAAAATATTTTTGTGAAAACCAAGTGCTTGTTTTTACACACACTGTAAGTGTGGTAGTGTCCTCCTTTTCCTCTGCCAAAGTGCCACTAAGGAGCAGGTTGCAGAGTGGAAAACAGAACTGCTTCTGTGTCCAGGAGAGGTGAACAACTGTGGCATTTTATCTTCTTTTTCTTGTTAGAGATGGGATTAATTGCACGAGAGACGGATTTCATGTTCGGACTCAGATGTTTATTAATTCTTACCTATGTTACAGTCTCACAAGTTGTTAGTTCTGGCTAACAAAGTGAAAAATTTCTCTATTTCTCTACAAGCCTTTTAAGAACAAAGTGTCCAGTTATGAAATGACACCTAAATTATTTTTACTTTGAACCCAATAACCAAACACCCGTGGTCCGCTACCCAACTACAACATACCACCCTGACCCATGAAGAAGAAGGTGAAAAAGAAGAACTTGGCCTACACCCTAAAACCTCCATCTTGCTTTATATATATTACTATATTCTAAAACCTTAAACTCTAAGTTTTCCACCCTGTGATATCACACACTTTTATTAAACTACACACTCATAATCCCAGTGCTACCACTCAATTTTGGAAGCCTTTTCCACGGCCTCAGGTTGTATGTAGTGTTTTCTTGAGGATCAGCGCCTGTCAGCACAGAAAGTCTAAAATTCTCAGTGCCCCAACAAACAACCACCCCCTGAGCAGCTGCAGCACGGGGACCATCCTGACCCTGTTCTGTGTTCCCCCAGAGGCTGAGGGCTCTTTTCCAGTACAAGCCCCAGAACATTGACGAGCTGATGATCAACGCTGGGGATTTGATCTACGTGGACCCGGCACAGCAGAGCGACGTGAGCGAGGGCTGGGTGATCGGCACCTCGCACCGCACCGGCTGCCGGGGCTTCCTCCCCGAGAACTACACCGAGAGAGCCCACGAGGCTGACACCTGGGTCAAGCACAGGTAGCTTGGGGTTTCATGGGCGTTGCTTTCCTGCTGAGGAGCCGTGGCAGCTCCTCCTTGCCGGGATCTGTGGGGAATCCTGAGGGTCTGGGTGGGATGCCGGGACATCTCCTGAGAGAAGAGATGTGCCTGCAGACACCCAGAGTTCATAAGTTCAGCTGCTCGAGGGATGACCCCTGTTTGCTCTTGAAGAACCTGAACGCCCTGATGAATTTTGAAAGAGCACATTCTGCCAGGACAGGCTCAGCCTTCAGCCTGGCTCGCTGCTCTCTTCTTTTTTTTTTTTTTTTCCCCTCATTTAAAGGGCTTGTAAAGTTAGCTTGAAATGAAACCACACAAAGGTTGCTCCACCACCTTGGCACCACCCTTATCTTGTTGATGTGCCCTGCATCAGAAGGCACCTGTCTGGCTTCCTGCACTTCATTCTGCAGCTGAAATTCTGCAGCTGACATTCTGCAGCACAGCTGATGCTACTTGGAGATTAGAGCAGATTTTTCTAAGCTGGGAAGTTTTGGTGCACTTCTTGATGTCTCAGAGAAAGGGAGGAGGCCACCAGGTAGAATTTCCTGCTTGAAAGTCCCACTTTAGCAGAGTTACACCCAATATACACCATCAGTTCCTAATATCTTAACCTCATTTTTATGGGGTGTATTCTAAATGAAGAGCAAAGCGATGAGGTGGATTGCAAGTGTGCAAAAAATATTGAATGGAACATGAATCCTGACTTGCTGATCCAGTAAACATCATGACTCAAAAGTCTCTTCTGTTTGTGTGTGTGCCTCTATGTTTGTGTGTGTGTTGCTTCTGCTTTTCCTACAGGGAATATGTTTTTGACACAGCTTCAAGGTCCTTCCCCAAGGAACCCAATGTAAAGCTGAATGGGGAAGCCCATAATCTTGGTGTGTCAAGGAGTGTCACCAATGTTCTTCCTCTTCAGGTAATGGTTTTTTCCATTTCTTATCTTTGCCACGTGCTTTGGCAGATATGCTATTAATTAATGGCATTTAGTAAATTTAGTAGTATCTTCCTTTCTCTCCCTCATATTTTTATGTTTTGTTGAATATTTATGCGTGCCATTTTATTTATTGTGTTATACATTTATATATACATACATACTCATACTGTATTGTATAATATCTCATAGGTTTTTTTGTAATGTAAATGATACATACCACACGTGTCTTTCATAAATCTTGCCCTGTTCCTGTCATAATAGCACAACACATGAGTTCTCTGCTCAGGTTTCTCTTAGCACAGCCTCAGTGGGTATGGAGAAAAGTCTGACAGGTGAGACACAGGCACAACGTCCCCTGACTTCCACGTGGTTTCAGGCAGAGTAACTAAATCAGAATCAGGGTCAGTGTTCATGGCTGCTCTGATGTCCAGATTCTATGGATGTTACCCTGGAGGTTTCCATGGCCCCAGATCACATTTAAATGTTCAGTTTTCTTCTTTATTTTTAGATATGTAGCTAGTGCAGATAACTGCACAGAACAGCAAGCTGGGGTGGTTAACAGCCCTGGTAGGATCACATTTTTTGCCCAGGCTCAATATCAACAGGTATCATTTTTTCCCATGTCCACTGGTCTTCTGGTAGGAAGATCAAAACAAATAAGGACTCTGATTTTCTTTTCTTTTTTTTTT
>VXBN01002714.1:320516-341034 GCA_013397395.1 Sinosuthora webbiana | reverse complement strand
TTTTTTTTTTTTTTTTTTTTTTTTTTTTTTTTTTTTCCTACAGCACATTTGCACCTGCATTGCCTTTTTGGCTTGTCAGAGATGCCAAAATTCATTTTCAGCACAGACATGCCTCAGAAACCCCTTTAGCTTGCTGGCCCCACAGCCTCTGTTCCTGCTGTGCTGGGCAATAACCCTGGGCTGGTTTGTGCTGACATCAGAGAAACTGAGGGCACCTTGAGGGAATTTCCATCCTGGGGCCTCCAGAGCACCATGACTGTAAGAACTTTCTGAACAAGTCACACGTCCTTCCTCTGTCTCTTGGCCTCTCTTATCCACGTCAGATCTGTGGCAGAGCAAAGGCTTGGCCTGAGAAATGTGTTTTGCAGATGGGCACATCTCCAGTCTAGAGTTTCCCTGGCCTCTGGGTTCCTAGCATGCAGAAGAGGAAAACCACAAAACCTTGGTTTATATTATGATCTTGTGGAAATTGATGGGTGTTTCACAGCAGAAGTGCAAGTATTTAACACAATGCATGGATATCAACCTGAAACCACTTCTTAAGAGTCCCCTTCTCTGTTGCTGAAGATGCAGAGCACTTAACCCAGTGCTGCAGCAGTAACGCTGCTTTAAAGTTTTAAAACCTTTGACCTGTTTCTCCTTATCTTCTTCTCATTTGTATTTAATGTGCATTGTATACTAACTTCAAACTTACTTCAAATTCCATGCAGTCTAAGTAAATAAAGTGGCCTTGTAGTAGATCTGGGTTCACTGTCGATTTGGCCACACAGTTATGAAAATGTAGAAGTAGTATTTTCACTAGGAAAAGAAGGAGAAGCTTGGTGTTACTGCTGGTGTAGAAAAAGGCATTACCAGTCAGATCTTAGCTAATTTTCTGGGGTTTGTTTATATCAACCATATGATATAAATTAAAGTTGTGATTCCTTCCAACACTGAGATTAAAGATCTGTTACCAGAACTGGCTTTCACTAGTGCTAACACAGAATTAGGAACCTGACAACCCATGAAGGTCAGGGATGTGACCTTTGACAGGACAAGAGGAAGTGGCCTTAAGCCACACCAGGGGAGGTTCAAGCTGGATATCAGGAAGATTTTTTCCACTGAAAGGATGGTCAAGCATTGAACAGACTTCCCAGGGAGGTGTCAAGTCACCAAACCTAGAAATGTACAAGAAACAACTGGATGTTGCACTCAGTGCTATGGTCGAGTTGACACCGTGCTGATTAGTCAAAGGTTGGACTCAATAATCCCGAAGATCTTTTCCAGCCTTAATGATTTTATGATTCATTTGCCTTTAGTAGAGAACCAGTCAGGCTTATCACTGTGCTAAGGACAGGCATCTATTAAAATGTCTCTTCTCCAGGAATCCAGACTTTTCCTGCAGGTTATAGATAACATCCTTATGAAAACTCCCTTTTCCCCTCTGTCTCAGAACGCTGCCCTGCGGAGAGCGGTGCTGGTGATGCGCCACGGGGAAAGAGTGGATCAGGTCTTTGGTAAATCTTGGCTTCAGCAGTGCCTGACTGCAGATGGTGAGTAAGGTAACGGGAGGATCTTCAAAAACCAAGACCAAACCCAATTAACCACATTAATGGGTAGAAGAGATTCAATCTTTTTGTAAATGTCAATGCTGGCACAAAGGAGCGATAACAATGCAAGTCAGGCACAGCACTGCTTCTGGTGCCTTGGGAAGGCTGACCTGGAACAGAGACTGGATAGAGCTGGAGAATAAAGTAGATATTTATTAAAAGGCCTTTAAGGATACACCTTGGGCAGTACAAGAGCCTGGCCAGGGCTACACCCAAGGTGGACCCAAAATGGTCACAATAATGGATGACCAGTCATGAGGTCTCACACCTTTATAAGTTTTGGTCCATTTGCATATTGGGGTTTAATTGTCCAGTTACAGCTTCAGATTATGAGCTCCCATCCTTCTTGTTTTCCTTCTTCAGTCCACTGTTGTTTATGCTTTTGGGCCTGAAAGTTGTACTTGTTGTCCTTGATCTTCAGCAGGAAAAAGATTTGTTTTGTCTCCCTACTCTGTGAGGAGACCTCACTAGCACTTAATATGAGGCTCAGAGCTGCACCCCTAGGCAGGACAGAATCTGAAAAACATGAAACCTAAAACTTAAGGCATCACTTCAACCTGCACATAACCAGGTCACAATGTCCTAAAGTCCTTCATGTTTATGCTCACTAAATTCTGCAGATAAACAAATCTCTTGTTTTTCTGATGGAAGTGTGTCTCACTTATACATGAACAAATCACAGGAGCACACTCATCACCACCCATTACACGAGGTGTGGTTGTCAGACCCCTCCAGAACCATGGGCTGTCGATCAGTCACGCTGCGTCACTAGTTCAACCTGAGGAATCTGTGGTGAAAATTAAATGTCAGCACTGACCTAAATTAAAATCTGAATTTCCTCTCTCTATTCTAAAGAAAAAGAAAAAAAAAAAAAAAAAAAAAAAAAAAAAAAAAAAAAAAAGAAAAAAAAAAAAAAAAAAAAAAAAAAAGGTATGTTTTCAGGTGAAGAAAACTGACCCAAAACAGTGAAACCTGTGTCAGGGGGAAGGAGGGGAACAAGAAGGTGGAAGTTCACAAGTGAACAAGTGAGAGCTTTATGCTGAAAGTCTGCCTTGCTATGCTGGAGATTCTCCATGTTTAGTGCATGGAATTCACACCAGATAAGGAGAGTGGTACCTTATAGCTGCATAGTCAATGCATTGGTTTCATTTTGATTCAGTGGAAATGTTTTGGGGTTTTTTTGTTTGTTTTTTGTTTGGTTTTTTGTTGTTGTTTTCTTCGTTTGTTTGTTTTTTGTCATTTTGGCAATTGTAATAGAATGTAGATAGGGAGTCAATTTTTGTTTCTCTTGAGTCCCACAAAGACAAATTCTCCTGATTTCCTGTTCTTTTTCTCCCCCTCCCCATCTGCTCCTCCTGAGCTTGAAGAAGAGAGACTATTCTGTTAGGGCAGATGATTTCCCAAGCCAGTGTTGTGACCTTAAAGCGTGACCCCTTTAAGGTAATAACACTGGCTGTTTTTCATCAGTGAGACACTGACTCTGTGAAACAAATGTAACACAGCTACTGCCTTCCTTGTGCCACAGCAAAACGTCCTGCCTTGTTTCAGGGAAATACTACAGAGCAGATCTGAACTTCCCCTCCTCCCTGCCGAGGCAGAAAGACAGCATGAAGCAGTTTGAATGTGATCCTCCTTTATCTTGCTGTGGTATTTTCCAGTCGAGGCTTATAGGTAAGCTGGATATTATCCTCCTGCAAATGTAAGGGTTTGGGAAGCAGGCTGTCATCATCTGCCAAAGCTCATGCTGGCTTTGCAGCAGAAAAATTTCCTACCAGCACTCACTGCGGCCATAATTCTCTGTGGGCAACCACTGCAAGATCCTCTCAAATAATAAAATAGAGAACACAGCTGGTTACTTGCCTTTGAGACCCCCTCCCCTCTGCTGGGGTGGTGTGGGGTCTCAATTCACTCACCAGTGTGGGAATTCCAGGCACAGAAAATCCTCAAAATCTTGGGCATTGCAAACACAGTAATGAACACAGAGTTCGACCTGAGACCTTGGAAAAGGCTTCCAAATTTAGAGGCCACAAGTAAAAATGCAGGTGTGCAGTTTAGATAGAAATATATTAAACCAGGTAGTGGAAAGTTTTAAGGTTTTAAAGCATAGATATAGAACTAGTTACAAAAATAGTAAAAAGTTTTTAGGTGTAACAAGTAGTTTGTGTGTCATTATGTGATCGGTTAAGAAAGTCCACACTGTGGCAAGATGCATGATACAAATTAATTGGGGATTGGTGTGAAAGTGGAAACATTCTTTGTAGCACTAGTTTCTTGGACATTTAACCTTTAAAATACCTTGTAATCTGTGATATTGTGACCACTGACCACGGACACCTAACCTCTAACTTATGTGGTGAAGATGTTCTCACTGCTTCATGAGACTGAGGCAATAAATAATGCTTTAAACCCTTCTCGGTGGTCCTGTCTCCCTTGTGCAAGCCTGACAAGCACCAGATGAAGTTGTTTGTGCTCCCTGAGCAAGATGCATGACTGTGACAATGCTGGTCTGCTGCAAATGCTTGTCTCTGATGGTTCAGATATATGGAGACAGCCAAATGCCTGACTGCTGTTTGCAGGTTTGGGGTGGATCTTCTGTAATTATCTTTCCAACACTCATTTTAGAATTGATGTTTCCACCAGAATGAGCCTTCTAATGAGCTCCATCAGCAGACAGTGGGGGAAAAAATGAATAGAAAGGGACTGTCAATATGTCCCATGTTGATGAAATTGCAAAGCTCTGAGCTGTTTTGCTGCAGAAAGTGTTTTGTAGTCGTTTCTCATCTGTCACACTTTGCTGTTGCCATCCAGGGGAAGCTCTGCTGGACCAGGAGGTGACAGTCAGCTACGTGTACTCGTCCCCTGCCCTGCGCTGTGTGCAGACAGCTCAGCACGTCCTGCAGGGTAAGGCAGCAAAACCTGCCAGGTGCTTCTGCCACGCTGGAAACATCTTCACCAAACCTCTGTGAAGTCTCTGACATGAGCAATTAGGAAGATGTGCGACTCTGTGGTTGTTTGTGGTTTTCTTTAGGCAGGGAAGGCGAGGTGGTTTTGACTAGCTGGTAATGCAGGCAGCAACAAACCTGATGTTGTGTGTACAGCCTGTGGGGTATGAGCACATAAACACTAGGCCCTGATAGTTAAAATGGAACCTAATGTTATATGAAACAGAGGTGTTTCATATCTCCTTGAATTCAACATTAGTAGCTGTCAATCAAATCACCACTGCCACCTCTTCCAGAAAATAATTTGACTCAAATATTTCCAGAGCTCTGAAGGATCTGAATGTGAACCAGGGAAAACTGCTTCCACGCTTTCTTTTGCAAGCCAAAAACTGCTTTAATCCTTCATATTGCAGAACATTTTTCTGTTCCTTTTCTCTCCCTCTCTTCTTTTTTTCATCTCCTGTTCCTTTCAGCAGCTCCACAGTTCATTACCATGTTTACATCAGAATGCATTCACTGCCACTCGGTAACCTCTCTTGAGAATACTCCAAAAAAATAATGTTTCTTTTGACGCATGAATTCCATTTCTAATACTGGACAATTTGCACAGCTTACTGCCCCACTGAGGAACACTGAGAAAAATGCTATATAAAAATGGTAAAAATATTTCCTGTCTGAAGTTTATTCAGATTGCAACATTACTGAGGCTTTTTCTTCTAGAAGAGCATCATCACAGGAGAGCTTCAAAAATTATGGTTATGATAATAATGATGATAATAATTTGCAGTCCCTTAACATTAGTCAGACAGGAATATAATGCTGGTTTCCTTTAACCTATTGTTTGACAATAAGTAATTCATTTTTATTCATGAAACTACAACAGCAAACAAGGCAGAATGTAGAGCCTGAATGCAGCGCTTTGAGTGTACCTTTCTCCTAAGATCTATTTCTTGTTCTTGCAGGGCTTAAATTAAATCATAAAGTCAGAATCAGGGTGGAACCAGGACTGTTTGAATGGACCAAGTGGGAAGCAAGCAGAGCAATCCCTAACTTCATGACTGTGGCAGAACTGGTGGAGGCGTCTTACAGCATAGATACAAGTTACAGGTAATTGCTGTGTCTGGCTGATAAAGCTGTGGGGTTTTTCCCCGAGATATCTTTGTCCTTTTATGTGTCATAAATCATTACAAACGCTGCAAAGAGGGGGTGATTCTGATCAAATTCAGATCAAATTAGGATATAAAAATAAGATATGCTGTCACCAGCACACGGGTGCACTAGCACAAATACCTTCTGCGTGGGACCAGCCCTCCTCTGCTGTTGCCTTGACATTATGGGCATTAACGTCAGGTGCCAGGAGTTTCGCTTTTACCTGTGGTTCATGTGAAAAACACTTCAGAAATGTGAAGAAAAACCTGTTTTTCAGTAACAAAGAAATGTGATGTTATATAAGGTCAGCCAGCCCTTGGCTGAGGGTCTGCAGGGCAGCAGCAAGAGGTTTTGGGGACAGGCAAGATAAGAGCATTTCACTTTAATTGATGTTTGTGGCATCTTTTTGAGTTGCTCAGAGATTAATACTGTGCTCAGCAAGGACTTTTTGGAGCCCTCATAACTTGGGGTGAGGGTCGATGCCTTTTCTGAGCACCTGCAAACCACAGCCTAGCAGGAAATGATAAACCTCCAATTCAATCTAGCTCCTCATCTTGTTCACAAACCAGGCTGCTCAGTGTTTGCAGTGCACAGCCAGATCCAGGAAATTACTCAGCTGTCTCTGGGATTTCCCACATACTCCAGAAAGGAGGAAAGGAAACATCTCATGTCTTAATACATTCCTTGCAGTCAAGGATGTCTGTTTGTTTTAGACTGCATAAAGTCTCCAAAATCCTTCTTTTCTTGGAGCACAGGTCTTTCTGGTGTGTTTTTCACTAACAGGCTGTATTCTCCAGGGCTTTTTTGGTACAAAATCACTTGCCTCAAAAGAAACTGTGCAAATGCACAGCAGTGGGAGGTTCAGAGGGGAATCTCTAAGGCAATGTAAACTACAGTGTTTAGGCCCCTCACAGCTCACTCAAGTCCAGGCAAAAACAGGGTCTATGAACTATAAACTTGCACATGGAATGCCAGTTTCTTCCTGGCACATGCAGGGTTAAAAAAATCTTTGGTTTTCCAGGTGCTATGAATGAGTGTTTGAGATCACTTAAAGAACCAGCAGCAAAGAGCATCAGTAAAAACCAGATATAATATTAAACATCAATACAACAAAATTCACTGGCAAGGTTCACTCTACTACTGAGCTCGTTGGACAGCAGGGTCTGGTTTTACCATATTTAACCTCTGCAAATGTTGTCCATCACCCAACCCCACCAGGGCTCTGAGGCTGTCCTGATTCACAGCAGTGTGAAGGTCTGGCTCTTAGAGTTTTTTGGGTGCCTGAAAAGCCCTGATATATAAAAGAAAGAAGAATGCCTGCTCGCAGCAGAAATGCTCAGATATTTTGGAGTGATGCATTGTGATTATGGTCCCTGGAAACACCTTTTTTTTTTTTTTTTAACTCTAGCAGTGAAAGTCTTTACTACCCATTTGACCAGCAATGCAGATAAGCCTCGTTCATTGTAGATTTTTATTGACTTGGTTTATTGAGGAGATTAATGCTGAGGTACAAAATCTTGCAAGCACTCACATCGTTAATGTCTCTCCTTTGTTTGAACCCAGTCAGGATTGGAAGACCCAGGCAGCTCATGTCTGGGCAGTGGTCCTTGCTGGCAGAATTGCTCAAAGCTTTTCATAGGCATAAATTCTACTTTAAATAATCCCCACTGTAAACCACAAGTTTTATTGAAGACTGGTTTTCCCTGCAACTTATGCTTTATGAGCTATGAGACTTAGCCATGAGATTTAATGGAAATTACTCAGAGAGAAGCTAATGCTTCAGACAAGCAGAGGTAACAGTGTGTCAGCCAAGTCAGTAGATAAACCTTTTATCTCAGTGCCTTTTCTAGGTGTAGTCATTCAGCGGTGTTGCAGCGTTCATCCAGATTAACATACATTTGTGTTTTTTATTGTCAGGGCTCACTTCCCACTCTCTTCTCTGGTGCCATCGGAAAGTTATGAAGACTATGTCAGCAGAAGCTCTGCAGTTATAAAACAGATCACCAGTGCCTGCCCCAACAAAGGTAAAGGTTTCAGGTCTTTGTAGATTCTGTCAGACACATGCAGTAACAGGAACTGGCAGAGATTTGCCAACAGAAGCACATTTAATGTGAGCTGTTGGCACTGCACAGAGCTTAAGGTAGACTCAGTGCTTGTCCTGGGCTACACTGAAGTAACATACAAGCAATTTTGGGATAGAAATGAAAAATGGAAAATAAAACTGAGACAGTAGAGCATGAAACTGAAAAAGTATATGCTTTTCTTGGTCTTTCTACATCAGGATGTAGGCTCAGCAAAAGATAATACACTTTCCTGGAAAGCTTTTTTCTCTTTCCCTCACAAATGCCTTTCCTTAATAGCTGGCATGCTCAACACACCAGATATTTTCTGGTGCTCTGCCACATTATCAAAAAGGTCTGCAAAGATGAACAGCCCCAAAGCCACCTCATCCCCATCTGCTGATGGGGAATGTGGCAGTGCTGCAGCTCCCTTACTACCCTTCTTTGCCTTTCCTGGTGTGCCAGGTGTCATCCTCATCGTGGGCCACGGCTCCTCCCTGGCATCTCTCACCCGGGTGCTGGCAGGGCTCCCCAGCAGAGACAGCGGAGACTTTGCCCAGATGGTGAGGAAGGTAAGAGGATTTTATTTCATCAGGAAACCTCTGGGTTGTTTCATTATATTTTTAATAAGGAGAGTGCTTATGCAGCAAGACTTGTGTTGCAGCATGCCAACACCAATGACATCAGCTCTCTCGTTCCAAAGGGAATTGCACAGAGTTTTAGCAAAGCACTGGAGGTAAAGAGAGGGATTTTATTCTGGGGGCTTTGTATGTGACTGGCAGCTAAGTCCTTGGAGAAGATTTTCATCTGGAAAGCCAATGCCATGTAACACCTACACACAAGAGGCACATTTGGAAACCTCTCCACTTGGAGCAAGTCTCCTTCCTTTCAAAGTGGACAAAGAAGGCTTTGGGGTAACCTAATTACAGCCTTCCAGTACCTGAAGGGAGCCTACAAGAAAGATGGAGAGAAACTTTGCAAGAGCCTGGAGCTATAGGACAAGGGGCAATAGCTTCAAACTGAGAGAGAGTAGGTTTAGATTGGATACTAGGAAGTAATTCTTTACTGTGGGGGAAGGTACTGTGTGGGAACAGCTTGCCCAGGTATGAATGTGGAGTGGTGACACAAGTTCAGCTTTCACCCCTCAGGCTTCCAGCCTGTTTTTAGTTCATTTCACAAGAGACAGAATATCAGGGGCTGCTCTTTTCTGTAGCAAAGCAATGACCCTGCTGGTAACTTCCTTCCCAGATCCCCTCCCTGGGAATGTGTTTCTGCGAAGAACAGAAAGAGGAGAACAAATGGCAGATGGTCAACCCACCAGTGAAGACATTAACTCACGGAGCAAACGCAGCATTTGACTGGAGAAATACTATCCTAGAAGATTAAAAGGTCACCTCTGCCTTTGCAGTTTTCAAAAAGGAGCCAAAGGCAGGGTTATGGCTCATCACAGTCCAGTGACTCATCCAGAGGACACACAGAGGGTGGGAAATGCCCTCTCTGAATTGTCAGAGCACAGAAAAACACTTCCGAGTTTGGTGCCTGGATTTTGTTTTTATTTTGGTGACTGAGAAGAATGAACTTATGAAGTGGTGTTCAAGTAAGAAATAGTACTTCTGGTGGTGTTGAGGAAAGTACCTTTTGACCCTTCCTGAGCATACGAATGTTTAATAAATATGGGTATAGCTACCTGATTATAAATTCCACTCCAAGAGGCACTGAAGTAAACAATGTTGTATTTTTAAGACTGAACTATGTCCAGCAAGAATTCCTTCTTTTTTTTTCCTTCTTCTGTCACTTAGATATTTTCAGACAACAGAAAAACCAGGACTGAAAAAAAAGTCAACTCCTACCCAAAGAGGGGACCATCTCTAGCTAAAGGCACTGTGTTTCCTGTTCACTTCATCAGTTCTGTGAGAGCAAAACCCACACTGACTCTTTATTCACCTCTTCTACGAAGGGAGTCCATTTTCTAGCACCAGCTCCTCATCCAGCAATTCTCAAGTGATGCATATTGCAAAAGGGTCTAAATTATTCCTTTTTGAAGGGAAATGAACTGACTGCTTTACTGTTTCTGGGACAAAGAACGATGCCCCGTGTTACTGTACTGGTGACAAAACTGTGACATGAGCAACTTTAGCTCTGAACCCTTCCCAAGGTGGCACTTGCNTGTTACTGTACTGGTGACAAAACTCTGAACCCTTCCTGAGGTGGCACTTGGAGCACAACAGCTTTGTTTTGTGCTGGTTTGTGCTGAATTTATTGATGGTCACCCACCTTCCCAGTGGGTCACCCAAAAGGTTTCTGCAGCTCTTCTCTGGGTGATGTGTTTAATTAAGGGAACGTAGCCCTGAAATTTTATGCACAAGCAGGAACATGCCTTTCCACTGCCTGTTTTTCTCTTGCTTTTCCCTTCTGGTTATCAGATAACTGCCTCCAGCAAAGTACAATGTTTCTTTCAATGAAAGGAAAAAAATGAAAATGTTTCTCTCAGAGAACAGACTAAAAATGTTTTCATTTTCACTCCTCACTACCTGCTCCTGTGTGACATCTCCCTGCATGCCATTAGCCATGGGGGCATGCAGAGGAGCCCATCCAGCATTCCAGCTTTGGGGCTGAGAAGTGTCTGACAGGCACCTTTATCTGTGGGTGTAGAGATTTTGTTATCTCAGCTGTGCAGCTGCAATGATTCATTCTGACTTTCCAGCTCTGGTGGAGTCGCTTGAGCTCTCAGTTTTCTGACAGTGCTGCAATTTCACAGTGGAAGTCAAATGTCCCAGGGCCAAGACAGAAGCTCTTTAATGAGCAAAGGCACAGGACTCGAGCTCAGGAGATGGGTGGCTACAGCTGCAGTCCCAGAAAAAGATAAAAAACGCCAAATGTCACCACAACCTTTTCTTAATCAGGGGAAGCAGGATGCCACTGAAGTGCTGAGAGGACTGTGGCTTGGCTACTCCTCCACATCTCAGCCCAGCACACACTTGCTCTCAGCCAAGAGAGGCAGGTGTGGTGAGGGATGATTCTGCTCAGCTCTGAAGATGGTGACCAGGCTCCTCTGTGGTCGGCAGGGAGGACAGTGACTCACAGGTCTGGCTGAGAAAGGGCTGTATAATACAAGGAAATCATCAAAGCCACTTAAAAGACTGGTTATTTTTAATGTATTAGTGACATTAAATTTCATTACAAATTTTCTTCTACCTTTCTAGAGATAACATGGGGTTTTTTTTCCATAATGCTCTTATACATTAATCCTAGATTGGGCTGCAAACACCTGTTTGGTTTAAGAATCTGTGTCTTCCTTTAAAATACCAAAATAAAATACCAAGTGAGATCTCTCCCTTCACCCAATGGCATCAGATGTATTGTCAGGGTGGGTCTCTTGTGAAAAATAACCTGTAAGAACAGCATAATCTCCTTTCTTTAACACCTTTCCTCTGCTGCTGCCACTGTGTATAACATAACAATGAAATACTTCTTTCTGCTTTTCAGTCCTTCTGGTCTGCAGAAATAACGTTGCTGAAAGCCAGTTAATGGCACTCCAATCCTGTTATTGTCCATCCAGCTCCTGTCCTCAATGAGTGTGTGCAGCTCCCTAGAGGCAGGGGACAGGAGGGGAGAAGGACATGGCTGGGGGAAGTGTCTGTCTGTCTGTCTCTTACAGAGGATGGATTTTACTGCTCCACCCAGTCTTGGCATCTAATCTGATGTTCACAGTGCATGAACAACACTATTGACAAGCTCAATATACTTAACAGGCAGATTCCTAAAACACTCAAACCAAAATCCCACTGTGCTTTTATTTTATTTTCAATACAGATGCACACCATTGAATTTTACTTCAGTGAAAGCAATGAATTAAACTTCAGAGCATGTTGAAAAGAGGGTTTGGGAACTTAAGGTTTTTTTTATGGTGGTTTCTAATCCAGACACTCCAGTGCTAAACAGGTGAGGACAAATGCTTAGTCACAAAATACTGTATTAAAGTTATAAAGATTTCTCCATGTCTGCTGTTGGAGTCAACTGAACAGAAAGAACATGAATAGAAGGAACAGACAGCTCAGTCAGGAACCCATTGAAATTATCTCAGTTATCTTCATTAATAATGGAAGGGCAAGGAGAAGCTCTTCTTTCTATTCCAAGGACCCTGCTTTTGGCTTTCCTGGAACCCAATGAGCAGATTCAAATCTAAACACTTTTTAAGATCACAGATGAAATGATGTCTTTAACATACAAAGTTTCTTGGTTGTACAATCTGGTGCTTGGGGGAGAGAGAGAATTCCTAATGTGGTGTGTTCACAGCGTGAGACTAATCACTAAACACAGGTGAAATGAAGAAAATCTCCTTGCAGTCCTCCAAGTTGATTTTGTGGCAAGCAAAAGAAATAAGAAATTCTTTTCCAGTTTCTTGGTGTTTGTTTGGAATTTTGTTTGTTTGGTTTTTGGTTGGGCTTGTTTGTTTTGTTTTTAAATGCAACTTCTAAAATTAGTTGTTGTTTTACTCCATTGTAGTTTTATTTCACTGTATCCATTTCATTACAAAGTTATGTATTCAATAGATGCTTTTAGTACTGCCCTGAGAATCTCAATGTTTTCTTTGTACCTTAAAATGTGAGAACATAAATTCTTTTGATGAAGACCTGCAGTGAAGCTATTCTATGGTGACCCCTTGTGGGAAAAGAACCTCAGATTTGTATGGCTAAATAAGGTCTGGTGATGATTGAGGGATGAGGAGGAAGAGCAGCAATTTTTTTTAACAATAATGCTTCTTCCACACCCTTTGAAAGGATATTAACATCAAAAATTATATTGTTTGGGACTGCTTTTAGGCAAAGGAGCTTGGAAAGACACTTGAGATAAATTCTTCTGAAAAATGAGGTAAAACATGCTGTGAAAGTTCTGATCCTGATTTTTCCAAAGCTTTTTTCCTTGTGCCGGCATTAATACTGCTGTAAGGAATATGCACAGTTCTGCTAACTCAGAGAAGTAGATATTTCTATTCTTTGCACAATTTTAAGTCACAGGTGAGGAATAAAACAGTTTGAGTGGATTTTTTTACTTCTCCAACAAAAACACTGGGGGTCTACAAAAGGAGCAACTCCTGTTGTCAGGTGTAACCTATAACACATTAGAGATTTCTGGACGTTCTCAGCTTTCCTGGATTGTATTCCAGGCAAGAGACTTTTTATTTTTTTCAGGAATACCACTGGAGGTCACTCATGTACTAACAAACAGTGCTGCAGGGGAAAAATGTAATTTNACTTCTCCAACAAAAACACTGGGGATCTCCAAAAGGAGTAAGTCCTGTTGTCAGGAGCAACCTATAACACATTAGAGATTTCTGGACCTTCCCAGCTTTCCTAGATTGTATTCCAGGCAGGAAAATTTTTATTTTCTTCAGGAATACCACTGGAGGTCACTCATGTACTAACAAACAGTGCTGCAGGGGAAAAATGTAATTTAAACTATTCAAGAATGAACTCAGTGACTTGAAGATAAAATTAAAATGGAAGCAAGTTTGGAATTATGTTGTGAAGGTATTCCTCAAATTTACAGTAATAAAAGTGTATATATAATAAAAGTAGCAAGTAAACTAATTATCTTAATTTTCTTATAAAAATACTAAACCCCCCACCCACCCCCAACATTAGCAGACAAGTTAGCTTTGATCTAACTCCAGTAATAATGGAAATGTAGCACAGCTCTTCATCCAAAAAGCAAAAATATGAAAAGAGAATTCATCTAAAAATGCTCACTGGGGTAACATCAGTGTGACAAGAAAATGCAAACAAAATATAAGATAGGAGAGGAAATATTGCATGGGAATTTTCTCACTATGGTATTTCTGATAACAGAAAAAATTGCAAGAAAGAAATAATAAACTCTATTTATTTCATATGATTGGTTTCCCTATCTCCACTTTCTCTTAATCAATTTTTTTCACTAACTTTGAAACTTTCAGATACATTTTTTCTGGAATTCTGAGTTTTAGAGAAATGAAAATTGTTAAAATGTTTTTCCTCTTTCTGCTAAACTAAAAATTTAAGATTGATTTCTTGCTCTGAGGTGAAGAACTAGTAAATGTAAGTCCTGTTTCAGCAATATCAGTACAATATCTCATCCCAAATGGGTCCAAATGGGCTGGTTGTTTTACTTCTAAAGCAAACTGCTACTGGCTGACAACTCTCTGCCTCAGGCTCCAGGCCCATTAATATTCATACCAAAATTCCCACAGTATGAGAGCCAATTAAACCTAGACAGATATACATAATAATTGAGACACTGCTTACAAATTATCAGGGAAAAAAGTTTCAGAGCAGCTTTAATCACCTACAGAAAGAGAGAAAACGATCTGTCAGCGGCATTTAGTGCTTGTACCAACACTTTGGTCAGCTCTGCCTTGCTCTGTAGTTTTAATTCACTGTTTATGTCTTTCCATTTGATTCTGGAAGTGTCTAGGAGGGTTCTGCAGCTGCTGTGTCCCACCAGCCACTTCCTGATTGACAGGTTTTTGATTTCAAACTAGCTGCATGTCAAGAAATTATCTGCCTGCTGATAGGGACCTCTGGACTGGGATTCTCTGCTCTGTAAGGATGCTTCTTCCACTGGGAGATGGGAGCAAAGCAAGCAGAGCTTTTGTTAATTTGTGTGGGTGCTGGGGAATGGCAGAAATTCTCCTCCAAGCACTGTGGGTGATGGGCTCCTTCCCTGGGGGAGCTGTGTGGGGGTCCAGGTGCCGTGTCCAAGGAATTGCAGGAAGAGGTGTGCAGACTAGTCCCTTTTAAGGAGGGAAAATGGGATATCAGCTGGAACTCCACAGAGGTGACAGCCTGACCCTGAGGTGGAGGGATGTCTGGGGTTGTTCTGGGTGGAGCAGTGGAGGACACCCTTGAGGGAAGTCCATGGTTTGTCCCTGCTCAGACCTAAGGGCACAGTGTGTCAGTGTGCAGGGCTGTGTGCAGGACACTGCTGGGAGCTTTGGATGTACTGAAGGTGCAGGAATGGCCAGAGCTGCTGCTGGTGATGGCAACAGAGAGCCCCTGGGGAAGGACTGAAGGACAAACAAATGAAGCAGAATCACAGGCTTCACAAGCAGAATTGTAATTAACCCCCTAGCAGTCAGCAATTCAGTTTGCACATCTGACAGCTTTACAACATGGAGTGGAGAATTGCATCAAATGACAGATATTTACACAATTGCTCTGGTCAGGAGTTCAGGTTTTTGGGTTGTTTCAAAAAGTCAATGACCTTGTACAGAAAGCAGGAAATGTAAAGGTGCCCCTGCCCTGGAAGATTCAATTGTTCCATGACGGATGTTGTGTTCATATCAGCAGTTAACTTAAGAGCATCCCTCAACAGAGATAGCAGAGGTTCTAATGTCATCTAAAATTATCTATCCCAGGAGTGGGTGGGAGGATGGAGAGAAGAGAAAGGAGAAAGGGAGGAAATTGTGGTGTGTTCCGTGGTGCTGCTTCTCAGGATCACAGCAATAAGGGCAGCCACAGGACCATGTGCCCTCTCCATAGCTGAGCTGGGTCCAGGTCTGGCTGTGAAGAAGAAAGCCCACCTGGTTTCTACAACTGGGATTTTTATCTGTAGTAAATCTGACATCCTGAGCCTTTAAAATAATGGATGTTCTAGAGATGATGAAGAGAAAGTAAAATATATAACATCTCCCATATGCCAATTCAGCATGGAATGTTGCATCAAAATTACTTTATCCAAAAGTGAGAGTTCTTTGCCTGTAGTGACCATACTTCTGGACATCTGTTAGAGAATATTGTGCATTATTATTGTGGGGGGCTGCTCTTGGCCACCCAGCCAGGACAATGACCCAACAAATGGTTCTTTAGGGACCGGGGGACACCTCCAAACCACCACCTTTGTCCTTGTGGGGGAATTCACCTTGCCGGGCATGCACTGGGAACAGCACACAGCTGGTCCAAACAGCCCCAGGGGATTCCCCAAACACCTGGAGGACAACTTCTGGGTGCAGGGACTCGGGGAGTCGGCTCGGAGAGGAGGCCTCTGTGTTTGCTGCTGGTTCCCAGAGAGGCTCTTGGGGCTGCCCAAGATCTCAGTTTCAGATCTCTGCTGCTTTGCCTGTGCCCGTCTGGCTCCAGAGATGGGCCGGGCACAGGTGAGCGTGGCTGGAAAAGCAGCATCTTTTATCAGCGTGTCCATGGCAAAGCTGTTGTCCCAAAACGGATTCTTCCACCCCGTGTGCAAGAAGCCAATCCCCACACAGAGCTCAGGAATTTCCTTTATTTACAGCTCTGCACAGAAGGAGGTGCTGGATGGCAAATCCACAAAGCCAGCATAGTGACTATCAAAACTTTTCACTGTTTATACATTTTAGCAAACAAAGGCATTCATGTTCATTGGCTCCCAGTTATATGGTTCTCTTACTAATTTCACATATTATTTCCTTTTAAAATTATTTTAGTATTTTATAGTATCATACTAACACAAATATTTAGATGTTACATTTATATTATACTTAACTATAATGTTCTATATCATATATTACCTATATGATATTATGTTACAATATTCAAAATACATTATTTCTCAATATTTATTGTATATAGACGTTATAAATATTAAATTTTACACAATATTTATATTTGTATTTTATAATACTATTTTGTTTAAGTATGTATTAAATATTAATGTAATCTTTTATCTTATTATTGAATAATATTAGTTTTCAATAAACTAATAATTAATATTAGTATCTTGGCATTAATATCTTAATATTGATATTTTTCTTTTACTGGCTTAAAGATTTCCTTGCTTCTTAGGTTAACTAGTCTTCATCTGTGGTCAGTCTGTCTCTTCTTTTTTTTCGCTGGGTTCCTGGGGTCACTGGGCCAGGAGTTGATGGTCTCTGTCTCCCTGTGCCAGAAGTCCCTTTTCCCCAGCTGGAGCCGATTTCAGCACATTTGTTGAGTTGGCTTTATGAGTTTTGTTCTGATCCAGAAAGTTCTGCCAAATGTCCTTGTGTCTGTCACTCCTGCATCCCTGGTGTCCCTCTGAGCAGGAGCTCCTTCTCCCCAGGCTTTGTGCACCTGCCCTTGGCTCTGGCATGGCCGGTGCCTCTCAAGCCCTAACCCTCAGCCAGGCCATTCTCCCGACAAGGAGCTGCTGTCCCTGACCCCCGGACACCAGAGGCAGCCCGTGTGACCCCGGGCAGGCCCTGGGCAGGCTCCGGGCCATCTGCCACCTGCCGCGGGCACGGACTGTCCGGCCGTGGCCTCAGGCAGGAGCAGAGCAGCCCCCGCAGCGCCCGCCTGAAGGGGGACGGGCGTTTCCTGGGGGGAGCCGGCGGCTCCCCGGGGGCCTGGGCTCCCGGCTGGGGGGCTGAGGGGCCTGGGGGGCAGCAGGGGCTGTGTGGGGCCGGGCCCTGGCTCTGTGCCCCTGCTGCCTTCACCTGCTCAGCCAAGGCTGGAGAAGCTGCCGCCTCTGCCGAGTCCTGGGGAGCAGCATCAGGGTCCTGCAGGAGCTGTGGGTACTTGGGGTTGACCCAAATGGTGCAGGCGGTGGTCTCTTCCCAACCCTCCTGCAACATCTCTCTGTCTCTTGTGTGTCCCCTTTGGGACAACTCTGTATATTGTCTGACTTCCCCTTTGTACAGCTCTTGGTCAATGGAGCCTTTCCCTTGGGAAAGCTGACGGTATCTCTCATATTCCCACGGGTAAAGCTTTTGAGTACTTTCACTTCCCCTTTGGGAAGGCATCTTGTGTCCCTCATACTCCCACAGGATCAGTTCATGGACTCTCACATCTCCCCACTGGGAAGGCTCCTCATATCTCTCATATTTCCATTCATAGAGTTTTTGGACATTTTCATTTCCCCATTGGGAAGGCTCCTGGTGTCTTTCATATTGCCACTGGTCCAGCCTTTGGACAGTCTCATTTCCCCACTGGGAAGGCTCCTGGTGCCTCTCATATTCCCACTGGTCCAGCCTTTGGACAGTCTCATTACCCCGTTGGGAAGGTTCCTGGTGTCTCTCATATTCCCACTGGTCCAGCCTTTGGACAGTCTCATTTCCCCATTGGGAAGGCTCCTGGTGTCTCTCATATTCCAACTNCTCAGCCAAGGCTGGAGAAGCTGCCGCCTCTGCCGAGTCCTGGGGAGCAGCATCAGGGTCCTGCAGGAGCTGTGGGTACTTGGGGTTGACCCAAATGGTGTGGATGGTGATGCCTTCCCAGTTCTTCTGTGACTCCCTTTTGGCATTGTCGCTTCTCTCTTGGGACAACTCTGGATATTGTCTGACTTCTCCTTCCGACAGCTCTTGGTCAATGGAATGTTCCCATTGGGGAAACATTTTGTCGCTGTTTTTCTCTTGGATTCCCATGTCCAGCCACTTGGATAGCATTTGGTGTGTCTCAGATTCCCAGTGGTACAGCTCTGGGTCTATCTCACCTTCTGACAGGTCTTGGTCTCTTTTGTCGTCCCGTTTGTACAGCTCTTGGACATTCACATCTTGCTTTTGGGAAGGCTCCTGGCATGTCACAACTTCCACATGGGACAGCTCTTGGTCTCTCTCAAATTCCACTTGGGACAGATCTCGGTATTTCTCATCTTCCCATTGGGACAGCTTTTGGACACTCCCATTTCCCCATAGGGGCAGTTCCTGGCCCAAGTAGAGTTTCCACTCTCTCTCCTCCCTGGCCAAGTCCCACTCCACAGTCTGTGGCCCTGGCAGCTCTGTCCCCCCTACTGCCCCCTCACACTGCTCCCCGAGGGGTTCCAGCCACCCAGGGCCGGGGCTGGGGGAGCAGAATGGGCTGTGCGGGGCAGGGCCCTGGCTCTGTGTCCCGGCTGTGGGGGAAGGAGGCGACTGCCTTGGCACAGCCACCAACACGATCTTGGCCCCCAGGCCCCAGCCTCCAGCCCCATCCCAGCTCCCTCTGTCCCCTCTCCCTGCGGGGCCGGCCCCATCCCATCTCCCTCTGTCCCCTCTCCCTGCGGGGCTGGCTGTCACCTGGGGCCTCATGCACAGGCCCGGCTGCCCCGTGGCAGGGGGGGGTTTGGGGTTTGCCTCCTCCTTGAGCGTCTCCATCGTGCCCTGCTGCTGGGGCTCCCAGGGGAGCTGCTTCCTCCTCACAGAGCAGCTCTCCCGGGACTGGGCACCCCAGGGCTCTGCGCCCCTTAGATACCCCTCTGGCAGGGCTTTGCCGTGTCACAAAGGCCTCTGGGCACCACCATGTCCTGTGTCACCACGGGCCCTGACACAGCGGGCCTGTGTCACAGAGGCCACACCCGACATCGCTTTGACAGCCGACCCCACAGGAACTGGCACGGAGCAGACCCGGACTTGGGCACTTGCAGCCCCCGATGTGCCCTGAGCCCTGTGAGGGGGGCTTTCCTTAGGGAGATTGGGCCAGGAGAGGCACTGAGCGGCCTGCCAAAGACAACAGTGTCAAATTCAGAGTTTTTGTTGGTTTTCATACAACAAAAATTTCCCCTTCCCTCAGTGTTACTGAGTGATGCTGTTTGCACACTAAGCAACAAGTGCAAAGGGTTATGTGAACAGCCCTACACATCTTTTCATGCTANCGATGTGCCCTGAGCCCTGTGAGGGGGGCTTTCCTTAGGGAGATTGGGCCAGGAGAGGCACTGAGCAGCCTGCCAAAGACAACAGTGTCAAATTCAGAGTTTTTGTTGGTTTTCATACAACAAAAATTTCCCCTTCCCTCAGTGTTACTGAGTGATGCTGTTTGCACACTAAGCAACAAGTGCAAAGGGTTATGTGAACAGCCCTACACATCTTTTCATGCTATAGAGAACCCTGCTAATGTCACCTGTGGGCTCTGGGCTTTGGCTACTAGTGGGCCTGGCTTTCTCCTCCAAAAAAGAAAGGGCACAGAATCTTTGTGTCCAGGAGGCCGAGGCCTACTCACCTGACTTGTGGCAGAATTACAAAGCCCAGTGAATAAAATTGCCACTGTGCCCCTCAATACCAGAAATTGCACGAAGGCACCCCTTAATGTGACCCTTGGGGGTCTGGCATCACATCCCTGTGGGAACAGCTACAGAGATCATGAGACCTTTCCTCCCCCTGCCCTGTATCCTACTTAAAAGTGAACTCAAGCTGCCCTTCCTGCTGCCTTCTCTCCTGAGAATGTCAAAGTAACCAGAAGAAGGAGAAAGCCCATTCCATGTTTTATCATGTCCACAGCCTGCAACATCAATTCAGAACTAAGGACTTTCTAAAAACTGTGCTGCATGATGGTTGTTATCAGGAGGAGGTTTGTGATAAAGGGAGGAAATTGCATAGTAAACAAAAGTTTCAGATTTCTTTACTTCTGTCTTATTCCTCTTCAGCAAGTTCCACTTTGGATTTGTGTCCTTTCTCTTCTGCCTTTCTTTGCCTGCTCTATTTCTTTCCTAGTGTCTGTCTTTACCTGTGGCACCTCTCAGCAAAAGACCCTCTTGTGATTTTTTTTTTTCCAAATCCACATGCTAAAATAACCCCTGATTAAATTACCAAAGCTGGTCATGCAATGTCATTGTAAAATCTTGCTCCACTTGGCTTTCAGCCTCTTCAGAGCTTTGCCTTAAGGCAGGAACATCTTTTCCTTGCTGGAAACTGGAATTCCAGACCATGGCAGTGTGTGCCATGGACACAGGAGGGGAATTCCCGAGGCTCTCGGGGTGCTGGTCCTGCTGTGCCTCTCGAGGGAGCTGTGCAGGGGCAGGGGACAAGGTCCCAAAGCCGTGTGGGCTCCCAGAGCTGGCAGCAAAGGTTTCTTTGCTGGACATTTTCCAGCACATT
>VXBN01002714.1:300869-320261 GCA_013397395.1 Sinosuthora webbiana | reverse complement strand
GAGAGGAGAGGAGAGGAGAGGAGAGGAGAGGAGAGGAGAGGAGAGGAGAGAGCTGGAACTAGATGATCTGTAAGCTCCTCCCCTTCATTCTGTGATTCTAGAAGATGTGGATTTTGATATTATTGTTTACTACTACTATAATTTAATCTTCTTCTTATTACTATTGTACTTATTTACTATTACTAGTATTTTTTCATCTTAGTAATTCTTGTTCTTCTCATTGTTTTTCTTATTCTAACTTTTATTATCAATTAGTACTATTATTTCTTCTTATCTTCTTATTATTATTCTTAATCTTGTTCTTATAACTCTTATTCAACTTATTATCCTTATTCTGTTTGTTATTCTTCTTTTTTTTTACAATTTCTTCCTCTTTATCATTTTCCTCTTCTTTTCTACTACAAAGATTTCTTCTTCATCTTCTTATTATTCTTATTCAACTTATGATTTTTGTTACTCTTTTTCTTCTTATAATTATTATAAATTACTAGTAATATTTCTTCATCATCTTATTCCTCTTAATCTTAATCATATTCCTATTCTTATTTTTTTGTTGTTGTTTTGTTTTATTGTTTATTGGAGGTGATTTTTGGTGGTTTTTGTTTTTTTGGGTTTCTTGGTTTTTTGGTTTGTTTGGTTGGGTTTTTTTGTTGTTGTTGTTTGTTTGTTTTGGGGTTTTTTGTTGTTTTTTTTGTTTGGTTGTTTTGGGGTTTTGGTTTTGTTTTTTGTTTGGTTTTGTTTGTTTGTTTTGGGGTTTTTCTTTTCCTTACTACTACTATTTCTTAAACCAAACTTTCATTGTTCTGGAAGAATGGTTTGTGTGGCAGTCCAGCTCAGCCCTGTCTTCTTCTTCTTCACTCATCACAGAGAAGCCCAGTTTGTCCCACGTCCTTCTCCCGCAGCAAGGGCTTGACCCAGATGCTGTGAACGCTCACTCGTTCCCAATTGTCCTAAGAAAGCTTTTTGTCACCATTGTCCTCCTGACTGGACTGTACGGAGCCTCTCCCAAGGCTACCATTGCCTTGGGACAACTCTTGGCCAATGGAATCTTGCTCTTTGGAAAGCTCTTGGCCAACAGAGTCCTCCCAGTCAGACCGTTCTGGGGAGTTACCAACTCCTCCTTGGCACAGCCCTTGCTCCACGCATTCTTCCCAGCTGGAAAAGTCTTGGTAGCAAAGGGCTTCTCCCTGGGACAGCTCCTGCTCACTGCACTCATCCCAGCCAGAGAGCTCTCCACAGCTACTGCCATCTCCTGGGGAGAGCTCTTGCTCAAGAGATTCTTCCCAGTCAGAGACCTCTTGGTACTTCCTAACATCTCCCCAGTGGGAAAGCTCATGATCCACATAAGATTCCCACTCTTCCTCCACACTGACAAAGGCTCCCTCCTCCTCAGTCTCTGACAAGGGCAGGACTGAGCCATCCACTGCCCCCACCAAGTGCCTGCTGAGGGCCTGGTGTTTGACAAGCTGGGCAAGGGGCTGGTCACTTTGTCCTACTCCATCTCAATCATGGTCTAGCACAGAGACATCCCAGGAGCTGAGGCTCTTGTGTGGCTTCCCCAATGACACAGACAGTGAATCCAGCTCACCCTCAGTTTGCAGGGGATGGGAGGCTGAGCAGGGCAGGTGAAGTTGCTGCCTTTGCCACCTCTTGTACCTCAGTAGCAATAGGAGCACAGTGCTTCTGCTTCGGCTTTAATCACCATGGCTCCCTCTTAGAGCAACAAAATAAGAGTGTGTTTTCCAACAGGTTTGAGAAAATCTGATGAGGACAAACTTGGTATCTTGGAGGATGGCAAGAACTGCTTACACTAAGGAATTAAGTTCAGGGTTGCTATGTAAATGGAGCAGGATGATGGTAGCAAGATAACCATCATGAAGATAAAACAACTCCAAAGGGAGCCTGCCTTAGAGTGTATGTATAAAACTGGGAAAAGAAAGGAGGAACTAGGAACTGCTTCAGATGCAGAATGGTGGCATCCTCGGGAAAACTGAAACATGGTGGGACAGCTCACATAACCAGAGCTTTATTAAGGAAGGGCTCATTAATAAAGACAGAAAGGTAAAATTTAGAGGGGAGTTTTCCTTCATGTAAAGAAGCTGCTTGAATGCATGAAACTGTATATGGACAACATTTTTGCTAAGAGCTTGTGGATCACCGATGATCATTCTGATGATGTGGCACAGTGCCAGGAATTTGTTACAGAGCCACCTCCTCACCCCCATCGGTTGAGTGTCCTTGAAACAGCTTCAGGAAGGCACATGGTAAAGGAGAATCTTAGGACTGAGCTGCAACACACCAAAACCAAACCAAGCCAAACAAGTAGCATACAGAAAGCAGAAGGAAAACCAGCCTAAAAAGGAAGAATTTAAAAACACTGCACCAGTGTGTTAGGACAAAAAAAAAATCAGTTGGAGTTCAGACTTGCCAAGGGAAGATTTAGGGTAACAAGAGGAGGTTCTACAGATGCAATGACAACAGCAAAATAAATAAGGAAAATGTAGGCCTGGAATGGTGTCCTAGTGACAGGGGCAATGAAAAGGGCTGGGAAGTCCAGTGCTGCCTTTGTCTTCACCAGCAGGACCCCAATGCCTCTGTGCCCAGAGGCAGGGTTCAGGTAAGACAGAAACTACCAGCAGTAGAAGATTCATTTGTGAGGACACAGCTCCATGGCTTCATGAACCCAGAATAATTCCACACTGAATTCAACACCTCATTACCGGCTACGTGGAATAAAGGAAGTTGCTGTGAGACTTTGAGATTATAAAAGGTCCAAAGATAAACATTCCAGACAGAACACTGACAGAAATGTTTATTCAAGGCATCTTAACACACCCTTTTACAAATAAAAATATTGCAGGTTTACCACACTAAATCATCTACTTTGAAATTTCTTTTTTGGGGGTTTCTTCCTTTAGTTGTACCCAATTCCTCTGTTTCCTCTGGTTCATTCTCCTGGATCAGTAATTTCTGTGAAGGAGAAGGAAAGACAGGGCACAGAAATGCATTTTATTATAAAACACTGGAAAGTAATCCCAGTAATCTAAAACATAACTCTAGAACTCTGCTGTCCACCTCAGTCCTCCTCACCCACTACCTTTCAGTGCCAATATTTGAACTGAAGTTGTTTACATTGTGTGTCAGCTGGCACACAGACTCAGTACACCCACACTGACTGCCAGCCAGCCTGTATGGAACTCTCAACAGCTAAAATATGTCTCCTGGTTAGATGGTATCATAAGGAATGCAGAACAAGGAAGAGGGAATTTCTGTGTGGAAAAAGAATGATGGTAAAGGGGCAGGGAACACCAGGCTGCAAAGAAAACATTTTGTTGTATCTGCTCTTCACAGGATGCGTATTTTCTTCAAGTCATTCCCTCTTCCTATAACTTAATCTTGCTAAACATAAAGACAAGGGGAAGAGTATGTTGTCTCATTAATTATAGATGGAAACCTACGCTGAAAAATGTTTAAAATCATCCAACTCCTCGACTATAGAAATAAAGAGTTGGAGGGAACTTTGAGAACATCTATCACTTTGCTGTGTTTCCAGGACTGGCATCTGCCTCTGTGCCATATCTGACAGATACCTGGGCTCATTTGTTCTCAAAAATACCCCAGAAAAGCCACTGGGAAAACCAGAACTGCTTTGTTGTGGTGGGCCAGAAAATTTATTAGAATCAAGTTCAGTCCAAAGGGTTATTTGAGTCCAAGGGCCTTTGAGACAAACCAGGCTCAGTGCACTTTTGCTAAATCCAAAGCAGAGCTTTAATCTGCTGAGATTTCTGCTGGATTTGACCCAAGCCCAGGGATCCTGTAAGATATCAGTCCTACACACCAGGTCAGTTCTGCCCTGAAGCTGGAGAGCACCTTCAGAAGTGAAAATTAAAAGCAAATAAACTGAAAACTACAAGAGCTGACCTAAATGTTTAGTGTATACCTCCAGGCATTTTCATATGGTTTAAGAGATTTTCTAATCCCTAAAGATGGTGGTTGGCTTGGATTTATTGTAAAATGGACTGATTACAAATGGATAAATTTATCTGATATTTTCATATCAGATAGGCAAGCTTGTAAATTTTAAGAATAAATACAAAGAACACAATTGGTTGGAGGCTTTTAAGATAAATATGAGCAAACATGGATGCATCCTTGTTGCTTCTTTTAATTGTGTATTTAAAACAGGCTTCTGAACTGCCTGGAAGAAAACCTGAGCACCTGAATTTCAAACCTCCTTGGTTTGTAGGAGAAACAAACCAGCCAGAGACTATTCAAATCAGAATCCATAACAACACCTAAAAATTTGTTTCTTCATATTTGTTTTGCCTGCCTTTGAACTATAATTGATAGAATTAAGAATACACAGTTGCATTCATGAGAGAAAAGTGAAGTGCTCAAAACTCCCTGAACTTCTCAGAATCTGACATCTTTTCTCTCATTTAAAAAAAAACACTTTGGAAATGTAATCTCTTATAAATTCACCACTTCGAGTGCTGTCAAGTGTACATGCACAGAAGTGTCACTTTTAATTTGTTCTGTTGCAGTATATGAATTTAACTTCTCATAGTTTACCCCTCCAGAGGACCGCCCTCCTAATGAAAGGTAGAGAGTCTCATGGTCTCCCAGCAGCAGCATGGCTGCAGCTGATTGACATCCATAACTTCAAACCCTGGCTGCTAATTAAAGAACGAGCCACTTCTCACATGCCCCATTTCTCACCTTTATTCTCCTGATCTTGGTTTACTTCTTCCTCCCTTCTTTCCTCACCTTCCCCTCCTGCTTCGCTTTCTGGGTTAAGAACTTCACTGGAGGGCTCACGACCCTCACCCTCCTCAGTGACTGCAATACAAGAAATTAGAAATAACAAAGAAAACCAATGTTACAAATTTGCATTCAGCCTTCATGTAATAGCTCCTAACTTCTCCTGAAGGCTGCAGATGTTGTTCACATGAGAAATCCCACAAAATCTTCTCTGATTACAGTCAAGTTTGTATAATAAGCCATGATATAGAGTAAAATAACTCACAGGCTTCCCAAGACAGTTCATGCTGTGTGAAATAAAACAGATACATACATATTGTGCAGTTTATGAATGTCCTTGGAAGTTCCAAACAATCGATACATGGAAAATCATAGGAAAAACAAAACACAAAACTCCTCTCACTTCACTTGATATTAAACCCATAAAATAATCGTCACCACAGTCAAAGCATGGAGTTTCCAGATAACAACGTACCACTGATGGAATTTTTCTCCTCTTCAGCAACTGCATCTGCTGCCTCTACTGCTTCTCTGGAGGCCAGTAGATCCTCATAATGGGCAGACCAGGGTGTTAATTTGGTAATTTCTGATGCTTTCCATATTGGTTCAAGGGGTGGTGGTGCTTCCTCCTCATCTTCCTCATCCTCTTTTTCCTAGAAGAGAATCCATGAAATCCAGTACCTCATCCTACAGACAATAACTAAGATGATGGGTTAGTTTACTAAAACCTCCTTATCTGGGATCAAAGTGGTCTTAAAAATATTTACAGGTGGAAGAACTTCAACAGCTGCAAATCTTGGACAAGAACTACACTTTGAACCCTGATCAAGTCAGTTGGGTATTACTGATGACTGACACCTGATGCTCTGTGTGGTAGATGCTGCTCTGTCTGTCTCACACAGAAACAGACTGAAAAAACAGCTCTTTCTGCCTCAATCTTTGCCTAGGGAGGACATTTGAAAGAATCTAGGAAGCAGTAAGGTTGTGCACAAAGCTTATGGTTTTGAAATGTGAAAATATTTTTAAAATTAAAAAGAAAATCATGTGTTTTTTTCTACAAATATGAAGGAGTCAATAATTAAATGATTGTCTCTATTATTGGCTAATTTCTTCTCTCCTTTTTTTTTTTTTTTAATGGGCTTTGTTCTGTAATTATTTCAACTGAAGCAAAAGGGCAAAATGTAATCTTAATTTAGTGACAGCACTGTCCCTTGCTTTAAAAACTCATCTAAGAATTCCCAACTGAACTAAGGAAACACACATTACTCTGGATACTCCTATGAATCTGATACTTCATTTGAGGATCTCTTGCTGACAGGTGGAAGAAGGCAAAAGTCTCCAATCTTTGCAAATCTCTATCACAATTGACAGGATTTTGATGATTATTATTTTATCCTTCAGAAATGACTGCTGCATCACAGAGTTTTCAAAGAGTGTGTAATGGGAACTAATGTATCAGGCAACAGAGGTAGCAAACACAAAGCTAAAATGTGGCAATTTTTCTTGAAATCAAACAGTAATATTAAAATATATTTCTTACTTCTGTAGCTATTTTTGCACCCTATCAATCAGAAACATTTCAAAACATTCATGCACAGAGAAGGGAAAACAGACTTTGATCCCAACCACTCTCTACAATTATTAGAAGCCGTGGATATTAAGCTCCTAACATGACTAGAACAACAATAGAACATATTTCCCAAACATGGCTCTGCTGGAAATTACCATTTGTATGCATAGCAAGCACCAAGCAGTTCAGAAATACAAAAAATATTGCTCGTTGTTTTCTGGTGTTCAGAAGAAAATGCAATAGAGGCTGAATGTGCATACAAATATATCTGTATTCCTCTGTGATTTGAAATGTTCTGGGAAGAACATTTTCAAATATTTTGGGAAGGTCCTGGTTCTTTTTAAGCAGAAAGGATTCATGTCTGCAAGCAGAGCAAAATCACACCTTGTACTTTTCAAAGCTTACACAGTAGAGAGGATAGAAAAAGAAAAGCAAGATGAAACCTCATTTAGTTCTTAAGAATGCAAGAGCTTCCACCCTTTTTTGACTCATAAGATCTACTTTAACATCACTGCCTGTAAGGCATTTTATATATTCTTCAGCCATAGATCTGATTTACTGAGTCCTCTGGTACTCACTACAACTTCCATTATTTCTTTTACCTGCACTGGTTGTATGTATTCACCATGCTGCTCACATCCAATATCAAAGATGAATTTGCCACGGCCTAAAGGCTGCATAAAAACACAAAAACATCAGGAGAACTGCACAGTTAATCCATTCTAAGCACAGAAATGTAGAATATCCTTTACATACAATAGTCAGTAATGCTACAGCTTGAGAGCAACGTTGCAAAGAAACTTGGCACTGTGTCCCACAGAATAATTCAGTTTCATGTGTTACACTTATGGTACAGGAAATACCACGAAAGATCAGAAACCCAGCTTCTTATTTTAAGTGGAAATGGGTCATATTAAGGCAATTCCATGCCAACTGTTCAGATGAATAGCAAGTGTTCCTGCACACTTACCTTTCCATTGAGAAACCTGCCCTTAAATCTGTAGTTTCGGTGGATAAGTTCAGCTGGTCCATCCTGGATTCCATTTACCCAACAACCAACATACTTAGATCCTGTCTCTTTATAGACATATGTGCCTTGCCCATGCCTAGGGAGAACACAATAATTTTGTTTTATACCAGTGAATATTAAGAATTTAGGCTGTTGTTATAATTAAGGTATTAAAACTGTATTAATTAAGCAGATGGAACTACTCAAGCTGGACTAAATTGCCAAGGTCACCCCTGGACTTAATATGCTGCAGTCAGACATGCTCTGAAAATAATGTTTGCATTTTAATGCCACTGGGTGACTGTGAGAATGAAACAAACCTCTTGTTGTTAGCCCATTCTCCAGTATAGGAGTCTCCATTTGCATACAGATATTCTCCATAGCCCTGTCTCTGGTCATGTGCCCAGTCTCCTTCAAGGACAAAAGGATAAAAGTAGTGTGAGACCTGGTTTATTTCATTGTGTTTTCTTCTCTCCTTTTTGTAACGTTATCATACAAGTATTAGAGAAGGAAAAGAAAGCTATGGCAGTGCTGGGATTTCTCACTGCTCCTTACACCACTCCTTACTCTAGAGTCCCTTGCTCTTTCTTCATCAGTCTGTTCCTCTCCACGTGTATTTATGCTGCTGCCTGACCTCCCTTTCCATTTCTCCATAATTATCTGTCTCCATTATCACTCTCTATTACCATTATGAGCACACAACGACCAAGTCCTATCTTTTAATTGGGTAATGTATTACAGTTGCATTAGATAATGTGACATTTCCACACAAATTTAAACAGGGGCTACTTTAATTTGACTCATTTGCTGAAGTTGTCCTGTCAGTATTGGGGCACATATATGCAGAGGAATAATAGATGGTTTGTATCTTAATTATTCTTTTAATCAAACTTAAAAGAATTTTTTTAAAAAAAACAACTCAGTGCATATGTTCCTGTAAGGCAAAATTGAGATGATCTTTTTGCTCTCAGCTTTTAGCCCTCACAATGTGAACATCTTTCTTTCCTAGCTTCGAAATGATAGGGGGAATGATACTGTCTTTTGAAACTCAACTGATAGATTCTAATTGTTTCAGGTACACTCCAGCAAGCAGGGAAACCCTGAATTTCAACTTCAAACTTCAGGTGTCCCAATCCCTAAATAAGGGCTCTAATAAGCAGCCTTTTTTTTAATGATAGACCAAATAAAGGTCCTAACCTAAATTTCCATAATTAAACCCCAAGCTTCTCAGAACCATCACTAAAAAGGGAATAAGAGGAAAATATCTTGTAGCAAGTGTTTCTTCTTAAAATAATGCATTCTCCAATTCACTCTCTCTTTTCATTTGTGGGGGGAGGAGAGGTGAGGAGGGAATGTGTCCTTTTGGTTACAGAAATCCTTGCAACTGTGTTCAGTGCTTTACCTGCATATTTTGATCCATCTGGATAAAAAAATACACCTTTGCCATGCTTTTTGTTTTGAAGGTAGGTCCCGGTGTAGAGAGCACCGCGTTTAAACCTGTAGGTCCCCTGAAACACAGTTGGTACAGATGAAATACCTGTGAGTTCTCACCCTTGTTTCAATACAGAGCCCAAATACCAAAACCGCAGAAGCAGAACCACAACCAGGGCCGGTGTCTTACAGGTCCATTCCTCAATCCACACTCGTATTCCCCTTCGTACGTGTCACCATTGGGGAGCAGTGCCTTCCCAAATCCATGCCGCTGCCCTTCGGAATTGCGGTCGCCGTCATACTCCTGACAAACGCGGAGGGAAAATGGTTAAAGGACTGGTCCTGGCAGCAGCCAACCTCATCAGGGGGAAACAGGTGTTTGAGGAAAGCTGCTCCAGCTCGGCTTCAGTCACACCCTGGCACGCCGAGGTGAGAAAAGCGTAGATGCGTTGTTTCAAACCCACGTTAAAAGCTGGAATGACACAGCCGCACTCCCGAAACTCCCGTGCCCGGCGGGCTGCCCCTGGGGAACTGCCCCCGAGCCGCCCGGGCGGGCACTGAGCGCCTCATCCCGGGGATGTTCCCGTTCCCTTTCCCGTTCCCGTTCCCTTTCCCTTCCCCGCTGCCCGCCCGCCGCTCCCGGCCCCCGCGGACCCCGATGCCTTTCGCGGCCTCCCCGGCCTCGGAGCCCTCCTCGGAGCCCAGGTCCGACATGGCCGCGGCGCCGCCGTCGCTGTGACAACCGGGCGAGCCCGGCGGGGCCGCGCCTCAGCGGGAGCCCAGCGCCGGGCACGGGGAAATGGAAATAAACTCTCCGACCTCTTTGTTAGAAGGTCGGCATGAATGGGTCAGCGTTGAGGGAACGTGGGGATGGCTCCCCACAACATGCATGTCGGTCATCAAAGCGCTTACCTATTTATACACTTCGGCAAAGAGATTAGTGTTCGTTGCCTTACAATTCACAATAGTTCTCAATAATTAGTATTCTGTCTTCTATTCGTTATTGATTTCTCGCTTCTCATGCTAATTAGTCCACCTTTTCCAGCCTTTTTTATTATCCTTTTCCTATCTCTACTTTCTGTAATGTTGCTTATAAAATCAGTTCAGTTCTCAACAATAAATTTTCCTCCCAAGCTCTGCTGACTTCCTTCTCCAAGTCTGAGGGCACTAAAGTATGTTGAGCCCTAAACTCTTAATTGCTTTTTCTAACACATGGACATCACCCAGAGTTTTCTTGTCCATTATTAACTATTATTAACAGTTAACTATTTTTTTCTATTAACTATTTCACAGATTAGAGCTCTTCTTGACATTTCCCCCCACTGCTGCACAGGCTCCTTTAAAACAGTGCCCAGCTCTTCAGTGGTTCCCAGCATCAGGATGAGGAGCAACGGCCACGAAATAAAACACTACGAGTTCCACCTCAACATGGGGAAGAATTTCTTTATGTTGAGGGTGGCAGAGCTCTGGAACAGCTGCCCAGGGAGGACACAGAGTTCCCTCTCTGGAGACATTCCAGACCCACCTGGATGTGCCTTGGCAGGGGGTTGGACTGGGGGATCTCCAGAGGTTCCTCCAACCCTCTGCCTCTTCTCCTCAGCTTTTCCCAGCCAGTGCCTTTTGTGTGTTGAAACTGGTGACATCTGGGATGTGACCTAAGACACCTTCAGCCTCCTGAGAGTTCCCAGTAGTTCAGCTGGTCTGGCCTGAAAACAACATTTTAGATTTTAAACCCATTCCTCCACTGAGATGCTTTTATTTTTGGCGGGTTTATTGATGTTCAGAAATACCAGCCCGCTTTTTGTTTTCTCTCATACAGGAGTCAGGCAAATCACCTCACAGTGATTTAATGGCCAAGCATTCACAAGAGGAGCCAGGCAAGGAAATGCTTTGTGAAAATCAGCGAGCAAGACAAGCACTGGGCAGAGCAGGTGATGCTTCTGAGGTAGACAGGATGGGCAAGTGGCTGGAAAATGTGGTGGAAGTCACCTCATGCCCTAAATCAAAGCTTCACCGCCCAAACCAGAAGAAAAACGGGGTCATCACTACACAAAGATACACCATTTTCAGGTGGGTTTCTTTGTTTTCATAGGTAGGAATCTAAATAGCCAATATTTAAACAATGCATGAATAGCAATAAGGTGTCGCTTCTGTGGCAAGTCTCTTTTTGTCTTCAGTTGGGTAGAGATGAAAAAGGAAGAGACTATTATTGCTAAATACTCCCATGTTCATAGGAGCCCTTCCAGCTTCTGAGTTAATGTCCAGTTACTCATTTGAGAGCACTTTGCTTTTGAAGCCGTTAAGAACGCTGAAATTAAATTTTGTTACCTGGCAAAGCATTAAGAAGCTATACATTTATTGACTCCAAACCATATGGTTATTTCTCTTTCCTGCATTTGACTAGGGAAGCCTAATTTGCATAATGCACTGTTAATAAGCAATTGCAGAATATGCAAACTACTGCTCTGCTCATGTCCTGCAGAGCTGACATGAGTGCACATTATCTGAAGCACAGCCTGTGCAGTTCCTTCTTTCTAACTCTTGATGATGCAGAGAAAACTCTGTTTCTCCCTTGCACCTAACACTGGCTAAATTCTTTTATCTATGATAAGGTAATGTCCCTAAATTACAAAAGTGCTTACTTGGTCTCTGCATGGCAAATTTGTTCTAAGCAGACACCGAGGCTCAGAGTGACGAGGGAATTAATGTTTGGAATGCACAGGGAGGTGCTCCCTGTTAAATTCGATGACAAAAATAACCAGACGTGTCTTTTGGCCTGGAAGGTGACGTGGCTGAGGGAACAGCTGTGGCACAAACAGGAAGCAGTGACAAGACATCAGTCACTCCCCTGGATGACCACAAATAATGATCATGAACTGCTCTTGCTTGTTTCTGAGTTCTGAAGGAGGAAAAGGGTCTGAAGCAGATCAGTTTTCTTGAGAAGCAGCTAAGAATCTTTCTCTATAAAAGTTAAACTGCTCAGCACCCAGAGGTGGCAGATAGAATAAATCTGGATCTATCTGATCCCTTTACCACAGGATCATTTTACATAAACGAGGGAGGCATCATTTAAAGTTTTCTATACCTAGAAACTGCCTTGTGAGGACAGCTGCAGCTTATGTATAATTAATGACAAGAAGAATTTCTTTTGCAGTTTCTTGTCCTCTAGTTGATTTTGGATGTATTTCAATGTCAGATTAACGTTAAGCTTCAGGTATGTCACTGTTGAAAGGAGGTCTGCTATCATCCTTATTTTCCTGTTCTTTTCCCTTTTCTGTCAAAGCACCAATATTCTTAAGGCCCTGCTGATCTTGTATACAAGTTTCATTTGTCCAAATTCCCGAGAGGGTCATTTATGCTGATTACCTGCTCCGCCCTTGCTGCTGGCTGAGCTGGCAGCTGCCAGCACCGACTGCCAGGCACCCTGGCAGGGACAGCAGAAGCTGCCACAGCTGTGAGTGGCCCTGAGGAAGCTCCTGGTCTGAGTTTGACAGAAGCCCCATAGGGAGCCAGAGCTCCACTAAAACCCAAAGCCTGCCAGAGGTGCTTAAAAACAGAGAAAGACAACAACACAGGGAAGGAAAAGGCTGCTGGAATCAAGATGCCAGAAGGTGTCTCCTGTGGGAGAGAGGACAGCCTTGGATGTCCCTTTATCCTGCCTTGCAGGTCCTCACTTTTTTTAAGCTCCTCTTTTGGTTTGCAGATCCTCTGCAGAGAGAAATGGCCAAAAAGCACTTTTAAGGCCAGTTATGCTCCTGTTTCTCCTTGGACTTTACTCTCTCTTAGGAGGGGGAGACTTTTGCAGTTCAGGGATCTTGCAGGGAGAAATGTTGCTGTGTTGGCATGCACCCCACACCCCCAGCAAGTATTTTCCATATAGGGAAAAGTTTAAGACTCACCCCTTGCATTTCTTATAAGGTAAAGGACCCAGAAACTTCTTTGCTGTCCTGACAGTGATTGGGTCAGTGCCAGCACAGAGGCATTGATTGAGCTTGGAAAGTGTAACTCAATTTCACTGGGCCAGGGGCTAAATAGCCCACCTGAACTATTGAGTACTAAAGAGAGAGAACAAAGAAGCTGGACACATTTTCGGGGTGTTGTAGCAAGTGCATGGGACCTGCCCCTATACTGCGCTTGGCTTTACTCTTTGTGTTTGTATTATTTTCTTTCTTTATCAAAACCCTTTTGATTTTTCAAGACATATCCGATCATGTCATCTCGCTAATTGATTTAAGCCATTTCTCAGCAAAGGCTGGACCCTCAGAAGAACTGGGAACCCCAATACTGCTGTGCCAGGCCTGTGAAACAACCTGAACGCTTCCTTCCAGCACTGACCAAGCTCTAAAAACACACATTGCACAATGAACATTAGAAACTACTATTTGTTGACCACTTATGTTTCAATCAGTGCCTTGCTTCAAAGGGGTGATAAAAATACAGCAGGGTGCATGCACGGCCTCTTGATGAGGTAAAGGCAGCATGCTGCTTAATTCCCACTAAGTGCACTTTGGAATTCCTGCCCTCCTGGAGCTCGCTGATTTCTGCCCCTGTCCTAATATGCATCCTTCTCTTCCAGGGGCAGTGCCTCGGTGAGCCAGCTGTTCTCCACCCTGCCAACAGTGCGGCTCTAGGGAGCTGCCTTTTCATCTTCTGCCACCAAAATTAACAGGACGAGTGGAGATAATTTGCCTGACTCACAGGTTGGTTTCCTCACTTCACACGTCACTCAATCATTCCTGACAGAGTTGGTGACTCTGGGAGAGCCAGCCCTTGGCACTCAAGTCAGTTTGAGTTTTGCTCCAGGCTCAATTAGAGATGCAGGTGATCCTACATTGTTTTTGACAGGGCAGACCTGGGCAGGATTATGTCTTTTGACAAGACTTTAAAGAACAGAAATCCGCAAGGAAATTTTTTTTTCTCTCTTAGAAGACTAGTTTCTTAGTTATTTCCATCTTTTTCCTTATAAAAGTGTAAGGCATGGCTGGTAACAGATATTAGCAAAGTGTAAACAGGAACTGCCAGGAAAAACTTAACGAAATCAGATCTGTTCCTCCTAACACTTAAATATAAACCAGATTGTTTTCAACAGCCTTTTTGGAGGAAAAAATGTGGGATTAGGGAATTAAAATATTATCCTAAGGGGAGTTCTTGTTTGGGAATACACATTTCAGGTCTTTTTAATACTCTGCAGTATCTTCAGGCACACTTTCAATATTTTCTGGGATCATGGGAACAAACAGTGGACAAAATTGAATTTACTGCCACTAACTTCCATATACTGGGGTTTTTGCATCCAATTGAGAATTAAGCAAGACTCTGAAATGTCAAAATCCTTTGCAAAATGGGAACTTCTTTCTACCCAGCTCTTTTTAAGCTCTTTACTGACAAAATGAAATCTGCTTACTCTGTGTGTATGCCAAGTAAAGGTGGCCTCTTTTTGTGCTCATAACTAAGTCAGAGGAACAAGCAAATGACCTTTCTAGCCACTCAGTTTACAACTGCCTCCTCCAAGTACAATTAACATTGCATATCCTGAAGGCAGGACGATTCAAAAACCTAAGTTTGCATGAAAGCCATTCTTGAAATACAGATAATGCTTTTTTTGTTTCTTGGCTAAATATGACCTTTCATTTCCCTCCTGCAGATTATCCAAGGGAAAGTGTTCTGCTGTATTTATATCCCATTTCTCTGACCTCACTGCTCAGTTTGAAGTACAGACTGCATTCCATTCTTCAGACATCTGGGAAAATTGTCAGGTTTTTCTTTCTACCTAAGGGGTCTCCCTTTCCACTTAAGTGCAGTGGGGACATACAGAGGTCACTTTGGTTCCTTTTTGGAAATCGTTCCTGATGTCTTTTCTCAAGACTTTGATGACAGTCAATGTTACTAGTGATACCAAGAAAGCAGTAGGCATTCATGGGATAAAAAAAAAAAAAAAAAAAAAAAAAAAAAAAAAAAAAAAAAAAAAAATCTTATGGTCAGTATAAGAATAAAGCAGCACCAATATTACAATTTTCTTTATTTTTCTCTGGAGGTGTTTTTGGGTTGGGGGTTTTTTTCCCATTAAATAAAACCCCAAGCCAAAGCTTCTTTATTCAGGCAGAGCTTGTGATGACATAAAGCTCAAGCAGCCCAATCCTTTTGTCTATACCCCCTGAAGTCCTAATCTGCTAATTCAGAATGAATTCAATAGACAATAATGAAATGATTGAGGTAGATGGGACTAATTTGCTGTCTCTTCATTCCTGTCAGCTTTATACTTCCTCTTCTTATTCATGACTTCAAGGCAATTCCTTTAGTGTAAGCTCTGTTTGGTCTGCTATTTTACCATGGTTCTGGTATTTGATTTCTGCTACAATATACCTCAGTGCTCCTTTCTCATATAACTACCCTTCAGCAATAAGTCTGCAAGCAAGGAGAAAGGAAATCTGCCAGCAGCATACCTGCCTAATTCACTCTGTTTACTCCTCAGCAATTGTTTCTGTAGCCATATCTTGCACTTCCACACAGTTCTCCAGGAAATTTCACAGTAGAAATAAGGGCAAAGTAACAAGAAAAACTATCCCATTTCCTGCAGGAAGCAGAATTAAATTCTTCAAGATAAGTTCCTCAAAACAGATTTGCATTTAGTAACGGACGATCATGTTTCACAGACTCCATCTATAATAATACAGCTTGGTTCTGTTTTGGCTTTGGTTGTTTCTTGTGTTGTTTGGTTGTTTTTGTTTTAAATTCTGCTTTCTCAGAATGTTCTTGTTCATTTTTCTGTGAGCAGGTGGCTGAAGGTGTGAGAGCTGCTCCAGGGAACCTCCATCCCTGCTACAGGAGCCACTGGAGTAACAGGCCAGCAGCTCTTCCCAGGTCTCCCTTCAGCACATCCCCAAAAAGCACCACTGCTGCTACAGCCACTTTTAAAACAGATCCTCCCTTAGACAGCAGGAGGTGCTTTAACCATCCCACTCTCCAGCCCCCTGGAAAGCCTTAGGGAAGAGTCAGAGCAGGCAGAGCCCAAGAGACAAACTCACAGGTTTGAAATAAATGCTGGAATTTCTAATTGCCCCCTCCAGTCTGACCACTATCTATCTTATGTGTTACTGCCCCTCCCTGTCCATGTTCCACATGCTATAGGGTGTTTTCTTCCTAAGTCATCTTTAGTGCTCAGGTACTGCCCTGGGGAAAAGCCTGTGCTGGCCCAGTGCTCTTGTCTGCTGGTGTCTTTTCCTAAAGCTACCAGCTGGTGATTCCCACTGGATTTCTGGCAAGATGCAATGAAAGTACCAGTGTGGAAATTCTGTGGTCATGTTCGTGTGGCACTGAGCCAGCACCAAAATTTCTCAACAGGCAGGACATAATGTGCTAACTCAGCTCAGTAATGAGCTAACTCCAGCCCCTCCAAGTGCCCATCTACTCGCAAAAATACAGGCACAGCCTTCAAAGCCTCTCTTTTTTTGGCTCCTTTGGATATTTTTTGGTTTTGTCTGCCAAAGCTCGATGGCAGGTAATATCTGGATTGCACCCAGTGCTGATGCCAATAGTTTGTACAATATTCCAGCTGCTCTGTCGGGAAAACAAAACATGTAAAACTAACAAAGGCAGCCAAAACCAGTGATTGCATCAGTCCTCAGAATCCTGCTACTTGTTGGGAATAAAGTCTAAGTAAATATCGATTTTTAGATAGTAAAATACTATTTAACAACCCATTCTTATGTAAATAAGTTATGAATTTTCTTATTCCCCTAAGACAAAGCGATCACTCCTTGGCCAAACAGATTGGTCTTTTCCATCTGTGCAATTATGAATCATAAAATATATATTTTTATGCAATTTACTGGAAAGAAAATAAATATTTTAATCAGATAAGGGATGCAATAGCTGGCATCCAGACCTCTGCTCAGCCAGCATCACCTACTCAGTGAAGGAAAGACAACACTGACATTCACTGACTTCAAAGTGCTTTGCTTTGTCTGGACTTGAGGAGTTAAGAGCATCACTTGTGAAAGTAAAATTTAACTGTCAACCAGGAAATTAGATTATCTCTTCTGAGAGAAGCACCATCACAAGCACACGAAAGCATCTGCCAACTCATACATCTTCACTTCTGTTTGCTTTTGCAGACAAGAACTCATCCTTTTCTATTTCCTCTGGTACGAACATTGCCAGGGGCTTAAAAAGCCAAACCGCTGCCACACGTCCTACCCAGCACAACAACTTCCTGGGCCAAACCCTTAATTTGTGTTTCCTTCTGGAAAGCAACTGGCAAAGCCTGTTTTCTGTTTGTTTTCCTGTGAGGCTCTAGATTACACATGTTATTTTGAACCTTGTGTATGTGTGTGTTCTGTTTCTTTAACCACGTCGATCTCCTTTTATCTCTGCCCGACCTCTGGCCCCTCTGGGATGCTCCACACCAGCAGGTTGTTGTGCAACCAGCAGCACCAGCTCCTGCTGCTGCCTCTCCCTGTATTCTTTACTCATCTGGTGGCTTCTGGCAATTGTAGCTGTTGGTGACCCACACTGGCATAGCAGAGACAGCAGCTGTGCCAAGTGTGGCAGCCAGCAGGTTTCAGTGATGCCAGGGGAATGGATTACAGGAAACATTCAGTTGAATGGGAGATGCTGTTTATGCTTTAAGTATGAAACATATCAGGGTTTTCTGGGGATGTTTGGCTCGTGCTTTTTGCAAGCTGCTTGTGACAGAATAGGAAGATACTCAAGCAAGGTTAAATTCTTTAAGGAATTTTAAAAGGGCCAAGGCAACAGCAGTTTTTTTTAAAAATGAGGATTTCACATGATGATGAATAGTTATTGTTACAATTTGGGATGGCTAACCATGTATACAGATGCACTGTGATGGGTCTGACCTTTTCTGCTGTAAAAAGACAAATCTTTTTTCTTGTGTGTGTGTCTGTGCACCAGCCTGAATAGACAGTGCCTGGGTTCCTTCTGGTGCAGAACTGCAGCCACATAATTCATGCAACTTATCTCCTCAGAAGGTAAGATTAGTGATAATCAAGAGCAGTGCATTAACTTCCCAAGTAGGACATTTGTAGCATTTGGAGAAATGATTTTTTTTTTTTTTTAATCTCTGATTCACTACTTACAAATCTCAGCAAGAAAGATGGAATCAACATCTGCCACCAACAAGCCTTAAAGCAGCAGATTTTACAGCACCCACCTGCATTTGCAATGGTTCAGATGCAACTCTGAGTTCTTGATTCTGCAAATGTGAGAATAAAGGTGAAGGGTTCCTTTACTGACTGGGGAAAGTGAAGGAAAAGATGCCCTGGGATCACGGAGCAAAGCTGAGCACATGTCTAAGTGTTTGACATGTGGGGCTGAAGGAACATCACACTGGGAGTCAGTTTCTTTTATTGATATTCCCAGCACAGGCAGTGCAAGGTAAGAGAGGAAAAGTTGGACGTTTCAGTGAGTGCCATAAGGAGGTCACTTGTCAGGCATGTGATGCTCTACAAGGGACAGACTTACACAGATAAACCTGCAGGAGGTAACTTTAGCAGTTATTAAGTCTTGGATGAAGGAAATAACACAGGGATTTTTGCTCTAGTGAGGTGGTCATGATGAAGAAGTACACCTGCAGCAGGAAGTGTGCATTTATATAAATAAACTGACCTTTGATACCTGGTTTCTGAAACACAGCATGATCAGGAAACCAGGAGACAACTAAAACAAATTCATTCTTTCTTCTTTAATGAAGCCCTGGGCTTTCAGATGGTCTGCTGTGTGATTTGTGAACGTTTGGCACCAGAAATACCTTCGTGTATGCCTGACAGTGCTGCAGGGGAGCACCTATGCACACCTGCCCAGGCTGGGGGCTGCCTGCCTGGGGATCCCCCCGGCAATGCTGGGCAGTGCAGAGGGGTCAGGCCACCGCTCTGGAGCACCTGGAGTGGAAGAGGCGGCTGGGGGGACAGCAGGTACAAGGGAGCATCTCTTCCCTCCCTGGCAGGACAGGGGTAAGCTGGAGTCCTGCCAGAGGCCAGGGGCAGCCACTCACAGTCACAGAATGGTCAGGCTGGAAGGGACCACAGTGAGACACAGGTCCAACCTCCCCAGTGGACGTGGCACAGGATTGTGTCCAGATGGTTCAGGAATATCTCCAGTAAGGGTGACTCCACACCCTTCTGGACAATCTGTCCCAGTGCTCGGTCACTGTTCAGGTGGTACTTCCTGGCCATCAGTTCCTGCCCATTCCTCTTGTCCTGTTGCTGAGCATCAACGAAGCAGAGCCTGGATCCATCCTCTCGGCACACTTCTTTAGGTATTTATACACATTAATGAGGTCCCCTCTCAGCTGTCACCTTTCGAGGTTGAACAGCCTCAGGTCCCACAGCCTCTCCTCGTCACAGAGATGCTCCAGGCCCTTCATCTTCGAGGCTGAACATCCCCAGCACCCAGAGTCTTTCCTCATCACAGAGGAAAGTCCCTTCATCTGCGTAGCCTGCCCTAGACCCGCTACAGGAGCGCCACACCTCCCTTGTCCTGAGGAACCCAGACCTGCACACAGCGCCCCAGAGGAGCCTCACCTGCTCTAAACAAAGGAGCCAGGACCACCTCCCCGACCCGCTGGCTCTGCCTTTCCTAAAGCAAAAGGTTCCCTCCGCAG
>VXBN01002714.1:256469-300746 GCA_013397395.1 Sinosuthora webbiana | reverse complement strand
CGGAGCGGGGGCGGCCCCTCAGCTCGGCCGCGGGGCCGCTCGGGAGCGGCGGCCGGGCCGGGCCGCCCGGGGGTGCCGGGGAGCGGTCGGGCGTTCCGTCACCCTGCCGGCTACCGGCGCTCCGCCACCTTTTGTCTCCTTTTCTCCCTTTTATTTTTCCACGGGTGGGCGCTGCCAGGAGCCCCCGATCCTGCTGGTCGTTTGGGAGGCGCTGCTCGGTTTCGGGGGTGGCAGCGCAGGTTGGTGTCCCGGGGGCGCGGGGCTGCCGGTGGGATCCGAGGCGGAGCCCGGCCCTGCCCTGCCCCACACCTGCCCTGCCTGTGGGTCCCGGGGGAAGGCGGTGCCTGCCCCTTCCCCCGGCTCGGCTCTCGCTGCCCTTGACCTTCGGGATGGCCGGAGCCGCCCTGGTCCGTCCTGCCCGTCCCAGGGCACAGCTCACCCACAGGGGCTGCGCTTCTCTGTGGCTAAGCCCCCCTGTATTCAATAGAGGGAACGCGGCTATTTAAGGCCCCGAAGTGATGGATTTGGCAGGTTCTGGCTCAGGTGCAGAGCTGCCGGGTATTAAGCACGATGTGCATTTGATCCGCGTGTGTGCGGAGGCGTTTTTGAGCCCTTAAGGACGCCCCGGGGAGGGTTTGGTTACCCGGTGTCTGCAGACACTGAATTAATCTCAGCCCCGGGGGAGCTGCGCTGTGGCCGGGCGGGACCTTCCCTCTGCCTCTCCGGCACAGCTGATCCAGGGTTTGCCGTCTTCGCAGGGGGAAAAAGCCGCTCACCACCTTCCTGAAATAGGGAGGAAGGAATGTTTCAGCGAAGGAGCAGTACCAGGTTTGAAAGGTAAATGTGGTTTCAGAGTAAATACGGCAGTATGGCTTTGTACGTTGCAGTGCAGCAAGGAGGAAGTGGAGGGTTGGTTTCACTATTGGCAGAAATAGTTGCCGGAATGAAAAGAACATAAAACAAGTTTGAGTGATTGAATGGGGCACTGTCCTTGGGCTTCATCAGTAAAACTGAAGTATAAAAAATTGTTTAGGTAAACTACTGGTTGTGTGTTGTAGCCTATTAGTGTGATTTCTGAAGTATAGCTTGGTTTTTAAAATCTGCTTTAATGTACACTAAAATGTGATCTTTACAACCTGTTACCACAAGTTTTATTGCCACAAATTTCTTTGCTTAGGTGTGATGCCTTGAGAGGCTGCCTAGAACAGAGGCTAGGCATGTTAAAGGAATCAAGTAGGTATTTATTAAAAAGGCCTTCAAAGGATACACCTTGGGCAGTACAAGAGCCTGGCAGAGGCTACACCCAAGATGAACGATGGGTCACACATTTTCACACTTTTATAAGATTTGGCTCATTTACAGGTTGGGGTTAATTGTCCAATTACAGCTTCAGGTTATGAAGTCCCATCCTCCCAGATTGCTCTCCTCAATTCACTGATTGTTCTTTTTGGGCCTGAAGCCGCAACGATGTCCTTGGTTCTTGGGCTGGAAAAGGATTGTTTTGTCTGACTAAACTGTGAGGAGAGCTTGCTAACACTTTATATGGAGTTCAGAGTTATATACTAATGTGGTACAGAATCTGGAAAATGTGAAAGCTGGAACTTAAGGCATCATTTGGAGGATATTTTTTATGTTTATTAAAATGCGTATGAATGTCAGAGGAACTTAGAGATTATGTGGAGACAGAAATAAGCTGTTGACAAGTAAATGAGAACTCAGGTGTTTGTGCCTGCAGTACATAAAATGAAATCAATCCTTGTCAAATAGAGTTAGGCTGCAGTTCTGTCTGTGCTGCTGATAGTCCAGCCATCTTTGCTGGGGAAAGAGTGGGATCCTTGTGATGGGATTTATCCTGAGGATACGCTGCTGGGGTGGTGTGAGTATGATTTGTGCAGCAGGTGCACAATGTGCAACCTGGCGTGACCACTGAGCACTGAAACCTTTTGTAAGATGTGTGAAGTCCTTTCCTGCTTGCACTAGAGCTGTTAAATAGTAACCTGCTAAACAATTGCTTTGCTATAATGATAATTGCCCTGTCCTGTTATGTTTTAAGAGAACTGTTTAAGGAGGTGTTTGACCTCAGGTGTTTGTTTTTTGCCGGCTTCTTAAGTTTTTTTTACCACTGGATGTTTCTGTCACCTCACTTGGTGTGGTTGGTGAAATGATGTTGGTGTTTGGAGAGAGGAGAAATGGGGATTGGGATAACCCTGAAACCAATGTGTTACTGCTAGAGGAAAAATTTATTCCTGCTGTGAGCTACTTTTGCCAACCTCTTTTTCTTCTTACATTTTTTCTCCCACTCGGAACTATCTGCAGCTCATTTCAACCAAAGACAGATTACTGATGAGAAACAGTTGTTTTAAAATTAGAATTTTGATATCTGACCTAACCAGCCATCTGTGGCTGTAAGGGGCAATCCCAGCTTTTAGTCCTTGTGTTCGTGCTCCTGCTGCCTTGGATTCATCCAACGTGGTCGGATGTTTTGTGGCCACGGAATGAGTTAATATAGTCTGTTGGATCAGCTGTATTTCAGGGCAGGATTTCTGATGGATCAGCCTGTAGCACTACAGGGTCTGACACAAGGAAGGCAGGGATCTTTATCTGGTGTTGGGAGAGGGGAGGAAGGGGGTAGGGTTGCACTTTCTTTAACCTTTGCCACCTCAGGGAAGAGGTAGGAAACTCGTGTTGGGTGGGAATGATTATGGGCTTTGATTAATTGCACAATCTGATTCAGGGCCAGGGAGGGGGTGGAACATGCCAAACGAGATTAGCAAGTCAATTCACTTTTAGGGTAGGGGAGGTGACAAGCTGAACCAGGACACTGTAGAAAAAAATAGAGGTATGACAAAAATGTGTTAGGGTAAAGGAGCAGAGCCTTATCTTTTGGTGAGATACTCAGTTATGTATAGAGGGGGTAGTGTTCCTCTCTTCCTGGGGAGAAAGCCTGTGCAGGTGGTGAAGCTTTCAAGTTGCCAGCTTGGACACAGCAGATCCTGTTTGTGGTCACTTACGTGGCTGAGGAGGAGCAGCTTTGATTTCTGTAGTAAGATGGGGCAGTGAGGACAAGAGGAGAGAGTCTCACACCTTTGCCTGCCCCATGGCAGCCCCTAAAATTCTCAAGTGAACACCAACTGTGTGTTTGGCAGCTGTGCTTTCTTGCTTTGGCTCACCTCCTGTTGTTTACCAGGAGAACTCATGCTGAATCCTACCAGCTTCCCATCAGGAGCATGGCAGTGGCTTGTGCTGACATTAAACAGGGCTGCCAGGGGGGTTGTGGGGTCGTTTCACACCCTGGAGTGTCCCCTGGCATCCTGCTGGGGTGGCTGGGTTTGCACACGTGGGTTGTGGTCACACCTTGTGCCTACAGCTCCTTTTGCCTGACTTGGCAGCTGCCTGAGCTGCTGCCAGGTGACAGTGCAGCCAGTTCCTGTTGCAGTACCTGGAATAAATCGTGGGGTTTTTTATTGACAAGAGGCTTCAGCCCATGTTGGAACAAACAGGAGGGTCTTGGTGAAAAGTTTAAACCAAACCACCGCAGGCTCGCTCTTCCCTGTGTACTGAGGACACACGTGATCCTGCCTTCTCCCTTGTGCTGATGTAGGGAGCTCCAGTGGTGAAAAAAACTTGCTTTTTCCTTTCCTGAGGCTTTCTGACATGAGCTTTGTGCAGTGCTGATACTGGGTCAGGGAAATGGGGTGGAAGAGGGAGTGCTGGTCAAGCCTTGCATTGTTAACAGCACCCACTCTCAAGCTGGAGGAGTCTCTCATTCCAGGCTGGAAACACTAAAGCCATTTTTGAACAAATTGCTAGCTCATGAATGTTTCTGATGTGCTCAAACAGATCTTTGTGAGCTGGGGAGTTGCCTGTTTGTAATCATTCTGGGGACAAAAGCAGAGTGTTTTGATGTAAGCTGGCTTTGGGTCAAGTTCTGAGTGCATCTTCCCTTTGTGTCTCCACTGCTTTGTACCATGCCGAGCTCTCAAAATAAATTATGAATTATAAAAATCAGAGAAGGCTGCAATTTATATAGGCTTAGAATTCTCCACTGCATTTTTCATGTGAAGATTAAGGATGTTACTTACTCGCCTCTGAAATGGATAACTGCTGATTCAAATGTTATGATTAGAAAACATCCCAATAACTTGACCAGACTATTTACTTACCAGCTTCTCTTATTTGAAGACCAGCAGTAAACAAAGGCAGAGTGAAGAATTTGCCACGTCGTGACTGAAGGTAGAAGAAAAAACAAACAAACAAACAAAAAACCTGCAAGGAGATCAGCCCAGCAGCAGACACTCCACATCTGTGGAATCCAAAGGCTTTGGGGGATCTTTGTTCCAACTTCCAGGAGAAGAAATAACGCTGTCACACGTGCAGAATTGTGTCACCTGAGATCTGGGACCAGCTGTGGTGTAGATGGCTCAGCTTCCTCCTGGGATTCGTTTCATCACCTCATTCTCACGAGATCAGTGGTAAGTCTGGAAGTGCTGGTGGTGATCCTTGCTGTGGCCAGTGTGAGGTTGTATCTGTTGCCTTGCTCAGAATTTTTGGTCTTTTCATTGCTTAATATGTACAGGAAGAACATATAGCCAGTGGTATAATAAATAAACATTGCTGACATTTAAAAAGGGAGATGCATTTCTGTGAAACCCAGACAAAACTTTACTGATCAAATGTGCTAGAGAATAAAGCCTTTTGTCCTTTTCTGTGCAAGGTATGTATTTGAAAGAATAAATTGCATTTTTAAGATCCTAGGTGGGAGGAGTGCTCAAGATTAGCTTTCTTTTCTTAGCCAGAAGTGTATTCACCAATAATTTGATGGGTGATACAGACTTGTACAAGTTACAGTTTTAGTTCTTGCAATTGCAGTATTAAAAAAAAAATAAAACAAAAACCAGCGAAGCCCCCCAGCAAAACCAAACAAAAATCAAATCCTCCTTGCTTTAGGAAAACGAATCCTGGAAGTTTTATGGCATCAGTTCATGTGCTTCCTGAGATAGAATACTGAGTCAATTGTTTGTGAATAACAAAAAAATAACAAATGAAAGACCAAGCACTTTCCATCTGAGCCATTTTATGACATTTTCACTCGTTGAGCAGCAGGAGCAAAGTAATTTCAGTTTTATCCCTTGAGAGGATGTTTTCAGTCATCAGGGTGAACAACTCTGCTTGTGGGATGACTCTTTCCTGTGACTATGCCAGAATTATAAAACAAGACCCTGCTCATGTAAAAGTTCATAAGGCAAAAAATTATTGAAAAAGGCTAATTAAAAATCAGGGACTGTAGTAGGCAGTGTGATATCAGATATTTGTATATATGTAGTTATATTTACAGATGTTAATTTTAAGATCAAGGCTAGAAGGAGCCAGTAGACTCACTTTGGGTGCTTTGAGAAGCACAAATCCACAAAATGCTCTCCTTAGACAACTGAAACTACAGATAGGGAATAGAATAGATCAGATTATTGTCTTTGTTTAATGCTTGCAGTGACAGTGAAATAAAGATGCCCTTTTAATTCAGCTGAACTGTAGAGAAAGACCAAAGGATCCCAGTGAAGCACAAAGGAGAATTCCTTCCCAATCCCAAAGCTGCTCAATTCTATTCTTATGCTCCAGTGTCAGTCCCATTGTCCACCTCTGGAAATGACTGATTTCTATTGTTAGAGGAAGGCAAAAGTAAATTAAAATCCTAAAAGCAGTAAGAAAAGAAGGAATTATCCAAACTGACAATTAAAAGAGCCATCACTTCCATTCTAGCAATACCACAAAACCCGAGACAGGGAGGTGTGGAATCTGACTCTCAGTGTGTTCAGCTGATGTTTAATGATTTTGAGCTGACATTTAATAGCCCCCAAAGGAGAGTTGCACACCAGGCAGGTCAGCTCTGTGGGCTCAGGGCACTTCCACATTGTCCTGCCTGTCCCATGTGCCACCAAGAGCAGATGGGAAGCAGCATGACAGGGAGGCTGGTTCTTCAGGCTGCTGGAGAGCACCAAAAAATTATCTTCCACTATTCCAATATTACCAATGACTCGTGTGATGGTTTTGTGTCACTTGGCGCTAAAAGAAAATCTAAATAAAATAATTTTCCATTTTTGTTTTTCTTTTATATCGTAGGTATAGAGCTTTCATTTTCTCTCTCACTTTCCTGCTGTATGCCAGCTTCCATCTCTCAAGGAAACCTATCAGCATAGTGAAGGTAAGAGAGGTGGTGTCCTTGTTCAAACATCCTCCTGCTCCTGTCAGACACGGACGTCGTTGTCTTTTCCAGTATATCCTGTTGTGAATGTCAGGGTTAAATTTTAACTTGAAATGCCTCCAAGATGAAAGATTGATACACAGTGATATTTGCTTGATAAACTTTAGTGAGACCACACCTAGAATATTGCATGTGAGTCTGAGGTTTGGGCTGGAACAGCTGTACCTACACTTAATTCATGTGAATTAATTTAATTTGAGATATTTGTGATGTTTACATTCTAATGGTTGAGAAAAGTTGCTCATAAGTGATGAGTTGAGCATTCCACTGGCATTTCCAGGAGTGTTCCCAGTACTGTTGAGCATCATAGTCATTGTTGTCTGTACCCCTGTTCCAGTGAAGCTGATGACACAAATTCTCTCATTCTGGGTTTGTTGCCTTAATCTTCAGTGTTCATAACTCACCAAACACAAACCAAATCCCCCAGTGCTTCATTGTATAAAACTGATGAGTAACAGTGGGCAAAGTACTTGATGTTACTGCAGAATTTCAAAGATTTTTGCTGTCAGGAGCACCAGTTCACTGTAGAATGGTTTTTCTGACCATGTCATTACTCTCTCATGTAATGATGTCTTCACCCAGCAAAATGCCAAGCACTTAATAAGGACCAGACAATTTTATTGATTCGGGTAGGTTTGACACAGGTACATATAAACCTAGAATTGTTAAATTTCTTGGTGTAGGAGAGCAATCAGTCCCCAGTTTTGCAGGTGAATTTTCCATTTTCAAATGTCCTTTTTCATTTCTGTTTCAGGGAGAGCTGCATAAGCATTGTGCAAGTCAAGTTGAGCTTGACACCTACAAAGAATATGCTGCCCAGATCCAGCCTGTCAAAAAGCCATTTAATGCCTCTCAGTGTGGATGGGAGCCATTTGGTAAGGCTTGGGGTTTTGGTGTTTTTTTTTTCGTTTTGTATTTTTCTTTCCTAAAAATGAGCTAATATTCACAATTAGATTATTTGCTTCTAGATATTTCTTCACATGTGCATGGAAGGGGTGTTTTGTTTTCCATGTCCTGACTGATTTCTCCACAGAAAGTGAAGTTGTGACTTGCAATTTTTTGCTACTTAAAGTCACTTAAACAAGTGATATTATTTTACTTGTTATAGCTGAGAGATGGTTTCAGTAGGTCAGTTTTCATTGAAAAATGGGTTTTGCCTTTAGCATGTCTATTTAGGAAAATAAGGATGAAGGATAAAATCAATCATTATCATTTTGGGCTTGTTTAATTCAAGCAATCTTTTAATTGAAATTACTTGGTGCTTATCTAAATTGGAACTTTTCAGAGTCCTTATCTGCCTGAAGGAATATTTTTCTCTTCATTTTAATGAAGAAAAAGGGGAGACTTCATTGCAGGAGAGACTTGACAACTCACTGGATAGTTTATGAACCCAGTCTTTCTCTTGAAAAGAAAAAAAATATTTGCCTGCTGAACAATTAAATTTTAATTTAATTGCATTTGACTTTAAATGAGACTTTGAATCATTCCTTGACACTTTTATTGCTACCAGAAACATCAGTGAAACAGATTAGTCCATTCTGTCAATGTGCCAGTCCACCCCAGTCTGTGCAGCCATACATTCTAATTAGTCTTTATTTAGCAATTAAAAAAAAAAAAAAAAAAAAAAGTCCTGCTCTCTTCAAAGATAATTAAAGATCTGAGCTCTGGGGTTTCTGTGGACAAAATCCAGTGTATTAAGTCCTGCTGCAGGGTCTGCTGAAAAAATTGAATCCCCCTGGTGGGATGCACCTAAACCTGGGGAGTGTTTCTTGTCCCTTGAGCAAGGGGTGAATGAGTTGCTTTGTCTGAAATATTGATTGACCTTTCTAATGGAGGCTTTTCAGCCCAAATGTCCTCCTTTTTCCATGGACATTATTGCCAAGCTGCCCCTTTGGAAAGGCACTCCAGACTTGTTCTTTCAGGTGTTTTTCTGGCAAAGCTGGGAGTGACACTGAAGGAAGGAATTTGCTTTTATGTCTGTGACTTCTTGCTCAAAGCCCATAGCAATTGTGGCAATTTATTGCAAATAAATACATAAATTTATTTATGTCTGGGTATGAGCTCAGCTCCCTTGAGAGTTGGTGATTCCATCAGGGTGGAGGCCCTTTGCTCCCTCCATCCTGTCTGCAGTTCCCATTTTGGTGTGATTGTGGTTGTTTGCTCTTCAGGGCAGAACTGCGGGGTTTTTTAGGCAGAACTCCTCTGTGCTTTGTGAAATGAAATGCAAAAGCCTTTACCCATTTAAAAAAACAAAGAAACATATTAAGCTGTTGGTTTAAAAGCCTCTCTGATGATGGATTTATTCTATTTTTTTTTGACATTTTGACTGTTAGGACCTCATGCTTTTGCAACTCATCTTTCCACTTTTAATCAAGTCTGTTAAATTGGATTTTGGATTTTCTTTTGCCTAAGGCCTTATAAGAAAAGGGCACCTTGCTAAGAACTGATGCTTCTTCTCTTCCAAAATGCTGTTTTAGGATGGGCCTGCCAATATTTTCCTAGTATGTTAGAGGCAGAAGGGTGTTTTTTTGTTAAATAAAACATTGGCAAAATATTTGCTGAAGTTTAAATGTGCCTATTGAAAATTGAATGTCAGTGCACGTTCACTGACATTTTTCTTGTTATTTGTCAAAATGGTTGGGAAGTAACTAGTGCATTTAAAGTGATCCTTTGTTTTGAAAATTATTCTTAGATAAGAGCAACTACAAACAGCTACTGGGAGCCCTGGATTACTCATTTTTGTGTGCATATGCAGTTGGAATGTATTTAAGGTAAAACCCCACTCTCTTCACTGTTTATTTATGAGGCTGTGTGGCTGCTGTGATATTGTGCTTTCCTACTGCAGAGTTTCTGATGGAGAGTGAGAAATTGATTGCTGAGGGGAAAAAAACCCCACGTGATTCTAAGCCCCAGTGGTATCAATCTCTGATACATAGAAAGCTTTTTACCTGCACCAATCTTGACTGCCTTGTGCAGGAATATTTTCCAGATTGAAGTCTAGCCTGTCTTTTTTTCATCTAGAATGTAAATTAATCAATCAATCTCCAGTTTCCAAATTGCACTGATTGGGTTAAAATGATTGTCCCGGCTTTCTTTAGTCAAAGAATGGGAGCAGACACCTAAAAATAATACCAAACCCATTTTAGTGTGCAGTCTTAGCTGCTGTGTGGAGATGCTTCTTTTTATTGACTAAAGCCAGAACCTTCACCACTTGAATCGTTAGCAAGGGAGACAAGTCTCACTTCAAATGGCTGGAGACACATAATTTGCAAAATGACTCTATAAGTGAATGACTTTGAATGTGCTCCAGATGAGTATCTCCCTGAAAGATGGTTGTGCAGATGTCAGAATTTAGCAATTATTGTACTTGAAGTGTTGTGTTTGGGGTTTTTTTTTTCCCCTGTCAAGTGCTAAAAATTGCACTTTTGCCACTGCAAAGGCAACCAGCAGTTACCAGTAGAGCTTCTCCTCAACTGGAATTAAACATCACAAAATATTCTTCTAAAAATAATACCAAACCCATCTTAAAGTTTGCAGTCTTAGCTGCTGTGTGGAGATGCTTCTTTTTATTGACTAAAGCCAGAACCTTCACCACTTGAATCGTTAGCAAGGGAGACAAGTCGCACTTCAATGGCTGGAGACACATAATTTGGAAGATGACTCTGTAAGTGAATGAATTTGAATGTGCTCCAGATGCGTATCTCTCTGAAAGATGGTTGTGCAGATGTCAGAATTTAGCAATTATTGTACTTGAAGTGTTGTGTTTGGGGTTTTTTTTCCCCCATGAAGTGCTAAAAATTGCACTTTTGCCACTGCAAAGGCAACCAGCAGTTACCAGTAGAGCTTCTCCTCAACCAGAATTAAACATTACAAAATATTCTTCATTTGTGCAGGCTTTTTGGGGTGTGATCTCATTTGTAATTCTGGCTTTTCTCTTTATTTCCTCCCCTGTTCCCAGTGGACTCATCGGAGAGCGGCTGCCCATCCGGTACTATCTGACGGGGGGGATGCTGGCCAGTGGACTCTTCACTGCCATGTTTGGATTGGGTTATTTCTATAATGTGCACAATCTGTGGTTTTACATAATGGCCCAGGTAGGCACAGTGTTAATTCAGACACAGAGTTCCTCCCATGGTGCTGTTTAGGGTGATACTGGGGGTTTTTCACTTGCACACAGTGATGAGTGGTTGGGTGGGAGGATGTGAATGCTGGAATATCTTGTTGATGGCAGGCAGAAGTGATAGAGTGGATAACCCCAGGCTTTATTTTTGGAAAATGGTGGGGTTTTTTGTTTTTTTTTTAGTGGAAGAACTCTCTGAAAGCAAATTAACGTGTTTCACTCTGTGTCAAATCAGCAATCAAACCTTTGCAAGCTTAAATGTTGAGTGAGTTTTAAAACAAGTGTGTTTACTTCTGTCAGTCTGCCAAGACCTGAGTGACACATCCTGGCTTTCTCTGCAGGAAAATTCCATTTACACTGCTAATGATGAGCAGTCTCCCACACTGGTGTGGCTGGGAACAGGCAGCTTATGTAACAAGATTCACAGTGGGGGATTTTTCAGAGCTCTGATCAGGTGTCACAGGAATTTTTACCGTTGGCCTGAAATGGAATTTAGGTCAGGACCAGGTTAGGGGTTGGCACTGGGGCCATTTTGGACAGGTCTGCACCTTGCACTGCTGCCTTTTGTGTTGTTGCAGTAACACTCTCACCTGTGGTACCTCTGCATGGCAGTGAGCAAGGTGGTGGCATGCAGAGATACTAACCTGGGCACAGCACTTCTGTCACCTTGTCACCAATCTGTCACTGCCCCGGCCCTCTGGGATCAGGTGTTTCCCAGGACAGGAGATGCCTCCCTCAGGGTTGAGCTGTCCTGTGGGATGTGGTCAGTGTGCCCTGTAACTCCACTTTCAACACACCACCAGCCCCATTGGTTTTTGTTGGGTAGAGTGAGGTTGGTTTTTGTTGCATGTTCAAATGCTCATTGTACATGTGAGGTTTTGTATTGTGACATTTGTGTTATGGTGCAGTTGGAGAGAGGGAGCTCCTTAGGAGTTGAGATGAGTTAAAGTTCTGTGCAGTGTGGAGGCTGAAATAGTTCTTACTTCCCCCTGAATATATTAAATTCCTCCTCTCAGTTTATTTACAGATGTCTGTTAAGCATTTTAAAGTTATCCAGTCTCCCCTAAAGTTGTCTTTTTGGTTTTTTTTCTGCTTTATTTGATTGCAAACATGCTTTGCCATATGCTCAAGTTGAGATAAGTGTTATGCTGCTGCTTGAGTGTGAGGAATTCACTTCTCTGTTCAGCTCAGAGCAGTGTGATTTTTGGTAAACATGTGACTGAATTACAGTATTCTGTGATTGAAATCATAAACTAATTATAGAGGTGTAGATAGAGGGAAGTTCTCTACAAAACTTTGTAACTTGTTTATTCCTGGGGTGGGGGGGAAATGCTTTGAAACCCCCCCAAAACTAAATTTCTAAATTCAAAGCATTTGTGTAGACTTCCTTTTCCCAGTGCAGGAATTGTGCAGGAGCCTGGTTTATGACAGGAAATGTTTATTTATTATTTTTTTATTTACTTTCAGATAGCTAATGGGTTGGTGCAAACCACTGGCTGGCCAAGTGTCGTGACATGTATTGGCAACTGGTTTGGAAAAGGAAGGTAAATGATACATAACCCAAAGGTTTGGAAGTGCAGATCAATACATTCTGGCCTGTGATATTATAGTTTATTTAAATATCTTTCTTAGGCTACTGTGGGTTTGTTGGGGGTTTTTTTGAGACAAAACAAAGCAGTTAAAATTTTGAGAGGAGCTTCCTTTGTTATGCTGCTTAATTTCTATATGTTATGCTGCTATATTTCTATATAACTGTCTCCCTCTTGTCAAAACAGTGTTCTGTGGTAGCTCTTTTTCAGATGAATTATTCCAGAATGATACTAGAATAATTCTTGCAAATATAAACAGTCTAAAACTACTCTTAGCAAAGGCTCTTATTATGCCATTTGAATGTGTGAAATTTCCTGTGTTTTCATTTGTGTTTCAAAACAGTTGTCAGGGCATAACTGTAAAAAATACCTTTGTGTAATTTTATTTTCATAAACTTGAAAATTTAGAAGGCAAAATACATATGGCAACTGATTTAACCTTTCTTTTATCACCTTCTTTAAATAATCTGCTTTTTTTTTTTAACCTCAATCCTGCACAGAGATCACTCATGATGTTTATTTTGTCACATCACACAGTAATTTTCCATACATTTTGCAAGAGCTGCATGCTAAACCCACTGGCTCTGATAATGGTTGATGCATGTAGCATATAATAATGCTACTTTGGTACCATCCTTTGTATCTGTAGGGCATTATTGTTAATCAGTTCCAGAGAAGGATGCACTGAAATTCAGTATTTGATTTCTATATAAACCACAGGATAGTTAAAAAGATCTAGCCTCAAATTAATTTTCCATTAGGAAATGCAGAGAATGGTAGCTGTCATATATTATTGAACAAGACTGGGGAGTCTGTACAAAATAAATACATTTATTCAGGCTTTGCTTTGTGCAAAAACAACATCCTTTACTTTTAGGATGCCACACAGTGGGCTGGTGAGTAGGGCTCTGGTTTAAATGTCAGTGGCCTGGTCCTTGTTTTCATTCTGCTGTAATTCCTTGGAGCATGAGCAGACTTAGATCTTGTCTTCAGGCTGTGGAAAAGATTCAGGTTTGTTCAAGTCAGGCTGTTCCAGGTGAAATCCTGCTGAGGGCAAGGCAGCTTTCCCATGACTTAAAAGGGGAAAAAAATTCCCTGCTGTCATGACTTCAGTGGGATTTTTGTGCTTTACCTTAGCTCAGGTGGAGCTGATGTGCAGCAGCTCTAATCTGGGATTTCCAGGCAGGCAGGAACCTGATGTGTGTTTCAGCCAAGCTTGTGCAGGTGTCATCTTCTACCAGAGCCCAGCAAGTCCAAAATGGCATCAAAAAATACTGAATTTGCTCCACATGTCCTGTAGAGTTTTCTTCTGCATGACAAGTCTGACATGTCCTGCAAGCATCAGATTATCAGTGCAACGTGTTTGCAGGAGGGTTTTTATTCCCTCAAACGTCAGACTTGGTGTCCATATTCTGCACAACATCAGCATATTTGTTTTAATCAAAGAAAATGTCAGAAATATGCCAGCCCTAGTGATGTTCTTAAATGCCAGTAAGTGCAGGATAAATGCTGTCATGCACAGAGTATTCACAACAATTTTATTAATATTTAGGTGCCTTAAAATTGCCAGATGGAGATTGTAACATAAATAAATGATCAGTTAAACAACATATAAGATATATTTCACTGACACCACGGATGCACAGCCATTTTGATACAAAAGTGTATCAAATTAATGCTCATAATGGATGTTTGTGTGTTTTGTTTTTTATTAATGCAGGAGAGGTTTGATCATGGGAGTCTGGAATTCGCACACATCCGTGGGGAATATCTTGGGATCCTTGATTGCTGCTTACTGGGTGTCCACGTGCTGGGGCCTCTCCTTTGTGGTGCCTGGGGTCATCGTGGCTCTCATGGGGGTTGTTTGTTTCCTCTTCCTTATTGAACGTGAGTGTTTCCCTGGGACACAGCCTTGGGGGGCTCCTGCTCCTCAAGCTGTGCCTGTATTTAGAGAGAACAAAAACAACATCCTTAATTTTCCTTTGGTGGAAAGAGCCTGTGTGCCTTCAAAGAGCTTACCCGGTCAGAGTCACAGGATCTTTGAGGTTGGAAAAGCCCTCCAAGGTCATCAAGTCCAACTTTGACTGACACCCACCTTGTCCCCAGCCCAGAGCACTGAGTGCCACATCCAGCCCTTCCTTGGGCACCACCGTGGGGGCTCCACCACATCCCTGGGCAGCCCCTTCCAGTATTTAACAACCCTTTTCAGTGCAGAAATTCCTGCTGCTGTCCAAGCTGAGCCTTCCCTGGCCCAGCTTGAGGCTCTTCCTTCTCCTGTCCCTGTTCCCTGGGAGCAGAGCCTGACCCCCCTGGCTGTCCCCTCCTGTTCAGGGAATTATAGAGAGAAATAAAACACCCCCTCAGCCTCCTTTTCTCCAGGCCCCCTCAGCTTTTCCTCATCTGGTTTGTGCCCCAGACACTTCCCCAGCTCCCCTGACAGAGGGACACTTCAGAATTCAGCTCACTGTCCTGTCCTTAGCTCCCTGTGCTGATAAATGGTTTGAATACACCTTAGCAGAAGGTCCCACCTGGCTGCAGGGCACATTCTGTGCTGCCATCCATCCTCTGTGCTGTGAGTTACAGGAGGCAGCTGATGGAGCAGCTTTTGACACTTGAAATTAGAAATTAAAGAGGAATGCCCCATCCTGTCACTCTGCAGACTCAGAGATGCAAATGCTTGTTTTACTTTTTGCTGTAACTGTCCTGTCTCAGAAAGTAAATTTTGGCAGACAGAACTAGAATTCTGTAACTGGCTGGACTGCCAGAGCAGCACTTTTTATCTGTACTGTCAGTTTATTGTCAGTAAGTTACACTATTTCAAAGTGTTTTAAGAGGTCTAAGGCTTGTTTTCACTATTAGCTATGTGTGTTATTTTATTTCAGATCCTAAAGATGTCAGTTGCTCCTGCACACCATCCAGTGTAAGTAAAGCATTTTCTTTTTTCATTTTTGCCTCCTAATAAACCCATTTCTTAAGATGGTTTTGTGAATCAGATTGTCTGTGTGGCTCTTTGTGTCAGGCTGTTGTACCTGTTCCTGTGCTTGAGGCAATGATTGGTCTTCTGTGCTTCACTGGTAAACCAGGAGCTTATTTTCTCTCAAAGCAAATGAATCAGGAGGTGAATTAATTTAACTAAAGTTTTGTAACAGTTGATCTTACAGTAAATCAAGTAAAAACTGTTCATCTCTGTTTTTGTTGGGGATTTTTTTGCTTTTTCTTGAGTTTTCCTACTTTTCTTCAGTCTTCCTGAGCATCTTTGTAGGGTGTTTTGTGTGCTCAGAATTAAGTATTTTAGAAAGTTGTGTCAGTGGAGGGAAGCTTTCCCTAGGAAATCCCAAATTACTGTGTGAGATGATTCCTTCTCTGCCTTGTGAAGCTGTGAACCCAAGAAGGAGGAGGCAATCCAAATGGAATTGGAGAAAAATAAAAAGCAAGGAAAGGCAACAAAGGGAGCATTAGGAAGACCAGCTGTGTTTAACTTCTCATAACAGAATGTCATTCCTGGCCCAGTTTTGTTCAGGATTGTGCTCACAGGTTGATCTTGTTTCATGTTCCCTCAGACTCTGCTCTGTGTTTGTCTCTGCTGCAGCCAAAATCTGGAGCAGTTCTTGCTCCAGGCTCCCAGGAGCCCTTGGGCAATCAGGTCTGCTACATTTCCAAGTATTTTTTTGGAATAGAAGAGGGGCTTGGCAGAGCAGGCCATGAGATTTCCCATGTCTGAGGGCAAATCAGGGCCGTTGGTGAAAGTCCCGAGGGAATCCCACATGGAAATTGTCTGTACGTGTGGATTCATGTGAACTGGGCATTTTCTTTGCCAGTCTCACAGGCAGCTTGTACAGGGTCGATTGCTCTTTTTTTACCACCTATATTTTCAAATCAATGGATTTTGTATTTTAAATGCTCTTGAATAGTTACTGAAGGCAACTTTTCTAGTCTGTGTTCTCTCTACTTTAATGGTTTTTTTATCTTCAAATGAAGCACTTCTGATAAAGCTTCTGAATGCTTCTGATGGTCTGTGGAGCTCCTATTCTGAGTTTGTTCCTGTGAGACAAGGTGGGCTCACACTACACCTTGTATTCTTCATTTATTTCTCTTTCATTTCTTAGAAATAGCTTCTGTAAAGTGTGAGAGTATTTTAAGTGACTCTCATTGCCTGCTGTTAAGAGTCCCATTTTCCTCAGCTTCTATGTAGTTCAGAGCATCATTTTTATAGAATATCCAGTTAAGCCTTATGGAAATAAATATTTATTTGTTTCAAGTACACTTTAACTGGAAAGCGTAACTAAAGAGCTCTGCACAGTATGTTGCTCATCTGTCTCAGTGAGCTGGTGTGGAAAATTCTGATGTGGAATATCAATTTACCATGATATTTTTAACAAAATAATCAGTATTTTAGGAGCTATTTCCCCCAGTTGCAGAAAAGGAGGAGCATTTGACTCAGTCTTCACTAATACAGCAGCAAGGTCACTGCTCCAGGCTCACTCTCACTGGGTGAGATGCATTTGATCTTCTGTTTCCCTGGAAACCTCTCTCTGCAGAGCAAAAGGCATCACTTCTTCCTTCCCTATTGCCATTTCACATCTGGAAATCTGGGAGGAGTTTCTGACAGGGCTTCCCCACTTGCCTTGGGCCCTTCTCAGGCTGAGATTTGCCTTGTCCTGGGGAGAGCTTTGTGTCTTTGGAAGTGCTCAAATACTGCAGTCCTGAGTGGTCTGTGAGGATTCTAAACCCTTGTGGAAGGGGCTCACAGCTTCTGTTCACCACGGAAAGGTGGCCTTAGAAACTAAGGAAATTAATTAGGTGAGAGTTCCAGATGTCCAGGTGTAGGTGTGGTGATGACAGTTTCTGTCTGTAAAGGAAAGTGAGTGCTAATTGAAGGGAGGTTCGTGTAGTAAGATCAGAAAAAAATATTTCATCATGTTGTACACGGGATAGAATTTGGCAGCTGTAAAATACTTTTCATCCTTTTTTTTTTTCATTCAGTCATTCCAGTAACAACCTGAACAACCTTTTGTGCTCTTGCAAAGAGTTAGAAATCTTAAATCTCTTTCTTTTTTTTTTTGAGGCATTAAAAGTACACACTTGCTTTTCTCCTAAGGCTGTGGCAGGTAATTTTGGCCAGATGTCCTGGGTAGGTGCAGGCAGCTCTGCTGGCTGCTGCTAAAAACTAAATCTCGTTGTGGAAGAACGAGGCCAGTTAAATTTAAGCACCACTAAAATAAATGCTCAGCACGAGGGAAGGACTTAGGGTTTATATTAAGATGCAGAGATCAGGCTCCTCTCTGTGTGATGTCACTGTCTTGGATGAATTTGGTCTACTGTTTATTTGCAGCATGGTCGTGAGCCCAATATTTCCACAGAGTTTGCAGTGGTGAGTAATCTGATTTCATTGAGTTGTCCAAAACCACAGATGGAGAGGCAGGCACAGAGCCTTGAGCGTGTGGTTCTTTCTCTTTTATTCTCTGGTTTCCTGGGCTCTGCTTCATTTGCCTGAATTCATCTTGGCTCTGATTTACCCATCTGAAATTTGTTTCCAAATAAATACTTGAGGGCAATAAAGTGCTTTTAAATGCTGGCTTTGGAGGCTTAATGTTGACTTGTTGAAGGGCTGTACCTATGACAAATGCAAGGGAGAAGTCAGTGGGCTTTATTCAGAATTGCTGCACTTCCTTTATGAAAGTTAAAAAGGAGATTTAACTTTTTTTTTTATTTTTTCCCCTTTGGGAAATGTGATTTAGAAATGGTTTTATTACTTCTCATCTTTTCTCCCTGTGTCTTTTTTTTTCCCCCCCACAGTTACATCATGTTCATACAAACCTGCCTTTGTACTCTGGGAAATTCCTTTGTCTCAACTTTGCATTCCCATAAAGCTTCCCTCCCTTAAACTCCTGTTGCAAAGTGCTTGTGCATTTAAAAATTACCAGGCTGCAGTTTTTATCTCCTGAAAAGGAGGAAAAAGTCTATTAAATGTGCAGCCTCTCAGTCTAGTCCTTTTCCCTACACATTTTCTCCTTACCACAGTAAATCTTATTTTTTGACAGTCAAATGAAAAAGTCGTTCATTTTTCCTCTGCTGAGCTGCTGATGAAGAATGTAGATGACTTGTCTCTAGGTGATGGATTTTCTTCCCTGTGGATTCTTGTAAATCACATTTTTGACAAAAGCCAGATTTTCTGTATGATAAAACTTAAAAATCTGTTATATCAGACCCTGGGGGTTCAAGTGTTGTTGGTTTATTTTGAGGAATGCATGTCCAAGATTGCTTTTGCCTCAGCTCCGTTCTGAGCAGCAGAAATACCACAGTTTATCCTCAAAAGTATTTTTTTTTCCTTAGAAGGATTTGATTGATGAAGGGCAATTTGTCTAAAAAATACTGAAATACATACTCTGGATTTTTCTGGGGGGGGGGAAAGAATTACCCAGTGATTGATTTTGAGCTGGATTGTTCAGTGAGGAATTGCCATTTTTTTTTATTTGTGGTGGTGAGCTTGAGGAGGGGGTTATTTGGGGCAGAGTTTGTGGGGGTTTTTATTGTTGTGTTTTCTTGGGTTTTTTCAATGTGGCATCCAGGGTGTGATTAGACACTTCAGCATCTCATCCCTGAGGAATACACAGTGCTTCTTTTGGACTTAGCAGTAGGTTGTCCATACCTGACTGCAAACCTACTTCAGAGCTGTATATTCAATTCAGCAGACAAATCTGAATGTCCCTGGTAAATCTTTTTAGACTAGAGATCTCAGAAGGTGTTTTCCAGTGAATGCAGATTGGTGTGAACTGACACAGGAATGTACTTGTTAATAAATAAGGATAAAAAGCAAGTCAATCTGGTGCCTAAAATGGAGCTTTTTGTCTCATTTTTTCTTCTGGAACTCGTTGGAGGTGCTCAGACTCCTCATCAATACTCCTGACCACAAGAACACAGTGCATTTATGGGCTAAAAGAATACAGTGTTACACACTATAAGCTAAAGGGATGAACTCTTCTCTTAAGGGGACTAGGAAAGTGAAAAATCAAGGTTTTCATGAAACAAATCAACTTCTGTAGTTGCTGCTGGAATCATCTGCTTAAGAGCAAAAAACTTAGTTTGCAATGTCAGTAAGTTCAGTAGAGAAAAAAGCTGCTAAAGGTGTTGAGAGGGGCATGACTGTGCTCTGAATTCAGCTTCTTCTGTATAAAACCAGTGTGAAATAAACCTTCAGATCAATTTGTGAGTGCATTTTATGTCCATTGCCACAAGTCTGTGCAAGAACTTGAAAATCTCAAACCACACGGTCACCAAATTAAAGATGCTCCAATTGGGGTTAAGTTTGTTACAATGCACAAAAACTTCTGCCAGAGAGATGATTGACACTAATGTCATCCTTAAAAAAAAAAAAAAGACAAGCAGAAAAAATATAAAGTTTATTTGTTTTCCTTTTTTTAGAGTTCTAAAACCTTCCTGAACGGCGCCTCTCGGTGCAGAATCCAGATGCCGACCTTAAATGCTAAGGAAAATGGCAAACCTCAGGTAAAATGTAAAATATTGCTGTAAAATAGCAGAGAAGACTTCTTATGGCTCACATGAAACACCTTTACTGTTTGCAAAGATTGCTCCTCATTTTATGATGCTGAAATCTGCTTCCATCTCCACACACAAATGTAACTTCAGATGAGGGAACAAAGCATTACCTGCCATAAATAATGCAAACTGAGCTGCAGGAGATGGCAGTGCTTGCTGGATTGATCTTTTTTTTTTTTGGTGATCTTGACACAATTCCATCAAAAATAATGCACTGCAAAATACTTTAAAGACAGCCCACTAGAAATATTTAAATTATGTATGTTGTGTCCCGTCCTTGCAGTCTCACTTCTCTCCCTTTTCCTTTCCAAAGCTCTCTGTAGTTACAAGATTATATGTGGAGATGGAGAGTTCTAAATATACTCAATTATTCACAAAAATCTTGCTTAAAAACTCATAACCATAAGGGATGCTATTTCTCACTAGGAAATGAATTCTGGACTTGCCCATTTTGTGGGCAAAAAACCATTTTATCTTGTGATGGACATGAGCTGAAAATTTCCATTTGAAATTTTGTGTTTGTATTCAGTACACTTGGCAGGTTGTATCCTGAGAGGATAACTTTTTTTTTTCTTCTTCTTAACTTCTTTCAGACTTTTCCAGGAAAATAGAAACTTCCTGTTCTCTTTATCCTTTGCCCATAGAATAATAATGAGCATTCACAGGGTGGAATAATCAGTGTTGGTAAAGAAGTTTTGAAATTTTTGCTAAGGAAACACTTCAATACAGCTTAAACCCCCTCTTGTTCTGAGTTTATTATTTTTGTTTTGAGCTGCCCAACAACAGTCTCCAGCCCAGAAACCATTTGTCAGTGTTATTTCACAACCAGCTGGAAGGTAAGGGGAGATGTAAGTATATCAGCAGGTGCCTTTAGATAAGATGGAATTTACAGAAGAAATACTTCTAAATTTACAGAAGAAAGGGTGATGAGGCACTAGAACAAGTGGCCCAGAGAAGCTGTGGCTGTCCCATCCCTGGAAGTGTCCGAGGCCAGGTTGGATGGGGTTTGGAGCAATCTGGGATAGTGGAAAGGGGTTGGAATTGGAGGATCTTCAAGTCCTTTAAACCCCACCCAATCTGTGATTCTAAATCACGATGACAAAGCTAAAAAACCTGTAAATCAGCAGACAGATTTCCTGTTTAACTCTGCTGGTGCCTCTACTGCCACCCTGTGAAGAGTCTGCCTAGCAAAGGGTGGGGAAAGTGTCCCCCTGTCCCACTGGTGTCCCTTGGGAGCAGGACAGAGGGACAACAGGGGCAATGAACCTGGGGGAATTGCTGGCAGTCCTGGGAATACCCCACCCTGCCAGCTGGGGTGTGTTTGTAATACAGAGTCTTAACAAGGTTTAAAAAGAAACTAATAAAATCATTAAAACCCTTTCTTTGTCACTCTTTGGGGCTTCCTGATTTTCTGCAGTGACAGGAGAACATCTTTTTCCTGTCAGAGCCAAGCTGAACGTCTTCCCCTTTTTACAGAGGTTATGTTGCAGTTATTTGGAGCTGATTTTCACAGTCAGCTTTTGAGCCTCTACAAACAGCAGATGTTTTGCATTTCTGGGTTGGTCTCCAAGCACACTGGAATGGCAGCTTTTACTGGGTTTTCATTGACCTCTGCAATTACTGTAAAAAGGAAGCAAATACTCAGGAGCTGCAGTGATTGAAAGCAGAATGTGTTTTTGGCTGCGTGACCTGAATACCTCCGTGCCTTCATTGCTGCTTATGTTAGGTTGGCCTCTTAAAAATGACATGAAATTGTGGAATAATGAATCCTTCCCCAGAGATCAAGAGTGTGCCATATGCCTAATCATGCTCTGAGACAAGCTGGCAAGGCTGTACGACATCACCTCTGCCAAGCACAAGCTGCTGGGTTTATTTATCCTTTAGCTATGTGTGCAGCATAAAAACCCCCCAAATCATTGACAGAAGTTTCCAGCATGAGTTTAAGTAAGTTATTTGGACTTGGGTCACCTCTACTGCAATATTTACCCACTCTCCTAAAACATTTAGAGCTGCTTGTGTGAGAGATGAGCAGTGTTGCCTCAGACAGTCCTGGATGAGTTTGCTGTGCTGATTGTGCAGGAGATAGTCAGGCACCATCTAGAATCCAGTGGGAGCTTCACTACTTAAACCCTTCTTTTTTCCCTCTTTCCCCCCCTCTCTCTCTCAGTTTAAAAAAAAAAATTAATAGCTTATGGTTTGAATTGGTTCTGTTAAAATAGTTCAACTTTTGAAGTTGCTCCAGTAATTCAGAAGACAAATAATTTTTATGATGATGGAGATACTCCTTTGCCATGACACAGGTTTGCAGGGCCATGTCAAAGGTCCCTAGGTGTTTTTTCTGTCTTCTGGTTAATGCTTTATCACCTGAGCCCAGACATTGGCCTCCTGTAAATCCTGCATTCCATCTAACACTCACATCTAGAATTTTGGATGCTGCATGGCAGCTTCTAAATCTGTGCTGCGTGTCTGGGCTCAGGTGTCCAGATGGTTCCCTGGTGCTCTCTCTTAAATGATGTTCTGTAAAAACTGAATTTATTTAGAATCATTGAGTGTAAAATAGCAGAATTGAATTTTCCCAGCACTTACTTTTTCTTCCTTCCTCCATCAGCTTAGCAAATATTAATCAAAGTTTTCATCTTTGCAATAAGCACTGCAAATGGAAGAGCCTGCTGTTATATCCTTTCTAGCCTACAGTCAAATATGTATTGGAGGCTTAATTCTTCACTGAGGCTTTGCTCAGATGGTGAGGAGTTAGGAGGAAGAAGACAGTGTGTAGAATACATAACTAGGAAAAGTACACAGCTTGGTAAAGCCTCTCAGCAAGCAGGTGAAAGTGAGGATAGCTACATCCCATCCTTTTTCCAAGTTGGAAAAGAAGTACTGAGGTCTATTTATACCTGATCTTTTTTTTTTCTGTGTACAGCTGTAAGATGTAAATTTCCAGTTCTATTCTGAGAGTTCACTTCAGTCTGGTAGAGGATTAAAAATAACATAAACCCTCCTGGCTACACTGGGATGGCTTGTTCTTGTGGAGTGGTAACTTGCTCCACAAGTATTCTTAGCAGCCAGTGGAATTCATGGAATAAAATCCTTCCTAGTGCTAGAAAAGAACTCAGAATCCACAACTTATGCAATGCTGGTGAACTCCAGGCTTTTATAATTTGGGAATTGCAATGCTCAAATGGAACAGATTTGAAAAAATCTAAGTGATTGCTTAAGATGAAAGAAAGCACTCACTGTCCACAATTCATGTGGAAAGATGGCCTGTACTAACATCATTCAGTAAGATGATGTTACAGAGTCTGAAAAACAGGCTCAGTATTTGTCCAGAAAGAAGATAATAGATCATTTTATACAGAAATGTATCCTTGTAGAAATTTCTGGTACACAATGTTGTAGGACTTAGTAGCTTGTCAGCTTTAATTCGATTACATTTATGTCGTGGGGTGAGGGGAGATTGGAAACTCTTTTTTTCCACTGAATGTACTCTTAGTATGTGGGGGTTTTGCAACTTGAAACTGTTCTTCAGTAGAACAGAAACTTGATTCTATTATGGACTGTATGCACTCAGACAGAAACAGCCAGATACCACCTGATATTCTGAATATAGTCTCTGCTCTGTCTGTATACTCTGGATATCCACACCAAGACATTTTTAGAAGCTGTAACTTTCTGTGATAAAGTAGGTGCTTGTTTTTAAAAATTACTTTGGAACTGTTTGATTTCTTGATGCATACTTTGTTTCTTTGTTCTTTTCTCCCTCTCATCTGTTGCTGGGGGACGTTGCAGGATGCAGAGATGCAGCATTTACTCACTGACAGTGAGAACTGCAGCGTGTCACTGAGTTCCAGCACAGGGGAAGGAAGGCATGGGACATCAGCCATCAGCTTCCTTGGGGCCCTGAGGATACCTGTGAGTGCCTGTGCTGCTCCTCTTAAGAATGAAGTTTTGCCTCAGAATTCATATTTCCATGAAATTCTGGATGAAGCAGTAGTGGATATTGCAAGACTTTGCAGCAGAGTCTTGAAATGTGGGGGACTTTGGGCTTGATTTATTTGGAGGAAAGGAGGCTGAGGGGGAACCTCATTGCTCCCTGCAGCTTCCTGAGGAGGGAAGGTGGAGAGAGAGCTGCTGATCTCTCTCTGATGATGTTCAAGAGGCATTTGGATAATGTCTTTATCAACGGGTTTCAACTTGTGTCAGCCCTGAAGGAGTTCAGCAGCTGGACAGGGTGGTTGCTGTAGGTCCCTTCTGGCTGAAACAGTTTATTCTGTCCTAAAGTCTGTTCTAAAAGTTGACTGAACCTAATGACACGTAGTTGTTAAGGGTGGAATTGCAAACTGTGTCCATAACCACTTCTGTGTGTCAGAACTTCCTCCTATGGCTCCCCTTTTTACATTGTTTTAAAAAGCTTTAATCTTAAAACCTCTTTCCTGAGAAGTTTCAGGTAGCCCAAACATTTGGACTGCTGGTAAAGGAAGTTTCCTCGAGGTCAGAACCTGTCATTTTTGATTGTCCTCTCAACCTGAAGCCTGAATGCAGAAGTAGGATTATTTGCAGATTGATTTGGACCACGTGTAGAGTATAAAAAAAAAATCCTGCACCCAACCTCTGTATTCCTGCATCTTCTTGTCATGTTCAGTCTGGTCCTCAACTGTTTTTCCTGTGGCAAAGTGGAAGCAGTGGGTGAAAAAATTGCTGCTGCTCCCACCTGGAATCTCTGAAACCCTGTGATACTTGTCCTGCCTGTTGGTGGGAAGGGTCACAGCTGCATGTGGAGTGTGTGTGCTGTTCCTCATCATAACTGCAGCCCTCCATACCAGGGATTTAAGAAACCTGGTTTCAAACAAGAAGCTATCAGATGGTGAAGGGAATGAAGATGGTTAATTTGGCAGTTTAGTTGCAGCTCTGTGCAGTAAATGCACTTTTATGTGCTCAGCAGGAAAGAGGATGGAGCAAGTCAGAGCTTTAAGAAGGTCATTGCTTAGTCTGTGATGTGCTTTTACCACATTCTGATCTGGACTGTGTCAGACTGGTTTACTGGCTTTTTAGAGAGGTGAACAATTAGGGAGAAATCTTGAACCCATGTGGAGGAAAGTTAAAGAGCACAAAAAGATGCCAGTTTCTTTGGAACACACTCCAAACCTGCTATAATGCTGTATAACAACTTTATTTAAGAGAAATAAGGGGTGCAGTTGTCCCAAACAGCATAAAACCCTTCACATTCATTTCTGTGTTCTCTGCTCAGGTTATTCAGTATCATTTTAGTGTTCTCTCTTCAGGCAGCTCAGTACAATTGAAACATGTAAGTAAAATACTACTGCTCAGAGTGCAGTCTTTGTGCTCTTAGGGGAAGAATGCTTCTTGAGAATTCATGAGAGAAAAAGAAAAGCCTAAATGCTTCCTGGAAACCATTTTCATAATGGTCTGTGAAAGCAAATAGCTCTGTCAAGATACTAACTCCCTGTTTTCATTATTCTCTCAGGGAGTCGTGGAGTTCTCCCTTTGTCTCCTGTTTGCAAAGCTGGTGAGCTACACTTTCCTCTTCTGGCTGCCCCTCTACATCACAAATGTAGGTGAGTATTACAGGAAAGGGGTACAGAATTATGGCTACAAAGTCTCTGCCAATATGAGCTTGGAATAAATAAGAATATAAACGTTACTGCCTCTGAATGAGGCTTTCTCTGCTGCAGTAGCAGGGGAGTTGTAAGTCACCAAGCAGGTTTATGAATTCAGTGTTGTGAGAGGGCATTTTCAAAACAAACAGAAGTGGCTGGCTTATCTTCAGTGATTCCAGGCATAAATGCTGTGTCTTTGGCTCTTGCAAACCAATCAAAAGGTTTTGCTTTCTAACAATATTTTTCATGATTGAGGTGTCCTATTAAAACGTGTACAAAATAATGCAAATTAATTTATCTGTTCAGTACTGATGTTTCGCTGTTTTTATACTTTTAGAGTGCAAGATGGACCACGTGTAACTTTTTAGCAAGCTCTGTTGTGATAGGAGAAAGGGGTGATGATTTTAGACTAAAAGAGGGTAGATTTAGACTAGATATAAAGAAGAATTTTTTTTGCAGTGAGGGTGGTGAAATGCTGCAGCAGGCTGCCCACAGAAGCTGTGGATGCCCCAATCCCTGGAAACATTCAAGCTCAGGCTGGATGGAGCTCTGAGCAACCTGATCTAGATAAAGATTTCCCTGCTCATGGCAGAGGGGTTGGATTGGGTGACCTTTAAAGATCCCTTCCCACCCAGACCATCCTGTAATTCTGTGATTATAAAAGTGGTAAAATGTCTCTTCCAGTGAGAGTAATTGCATTCAAAAGTCTGTATTGCTGAATACCTACTTTTGTTCTTATTTCTTTTACACAACATCAACTTATTGTGGCTTATTCTGAATAAAGAATTCTGCTGTAAGATGCCATTGCCCTGGCTTTACAAGACTGCTGAGATTTCCCTGTTTTACAGCCCAGGAATGAGACAAATGTTTTGCTTCTCTCACCAGAGCATCTTGATGCCAAAAGAGCTGGGGACCTTTCCACACTGTTTGATGTGGGTGGGATCTTTGGTAAGTTTTAATGTTACTTCACTCTTGATCACACCAGTTCAGGAAAGGCTCTGGTATACACAGCTTACAGATTTTATAGTTCATATGCATTATTTCTGCTGAAGAAGAGTAGCAGTAAAGGTACTGAGCTGTGAGTTGTGTTGAGAAGTGAAAATCTAGTAAAATGCCTTCCCAGCTAGTGATGCTGTCCAGTACAGATTGGAATAGTCAAATTATGGAATCTTTTATCTCTGTCAGCTCTGGCCCATGAGTCTTGGTCACCACCCATCAAAATACTTCCTTTTTTCAGTCTCACTTGAAAGAACTGTCCCCATGTGTTCAGTGGTGTGGATTTTGTGGGCACAAAGGTTAATGGCCACAGGTGTTTTGGTTTGAGTTTTTTTTGATAGATTACATAACTGTATGTGATAAAATTGGGAGATCATAATAATAATAAAGACTAGGCTATTTCTTTATAATTTTCAAGGTGACCACTGAATAAATTCTCATGCCAGTGCAGACAGTTTAGTTTGTTTCCCTGGTTGCAGTGGGACGTGGAGGGAGAACCAAGTTTGCTATTGCATGTGAGGAATTAAGAGATCAGTGAGTGGAATACCAGAACTCCAGCAGTAGGTCTATGGGGCACCTGGTAAAAGGCTTTTTGCCTTGGATATTTGGAATAAATAAAGAGGAGGAACAAGTGTCTGTTTCCTTTGTCTTCAGGTCAGAACTGGTTGGGTTAATGAGGATGTTGCTGTGTGAATTCTGTAACTACGCAGTAAAAGCCTTTGGTTTCTGCTGCATTAAATTAAACTGCTGTCTTTTGTGCAAAACACAGACTGAATGTTTTCCTCACACCCTGTGTGTTCTTTCAGGTGGGGTTTTGGCAGGTCTGATTTCAGACAGGCTGGAGAAGAGGGCATCCACCTGCGGGATGATGTTGCTGCTTGCAGCACCCACAGTAAGAGCCTGCCCCTCTCTCACAGCCCATCCTGAGGCTGTGACACCATGCCCTGGACACTTCTGCAGGCAGCACCTGGATGTAAAGAATCCAGGACAGATTAAAAACTGACATGAAAAGTTGAGCAAATATAGATATTTGGGCTAAACAAGCTAACAGGCTTGTCTACTAAACAAGCAAACAAGTCTAATGTAATTTTTTTTGTTACAGAATATCTGGAAAGTTTTGCTCTCTTGTAAAGTTTGATGTTCAGTTGTTAGCCAGAATTTTACCTGCTCAAAGGCTAAAATTTCTGAGCTGTAACTGTTGGAAAATCAGCAGATGGACATGAGAGAGACATTTTAATTTGATTTTTCATGAGTTCTATTCTGTGCTGAAGCTGTTGTTGGAGAGTTTAAAATTGTGTGGTGTCATAGCACAGCCCTTCCTTCTGAAAGGTCATAGAGAATCCTACCCCTTATCTCCCTTCCATGTGCAATCAAACAATCATTCTGCTGTGGCCTAAAAGGGTTTAGTAAAACCTGGAACTTCCATGTTATGCCAAATAAAATATCTTGTAGTTAACATGGGGCAAATGGGGAAGCCAGTATTAGTCCATATGTTGGTATTAATCAATAGGTTGATATTCTGAGTGCTTATGTATTCTCTTTCCAGCTCTACATGTTCTCTGCAGTCAGTAAAATGGGCCTTGAGGCTACTGTAGGTGAGTATTTTTAAATTATTCTGTCTAGCTTTCTATGAACTTTGCATTTGTGGCCTTTGATGCTCTTTCCTTTTGTCCTTTGTTTTCTATTTTGTCTTTTCCTTAGGGGAGGAAGTATGGGATCAAATTCCTTAGATTTGGTCTTGCAGGCTTTTTACAGGTTGAAGTGTGAAGGCAGGAAATGAGTGAGGGGTGGCAAGAGAACAGATTTAGTTATATCATTAGTGTTTCTGGAGCTTGTGTCAGCACTGGCTTTTTTATATCCCTTGTGCCAAATGTCAGAGATGTGTAAATATTACCTGTAGTGCTTTTCACAGCAGCATTAACTTTTCTTGAATAGGCTGAATTCACCTGTGGCTTTTCTATCTGTTACCTCAAACCAGAAATGACAACACGAGTGCTGGCAGTGGTGTCTCACCTAAAGGCCTCGTTCACTTTTAGGGTCCTCTGGTGCTGTACAACGAGAGAAGGGACTTGTGGGTGTATCTTGTGAGCAACCCCTGCCCTCATGGTCAGTTTGGTCAAATATTCCCCTTTCTGTGACCTACCAGGATCACTAAAGACCCTGGGAAGTGCTTTTTGTCTCAGCCCCATCTTCTGGTATGTTTGAGAATTGTCATCGTGGAGTGAGCATTGAAAACAGACAGGAATGGATGTTGGTTTTCATCCTTTCCCAGTTCTGTGTTGGGTCAGGGGAGCCAAGGAAGGATTAAACCACTTGGGAACCATAGGCTGTGATGTCTCCTGTTGTTGTGGTGAACAGTGTTTCATGCAACTCACATTTTCCCCTTTTTTTTTTTTTTTTTTTTTTTTTTTTTTGGAACAGTGATGCTGCTTATCAGTGGTGCCCTGGTGAATGGCCCTTATGCCCTGATCACCACTGCTGTCTCTGCTGACTTGGTGAGTTTGGCTTCCCCTGTCAGATTTGGCCTCCAGAGAAAGTCCTTTGACTTCTGCAGGGTCACCAGGGAAGGGGCTGCATTGTCCCAAAGCAAGGGAGTCAGGAGCTGGAAAGACAGTGCTGAACTCAGCCACTGAGATCTGTTTTAGTTTGTGTTTTAGTATGAATGAGTGCCATGCTTATGAGAGGCTTCTAAATTATTCTTGACCACTCACAAGACTCTGAGTGACAGCCCAGATTGAATCTGAAGGTTGCATAAAGCCAGGCTTCTGTACAAGTGCCTCGTCCCCTTTTACATTTTGCATTTTTAAATGATTGGAGGAGCTGTGCCTGTGTGGGACATGAGCTGGTGATTTAATTCCCATCAGAAGTCCCTAAATGGCACAGACCTTTACAGAAATAAAGGTGTGTGAAAATAAGAAGTCCAGGTACTTAAGCTGCCAGCACTTGAAGCAGAATCAGGTCAGCCAAGTCACAAATGCCATGTGAAAACATTAGCATTGCTCAGTAGGGAGACTTTGGAAGTTTGTTTTGTAATGTGTTGGTTCTTTAGGGCACCAGGCAAGAGGCAAAAGTCCTCTTATTGTCTGAAATGCAGGAATGTTTTAAATACAGGAAAAGGACCAGGGCAGAAATCTCCAAGCATCCCAGCCTTGCCCAAGGGGCTGGCACTGCAAGGTGCTTGAGGCAGCTCCACACAGCACAGATGCCATGTGCAGGGGTGGGAGATGATGGTGTTAACCAGGGCTTTCTCAGAGCTCAGCTCAGGATGGGTCTGAGCCATCTCTGTCCCTCCAGGGAACCCACAAAAGCCTGAAAGGGAACGCCAGAGCCTTGTCCACCGTGACGGCGATCATCGACGGGACGGGATCTGTGGGTAAGCCAGGACCACCTGCCCCAGCTGGGACACGTTGAAACAAAGCATTTGTGAGAGTCTGGGCTCTTGAGGTCACATTTTGCCAGGACTCAGAAGCATTTTGGGAATGGGTGTCTTGGTTTGGAAGGACAGGTGTCTGCCAGGGAAAGCCAGAGCCTCCCTTGGAATGGAGAATGGAGAATGTAAACCCTCTCCCTCTGAATTATTATAATTTTGAAATTAAGGGGCTCTCAGGCAAAGATATGGGAATAGGAGTAACAGTTCTTTACTAGGAATTATTAAAAAATAAAAATGTAGTAGTACAAAAAGAGGAAACAAACAAAAAAGAAAACACTGACAGAGTCAGAACACGACCTGACACCCTGTTGGTCAGGGTGTTGGTAACAGTCCAGTTAAGTCCTCCTGCAGTGACAGATGTGGTTCTGTTGGAGCAGAGATGATCCTGTAGAAGGGTGCAGTTTTCTCTGAAGTGGTGCTGAGATGGGTCTGGTCTTCCTCTGGGAATCCAGTGCAAACAGGCTGTGCTGGTGTTCTGAATCTCAGGTTTTATCCAGGTAGGAATGCTTGGCTCCTCGCCCTGGGTGGAGCATCTCCCAATGGGATGATGTAATTGTATCAGCCATGCAGTGAGCCTCGATGGCCCATGAACAGCAGAGATCCCCTGGAGGGAGGATGGGTGGTGGAAGAGATAAAGAACACTGCCCCACCTGACCCTAACAGATGGCAGTAGAATACAAACTGCTGGCTACATCTTGCATTGCAACCCAAGACAATGGGGAATAGCACAAACTTCACCTGAAACCTCCAGTGGTGCCACACCTGAGGGTGGGAGGAAGGGAGGATATCACTGATAATGGGCACAGACAGCAAAAGGAGATGGCACTGGGCTCTCCTGGGATCAGGGATATTTTATTTATGCCCTCCATGTGGAAGGGAAAACAGTAAAATTCAGCTCAGTACTGGATGAGCATTTTGTTGAGCCAAAGGCAGATGTTTATCACACATCTAAGTCTTCCAGCTTCCCATCTGTACCAGTCATGTTTTGCACTTTCTGGGACTTTTTAATACATCAGGTAATACTGAGTTAACTAGATGGAAAAATGGATACTCTTAATTCAGAATAACTGCATTTCAGTACAGTAAATCTTACATTGCACAGTTCTGTCAGTATTTCATATAAAATACCAAATTATAATGCCAATATTATATTTCAGGTGCAGCTTTGGGGCCTCTCCTGGCTGGCCTTATTTCCCCTTCTGGCTGGAACAACGTGTTTTACATGCTCATGGTGGCAGATGCATGTGCCTTGCTAGTAAGTCTGAAAATTTAGATTTTGTGTATTTCCTCTGTGCTAAACTACCTCAAAATGCAAATTTTCCTTTTGCCATTTCAATATTCTGTGTTGTATTAGACTTCCAGTGGTGTGGGAGATTTTCAGTCTTAACAGCAAATTTGCTCGTTTTGAAATTCTCATTTAATTTTAATGAAAAGTGCAGATCAGTTCTGATGCGCTTCAATTCCCGAGCAAATACCCAGCTGTTAATTGCTGGCTGAGCAGCTTAGGGCAGGCATAATGGCAAGGAAACCTTCATATTTAAACGTAGAAGTTGCCTCAGTTCCAATCACGGAAGAATCACTTCTGTTTTCTTTAAAGCCAGTTCATCAAAGCTGTAAAAATGTTTTCCTACATTGCTGTATCACCAAAATCACCCTGATAATGAAGCTGTTGAAAGTTAATACATCACATATTCCAGATGGGCCCTGAAACAGCTGTACTAAGTGAGATGAAGAACTGGCAATCCTGGCTACTTTTCACAGTAACCAGGAGCAGATGTTTGGGGGGGAAAAAAAGATCACACAGGTGGTGGCTTGGTCCAAAGCTCTGGGCTCCTGCAGAGGAGCTGAGAGTGTCAGACCATTCCCTTCCTGACATAAGAAAATCAGAAAGCCTTTGAGTTACAGCTGAGGCTTTTCTTTTTTCCGAAATTCAAATTAAACCCCAACTTTAAAAGTAATTTTTTCTATGTTTCGGAGTAATTCTCTGGAAATTAAATCAATAAATTGGATAAGTTAATAGCTGAAGCGTGTTGCCACTGATAGTCAGGAGCTTTATCCACAGCAGCAAATCCTGGTTTGTGCTGGTCTCAGTATTTGGTATTTCATGCTGCAGAGTGAGGCTTGGGAAGCTGTCATATTTTCCCTAGATAAAGTTCTCATTAGTTTTTCCTCTTACAGTTATTGATTAAAATGAGAAAATGCCACATTTCTTTGCAGAATCAATTAAAATGCCTTTGCAAAGCTCTGGTTTTGAGGGGTTTGACTCTGCAGTTGTAATAAATCCTTTTTTGCATAACTGTTCTGCTTTCCCTGGTTTTTGCAGTGCAGCGTGTGGATACCTACGTTCAAATGTTATTTCTCCAAGGATACCTGTGGGGGATTTAGCCTCTTATGTGGTACTCAGTTCTGTCACTCTTGGCCATTTCTGTGCCTCTGAAAATGTTTAACTTCTTAAAACATTCATACTTAAAACAGTGAGCAAACTTATAATAATGAAATTCTGAGGATAAGATAACCTGAAATAGTGAGGAACCCTGAAAGCTCCAATTCTGTCTTTACTGTACAAGAGAACCTCCAAATTGTATTTGTAAAATCACTTTCCTGCTACTATCTCAGTAATCATTTTAAAGTGCCCTTGAAAGCCCTGATGCTGCACAGACAAGTAAATGTGACTGTCTGTACTCACCTTGACTAATTGTGGGATTAAAGCTTTTCACACACAGAGTTGTTTTTGGGAACAGCAGCTAAAATACTTCCATGCTCCAAAATTTCTGTCTGACACGTTTTCTTGAAGCCTCGGGGTCCCTCTGCTGGTTTCTTTACCCATTTGCTGGTAAAGTAACCATTGTGGGGTTTTTTTGAAGAAATTGACCTCTCAGACACAAAAAGGAAATTACTTTCCTCTTGCCTGCTTATTGTGAAAGCTCCTCCTCCAAACATTACTGAGTATCTGTAAATCTTTATTTTTTTTTAAAGTTCAGCATTACAGGGTAATGTTTCAAGTGAGAAGCTCTCCAAATAACAGTGAATAATTCTGCTTCTTGTTTATCTGGTTGATACTAAAGGAGATTTTATGATTGTTTTTGCAGCTCTTACTCCGTCTTATCCAGAAGGAACTTCAGTGTCATGCAGATCACACCCTGTAAGTGTTTTGTAGGGCTGCTGCTCTTTAATAACACTTGGAAAACACATTTCTGAGCCCTCCATACGTAGCCATAAATGATCACTGAGGTTGGAAAAGGCCTCCAAGATCAACTCCAACCTTTGTCCCATAATACCTAAATGTAGGCTGGACATGTTAAGGTTTTTTATCCATTTCTGTCTGTTTTAATTCTGCTTCAAAAGAGTAACCTCAGTTTGATGTTTTCAAAGGATGGATATTTTCCTTTAGAAACTCTTCTTTTGAAAAATATCTGAAAACACCTCTGTCACAGTCTCTTGTTTGTGGGTTTTTTTCCCCAAAATATTTAATCCTCCATGGGTTTCATTGTGCAAGTGGGGAGTTGCCTGCCCTGTGTTGAATAGTAGTTTGAAATGTAATTTTTTCCAAAAGTTCTCCCTAAAGAAAAGGGTGACTGTGAATTCACAGTATTTTGAATTGAGAAAAGGAAAAAAAAATCCGCTGAATTAATACACAAAATCTAAATTGAGCCCCGTGATTGTAGAATTTTGGAGAAGTAAAATGGAGAGAATAGAAAACTGCACAGCAGGGGCTGGATCCTGCCTTCTGGTGCCTGTTCTGCCTCACACCTCAGCTTTTCCTGCCTGCTTGCTGTTCTTCCCCAGGTTCAAAGAGCACTGAGCTACAAGACCAGAGCTGGGATAAGCAGTGTGCCAGTGGATGGAGCTCTTCCCCGAAAAACCAAACACCTTATTCTGTATTTGAAGAGTCTCTGTGTGGTGAGGAGCCTTGCAGGTTTACTGGGAGCAGCTGGTAAATCCCTGAAGCTCTGATTTTTGCACATGTATAAGTACCTCAGGATGGCAACTGTTCATCAGATGAAGAGATGGGGACTTTGGGAAGGTTTCAGCAGCAGGCCTCGACTGAGCCAAAGAGAAATACCAAGTGCCTTTTTTGTTTCTTTTGATAGGATGTTTTTAATTGAAACTGTGGACTGTGTATTTGCCAAGAATCAAGGCAAAGCTGGAGCACAGGAGGAAGTTGAGATTTTAACAGTCTCTGAGTGACTGTGCCAGTGTCAGTGAGCAAAGTATGTGTCTCTTATGTCATCTTGTGTACACTGAGAGCATCATTTTAAAGAGGACAATATCAGCTGGTTATTAAGATGTGCTGCTATTAGTATTTGAAGCTGCTCAGACAATAACCACCCCACTGTATTATTAGCTTTTAGCTACAGTACTACTTCCCAAGGACAGCATCCAGCCTTTTGGTGGGTTATAAAATAGAATTTCCTCTTGGCTGCACACTGCAGTTAGCAGTTTTCACAGATCCTCTGGATGGATGTTAGTCCTTGATTAGGATTATGCAAAAAAAAAACCAGGAGTCCTAAGCAACAAAAAGCAGTTTATGAGTCAGAATTTCCAGTGAGGGCTCTAATGATTTTTCAGGGCATTATAAACTGGCTGTGCAAACGTCACAGAGCTGTGCTGCTCTGCGGGGCTGGGCTGGCATGAGAGAGGTTTCTTTGGGGTGGCACAGAGCTGTGAACTGCCCTGAGCACCACAGGACTGAGCTGCTTTGGTGCCCACTGTCACAGGGCTCTCTTTTGGCTTTCAGTGCTGGTGTGCACACGTGGAAATCATTGTCAGATCTGGGCCTTCATATCCAGAAATCTCTCTCAAGTGGCTCTGGGTTTCAGATTTGGAGCCAAAATACCAGAGGAGAAAAATTACCTGTGTGGGTGGTAGTTTGTAAGAGAACATTTGAGTAGCTAGTGCTACCCAGAAAATGGATGGTTTAATGTCTTCAGTACATATCATTTCTTTGTACAGCTGTCTGCTTTGCAAACAGAATGTTTCTGTGATTTTTTTTTAAATTTTTTTTGGGATATGAAATCTTTTTTGTGAAAAGAAATCTTTTTGTGAAAAGCAATCTTCTTTTTTTGTATGGGGTGTTTATACTTAGATCACAAAGATTTGGTAATTTAAACTGTGTGTTGTCCTTAACTGTATTTATTAAAGCTCTAGGCCTTTGTCTTGCTCTATGCTCTTAAGTTTTGTGAGACAGTGCAGGAGTCTTTCCACTTGACTAGCAACACACTTTTAAAGCCCTGCAAAATATTCAGGAATGTCCCATCAGCTGCTGGTAACAATTTTCAGGGCTGTTTTGTACCTGCTCAGTCTTGGAGTTGCTTCACTGGTTTGATCCAGCACTTTTGGAGCACAAGTGCTTCATTCTTGACCTGAACAGTGTCAGAATGGGCTCATTTTTATCTGTTCTGCTGAGCAGAGGTGCAGGGGTGACCTCAGGCCCACGGGGACTTGGGGAAGGTGCCAGGTCCTTGCAGGGAGCTCTAGGAGGGTCCTGTCCCTGCACTTACCTGGGTGAAAGGTTGACCTCACACATTTTGAGTAAACCAGGGGGGATACTCAACATGTGAACTCAACAATCTGTGCTGTGCTTGGGCTGTGGTTAAATGTGACAGAACTGTGCAGCAGTGTTACTTGAAAGGGCTTCCATCCTCATGGGATGGGAAACTGCTCCTGGAATGTCAAACTGCTCCTTGCTCAACCAGGCAGAGCCTGGGGCACTGCTGAAACAGCCTCTGATGGGGCAAAAATAACATTGCAACCCCAAAACAGCTGTCCTGGCACAACTTCAGTGCCTGTGTGGGGAGGGGGAGATGGATGGAGAACCACTTGAGCTGGAAGTTCCAATCCCTTTCCCCAAAAATACGTGTAGAGCTTTATACCAGTTTACTGAAACAGTCCAAACTCTGCTGCACTCAGATTTTGAGAAGCTGTTCCCTGTGGGCTGAAGTCTGAGGTTTAAAAGCTTTTGGTTGTATTTCTGAAGATATTTAAGTGTGTTTTGGGTTTTACTCCCTGGGGCTGCTGCTGTTATTTATTTATTTATTTGAATAGCTTTTGCACTGCAGTGACTTGGGGTAATGACAGATTACATTTCAGTTCCCTCCAAGCTACAAATTTGTTGGACAAAAAGATAAAGATTTGGTTTCCTTTAGAAAAAAACAACCCTGAAGGTCCCCCAGATAGTGAATAAACTGTGTGTTTTGTTAGTATCAGGTGTCTATATCCATTAATCTGGAAATGGGCAAGACTGATAAAATTTTGTATGTGAAAATGTGAGTGACCAGTAGGTACAGCCAAAACGAAATGTGACTGCAGAGTTGGTTTGTCGGGTTTTTTTAAGGCTGATTATTGTGAATTTTATCCATTCACCATCCTGTGTTGAATAAAAATAGATTCTGTTCTAAACAGAGAATTGTTGAGTACTTTGTCTTTTAAATCTCCATGAAGAAATGCTCCATTTACTGCTTGGAAGGACAGACATCCCTGCTGGGACATTTGCCTGGGTCAGGGGCTGAGTGTGGCTCCTGTGGTGACTTTAAAGGTGACTTTTTTTTGTTGTCAGCTTTGCTTGCTCTTCAGTGTATAAGAAATTGGCATGGAAAAGCTTCATCCTCTGTCTCTAGCTCTGATCATCTCCAACATTTATTGTCTTGATTCTGTTAAAATGTTTGAGGGGGGTTTGTGCCTCTTCCTGACAATGTCCAAACCACAGATGCTCTGGGGAAAAACTGACTGGAAAGGAAAACAACTTCTGGTTACAGAATTTCTGATCAAAATGTGCCCAAGGTGCCTCGTAGGAATAGGCAAATAATAGCTGGGCTGCCTTGTAAAAGGGGGGAGACTCAAATCCCAGTTTCTGTTTTGCCTAATGGGGAGCAGGAGCTTCCCTTGTGAAAATCTTTGTGAATTTGGAGTTTGTCTCTGAGTGTGAGGGATTTGTAGGGTGGGAAGAAGGTCAATAAGTAGCAGGGACAGCAGTGTGGTGTCCACAAGCTGCTCTGAGTCTCCTCCTGCCTGTTAAGTTCTGCAAACCCACTCCGTGCACCAAGACTTAATCCTGTGTGCTTTGCTAGTGAGGGAAATTCCAGAAGGAAATTCTGCCATTCCTTTAAGGAGATCATTCCATGTGCTTCTGGCATAACATCCTCAGAAATAACAGTGGGAATCCTCCACGTGTGTTTGTGCCAAAGCTGTGCTGCCTCAGACTCTGGCTGAACCCACCGTGTTTGGGCCCAGGGTTCTTTGCTTGATGCTGGGAAGTTTCTGCAGGGACTGGTGCCTGGGGTTGTTTGTGCAAAATGGTGCTGCTCAGGATGAGGCAGGTGTAAGGTGGTGTGAATTAAATCAGAGGGTGTTTTAGAGCTGCTGGAGGCTGATGGCTGTCATAAGGAATTAATTTGGGGAGGATTGATTACAATTCCATCAAATGATGAGGCCCAGGATTAGTAATGCTGGCCTCTGGTCTGAAGTAAATTTCTAAATTTCTGTGTATTGTGTAAGTGGTTAGATTAGATTATTTCATGGTTTGTCCCCAGCTCTGATAGGATGTTCTGATTGCTGACCTAGGCCCTTTTCACCTTGGAGCAGGGCTGGTTTGGTTTTGTTTTGCTCTCTGCTGAAGCAGCCAGGGGATGGTGGGGACACCTCCTGCCCTGCTGTCACAGCCTGCGGGGACTGCAGACACTCCTGGGGGTTGTGTCTTGCTGCTCTGGGGACCTTGAACTGGATTTGCTGCCATGCTGAGTTAAAAATGTGACTGTCATCCTTATGGCTGGGGAGAGGGAAGGGGAGGATTTAACTGCTGGTAGAATCCAGCCTCATGTCCAGTGACCTGAAGCGCTGGGTTATGTGTCTCACTGCCTAAGAGTTTGATAAACTGGGTTGTTAGAAAGTGTCAGTTCTTTCCTCCTTTGTCTCCCTTCTTTTGGTTATTTTCCAGTTTGGAATAAGGAGATAATTGGCATCAATTGGGGGTGTTTGGGGTTTTTTTTTCTCTTTTATTTCTCTGTCTACCAGTTACCCTTTGGCTGCAGTGAAACATTGACTGCTCTGTAAACTGGGAATACAAGAACCAAATTTTCTTCAGCGTATTTCAGGATGCCTGGGGTACTTTTTGTTTTGTTTTTTCCCTCTCTAATTCCTCTGTCTACCAGCTACCCTTTGGCTGCAGTGAACCACTGACTGCTCTGTAAACTGGGAATACAAAAGCCAAACTTTCTTCAGCGTATCTCAGGATCCTGCTCAACTCCTGCATCAGGAGATCAGCTACAAAAATGTGTGCCAAGTCTGATGCTGTACTTAATCCTGAGGATTTCAAGGATGTTTTCTTCACCTCATTATGATCCTGGGGTAGGGTTTCTCTCCCTCCTTCTCTTACAAAGCAGCTGACAAAACCCCACAGTTCCACAATATTCCCTTTGCTCCAGTTGTTTGTTTCATCAGAGGAGGACACTAAGCCCACTTCACATGTGCTGCCATGTAAGAATGAACTTTGGAACGTTGTTACAAGGCTGGAGTTATTTTCAGTTTATCTGGTGCCTAAACCCTGAACAGGTGGTCTGAATTTCATGGGTTGTTCAGAAACCAGCAGCTGCTTCCAGCTTTAGGGCCGGAACTGGAAGCAGCAGCCTGAGTTCCTGTGGTGAAACAAAGTGATGGATAATTTCTGTGTTCTCACCTTCTCTTCCCTGTGCTGTGGAGGGTTTTTGGTGTGGGCAGCCCATCACAGCTGAATGACACAGGCAAAAGCTTTGCAAGGGGTGAGTTCCCTCTGAATCTCCCACCAAACACACTGCTGTGATTTCTGCTGCAAGGACAGGGTATTATATTCGAGTCTGAGTCACCCAATTTCACCACAGGCCACATGAGGCTTCAGCTCAGGAGGTTCTGAATTTTATTCTTAAATTGCTGGGATCATCTGGTTGGAAGCAGCTGAATGTTGTGTCCTCCTGTGGCAGAATGTACAGGTTTAGTTTTATACTGAGAGGTAACAGTGGGATTCAATTTAGCCATTGCTGTTAAAAGTCTTTAGAAAATCTTCCTCCCCCTCTGGCTGCAGCTTTTCAGTTACATGAAAGGAAGAAAATACAGTAAAAAAGGAACAAAAGAGGTCAAAAAATGTCTTAAGAGCATACTCTTTCTTCCAGATTTTGCTCACTTGCCACCAAGGGAGATCCACTATCACAGCTGGTTTGTGTGTCTGCCTGTAGATCTGTGCAGTTGCTGAAAGCAGAGCAAAATATAAACCTTTGGGTTTCCTTGCTCTGATTTTCACAGTGGCAGTTCTCAAAATAGATGTCACCAGCCCAAAAAGGCAGAACCAGGGTGACTGACAAATCTGGAGTGCAGGCAGAGAAACCCAGGGAGATTTGGTTTAGGGCTGAGACCTGTGTTAGACCTAAATTAGATAGATTAAATTCCCATACAAATCCCTGTCAGGCACATCATGTAGCTCTAAATTTACCCCAGGTGTCAGCAAATAATCCTTTGAGGGGGGTGAAGTCCATCACCAGCAAAGCACCTAGAAATGGAGCTGGAATGGATGAAATCCCATGAACATCTGAAGCAGAACTAACACGTGCATTTCTCAGAACAATGTTCACTGTCATCTGAAATGAGACCTCCTGCTAGAAAGGTTGCAGATGATGTAAGACTTACAGTAACAGGGAAAACAAAGCCCTCCTGTTTTGCCTGCTTGAAATCCTCTAATAAAATAATGCATCTGTCAAATGTCATTCCTCTGTGTCATCAGAAGGGAAATGTTATTCCAAAATGCAGACTGCTTCCCATACACGGGTTTGTTTTTTTTTTTCAGGAGACCAGGGTTTTCTTCCCAGACCCATAAAAGCAGTCAAAGGGTATGATTAGCAGCTCTGCTACATTCACCTTATGCATCTCTGTAAACAGCAGGAGCTGCCTTCTGCATTGTTTTTGCTGTCTCTGTTTTTCAAGCACAAGTTGGAATTGTCCACATAAATGGGTTCTGCCTGGAACAACAGCCAAAAAAAACCCCCACCCCCGTGATAAACTGCCTTGCTGGTCTTATTTTTTAGGGGAAAAAAAAAAAAAATAAATGTAGCGGTGCGTGCCTTCCGTGCAGGTTTAGTATTCTGTGGTGTGAGTCTGCTTCCAAGCAAGTTTGCCCAGGCAATTACTTTGTGAATTACAGTTCCATTCACCCAGAGTCAAATCCTGGGCTGTTTTGGAGCAGCCTTTGCTGGGCTCTGCCTGTGCAGGTCTCTGAGCTGCCTTGCAGCACCTCCTGCTTCTGTTGGAGGCTGGGCTGGGATGTGCCAAGGGCAGGATGCTTTCACAAACTGATCCTGAGTGATGGGCTTTGTGTCCCAGGAGGATTTGGCCGAGTTTAAACCTCCTCACCTTTGGAGTGAGAGGCAGAGCTGGTTTCTGCAGCCAGCGGGCTCCCAAGGGATCATGGCCAAAGAAACAGGGAGCAGATGTACCCGGGGAGCAGCAGAGGCAGCACTGGGGAAAAACTGGATCCCAAAGACACGAGGAGAGTGTGGGGCTCCTCTTGGGTAGTGTTGGGATCTCTTAATCTTGTTGGAGGTCTGTGTCTCCTTGCAGAGGACTCGGTGGGAATTCCTAAAATTAATATTCAGCAGTGCTAACTGTGATGTTTGTTGCAACGTGATGCTGTAACACGCCAGCAGTATTTAATTCACGGAGCCACCACCAGTCTCAGTGGTGTGTGTGTGTTTGAGGGGGAAGGAAGCCTGTTGTTCATAGTGCAGGTTATGCCTTCAGGTTTGCAGAGACCCTCCCAGACATGGGTGTGCTCGCAGACCTGCACACAACCCAGGCACTCCACTCAGCAGCAGCTCCTGTTCTTCAAACACATCTCCAGCCTCAGCCACTCACCCTGGGAAAGTGATGTGTTGGGGAGGGAGGAGGGGAGAGCACTGTGGAGGAACCAAACAGCCCAAAAGCACCATTTTATTAAGAGAAACAAAGTGCTGTGTTGCCTTTGGCTCTCTCCCTAGCGCCAGGGTCAGGCACTCACACGCTCCAAAGTAAGCAGGGCTTGGGTTCCTCTGCAGGAATCCTGTTGGGCTGCTGAGTGATTCTGGCTCTGGGGCTTTGCTGCTGCCCCTGGGCACAATTCCGGGGGCAGAGGGAGGCAGAGAGCTGGTGGTTGTGCTGGCAGAAGGGCTGGATGGCAAATGGAAGGGAGATTGCAGCCCTGGGATGAAGTGGGGCAGGGGGAAGAGTGGGGAGCCCCTTCCTCCCAGGACAGCGAGGCAGAGAGTGGGGAGCAGAGCAGAGGCCAGAGGAGATGATGGTGATGATGGAACAGCAGCAGGGGGAAAACAAACGAGTAAAAGTGCAGGGAAAAGGTGTGGGGTTGGAGAAAAAGGAGCTGGGCACAAAGTTGTGCTCTTTTTAGTGGAGGGCTCCTGGGTTTTCACTTTATTTCTGTGTGATTATTTCTGTACGTCCTTGATCTCAGTTCCTTGATCTCAGTTTCTTGTTCCTGATCTCAGTTTCTTGTCTGAAAACCTCCTTCCTGCCCTACTGGAATCTTTTATGCAGGGGCTGAGGTCCAAGGAGAGGAAAGCCTTCACATCCAGTGTCCATCCAGGTTGTGGGGAAGCAGCTGAAGGTGAGAGGAAAGGATTTAGGGGGGGAAAGAAATATGTGAATTCAGTGAAATCCATTCAGAGATGAAGGAAAAGGAGAAAGAGGAAGATGAAGGACCAGGAAGGAGTCATGGCTTCAGCTGTATTAGAGTGTGACTGGAGAGGGTCCAGCCTCTAACAAAGCCCCTCTGGAAGAAGATTCTCACTAAAAGGTTTGGCTGGGGCCACCTCTAAGAAAAGGAGGGTGCAGGAGGGAAGGGGAGGCAGGGGCTGAAACCCAGAACTGGGGTGAAAATCTGGGCTGTGTCCGGTCAATTGGAGGCTGGAGAAAGCAGAGTTAAAAGTAATCCAAAAATAAAATAAAATTCAAGTTCTGTATGAGGCATTCCCTCCCCCCCAATAATCTACTTCCATTTCATTTTCTGCCTTTCTTCAGTGCTGCCCTCCCTCCTGACCACACCATTAATCCATGATGTTTACTGTTTCCTCGGGAAATTGGACTGTCTTACTGCATGAAAATCTCAGTTCAATTTTCCTCAGTGAAGAGTTTCTGGCTCTCTAGAGTTCTAGAGGGAATCTTATGTATCTGACATGGATGAACAGTCAGGTTCAGTAAAGAGGAGCCAACAAAAAAAAGGTGCCACAAGTGTGTTATTTGAAGGCAGGCAGTAATGATTTGCCATCCAATCTTTTCAGTTCCTTTGGTCATGACCTGTGGTTTTTGGAGATGGTAGGAACGCTCTGGAGAGTCGTGTGACTGCCAGGAAAAGTGACACTCAAGTGCTCGTAATTTTGGGAATTTATTTAAAATGGTCCCCATTTCATGTTGGCTTCAAATGTTCTGGCAGAGCAGATCAGACACTTTCAGTGCTACTGGAGGCTTTTGTCATCTTTTTCACATGGATTCTGTGGCGGATTTTTGGCCTCCCTCCCTAAAAGCTGAGACTCTTTAATCTCGTCTATTGAGAAAATGTTCCTCTGCCTGTTAATGGAAACAGCACTGCACAAACAGAACGAATATGAGAAAGTACCTACATCACAGAAAAAAATGTCATCTATCTGAGAGGTTATCTAGCTGTTTATGAAGACTGGTGCTTTTAAAATGTTAACATAGAAAATATAATTTTTAACGTACTGCAAAGAACTGTGCAAAGTCTGCTCGACCCCCCCAGGAATTCCAGGTGACTCTCTCTGGAGTGATGCAGCTGAGGGACAATCTCCCACCCATTGAAATGCAGCCCCCAGCAGTGAAACACTTTGCAGACATTGCTCCTGATGTTGCTGGAGGGGCTGATGGGCAGCTTGCAGACGAGGAGGCTCCCAGGGATGAGTCAGGGATGCAGCAACGATCACCTCGTGCTCTGCCCCTGCCGGGTCTTTGGCCCAGACACCCCCTGTCCCCTCTGTGAACCGTGGGGCAGATTGCATCGGGCTGGCACCAGGACCAGCAGCCCTCAGCTTTTGGGTTAATCTTTGGGTTGCCAAGACTTTGGGGTGTCTGAGGTCTGCTTGTCAGGGAGATGGAGGAGCTGATTTACAGTGAGTCACTGCACAGCTCCGAGCTGCTCACATGGCAGCCTCCCAAAACAGGCATCTGAAGCAACTTCACTTTCCTGCACCACATAAAATGCCAGGGAGCTTTCTTCTTCTCTCTGAGTCGAGCCATATATCCCTTCCCTCCAGTCTGGGATCATGAGCTGCAGCCCCTGCAAAGACTTTGCTGCCAAGAGCATGAGCCAACCTTCCCCAGTGGAGGGAATTGATCTTTCCACTTCTTGGCCATCATCCCTCTAAATGATCTAGTGGGTGACTCCAGGCACACTTAATTTCATTTCTTTTTTTTTTTCTCATCAGCTCTTGAAAGTTCCAGTGGAGTCTCTTAATTCCTTCCATAACCTTATGAAAACACAGCTCTGAGAGCTGGGCTTTCCCAGCAGCTCTGTCCCAGGGATGCAGCAGGGTCATTAGCAGCCAGCTGGGGCCCCTGTGTAAGTGTGTCTGTGTGTGTCTGTGTGTGCTTTGCCTTGCAAGCTCCAAACCCTGCAGAGGTGCCTGGGACAGGATTCTTGGCTCTCTCCTACTTTAAATGAAAGCCTAGGAGCAGACAGCTGGATTGAGGAGATGGCAGTGGGACACAAAGAGGTAGGAAATGGAAAGCAGAGAGGGAAGGGAGGCTGAAAATCAAGCAGAGAGGTTGCAGTGGAAAGCAGGGCAGCCAAGGCTCTCTGTAGGAACACCATGGCATGGAGATCCCTGGGGTCCTGTGGCTCCTGGAGGTGATGGAAAGCGGAATCAGGATGGAGGGTGGGCTGTGCCAAGGACCTGGTGCCTCTGCTATTGTGACAGGAAATGCTACAGTGAATGAGGAGTGAGCCCCTTCCACCCCCAGCAGGGAAAGGCAACGGGTCTGCACCTGGGAGACCTTCAGGAAACCAACCTGGGACCTGCCAGGTACTGCAAGCGTTGTAGAAAACAGATCACTGGAAAAACTGCTAGCGTAGAGCAGGAAAAGAAAGTTTTTTTCCCTCAATAGACAAAAGAGAAAAGCCAAGAAGGGCCAGATGCTGTATTGGACAAGTGCTTTATAAAATGCAAGGATTGCCCGTGGCTTCAGTCTGCTCTTCTCCAAGCCAGCAGGGCACACACACAGATGTTTGTGAGGTAACAGGGGTGGCTGTTCTCACTTCCACGAGATCTGAGCCTATTAACTGGCTCTGAGCGTGGAGACACAGCGAGAATCCCTGGTAGGGACCAGAATCTTCCCTGGAGCTGTGAAGGGAACGAAGGCAGAATTATCAGCGAGGTGGCCAAGGCTGCTGGATTAAACAGCAGAGCTGGTTCCAGAGTGAGTAATCCCACATCTCCCGCCCACAGAGCTCTGCTCCTGCACCCCAGTGCCCCGGACCAGCCACGTCAGATGTCACAGCTCCCTTCCAGCCCACGTTCCTGGGGTTTTGCCATGGAAACCAGGATGACAGTGAGCGTGGCTGTACTGCATGGACTGGGAACGGGGCTGGGGTGAGCAACAGGACCCAAAAACAGGGCTGGAGCCAGGAGTGAGGTGGAGAGCTGTGCTGTTGAGTGGGGAGGTCAACATTTCTCTCCCCTTATTAAAAA